>JAGHPS010000030.1:2752500-3352500 GCA_020976635.1 Castanea crenata | reverse complement strand
TATATAAAAATGCTTCCTTACGGCTGTCAATTATATTTTTACAAAATTTTCTATCCATAAGGCTTTATTATAAAGGTTATATATAGAGGTTCTTCTTTTGAAAGTTTTGAGTATTAATTTTGGGTTCTACTTCTATCTTTTACTTAAAAAAAAGTATTTATTTAGGGATAAAACTTAGGTTTAAGCTTAATTAGGAAAAAAATATCTTAACACTCCCTGAACTTTAGAGTAGTTGCCATGGCACCCCTAGAACTTTTATTTTAACCAATTTAGTACCTAAACTTAACACATACACCAAATTGCTACCTCTGTTAAGTTTGTTGTTAATAAACTGATGATTTACTCACGTGAGAAGCACGCAAACATTAAAAAAAAAAAAAAAAACCAAATTCAATTGTTTGCAACCAATTAAGAGAGAGAAATATATGGTAGTTTTAAGAGAGAGACCTAGGAGAGAGAAGATCCAAGCTTGCTAATAGTGGTCCCGCCAGAGCTGGAGTTCGTGGGTTCTTTTTTGTGCAAGGGAGAGAGAAATCACACCAGATTTCTGTGCGGATCAAGGACCAAACCCTTCTTCAAGTCTCCGTCTCTCTCTTTCTATTTTATTTTCAATCTATTATTACAAGTTGCTTATGCTTAATTCTTCTCTCACAGCATTAAGCACCACCTATGCTATCTCAAGTTCCGTAAAAGAGTTCTTCCTAAAAAAACGTTTCATAGAAGAGTTGGTTCTAATTGGTTGGGTTACATATATAGAAATCGACTAGAACAGCAGATCCTACTTTCCTCACTAGTGTAATTTTTGGTTTGGAAGAAATATTTTAATTTTTACTTACATCGAAGCTAAAAGTGTTAAGCACCGAAGAAATGAGCCCTTTGTAGTAAGGCCTGTGTGCTTTGGAAAGTTGGATGCTATTATTTGTATGATTGACATTGTAATTGGTGACTAGTGAAGATCAAAAGCCATAGAAAGCCACCTGGTGTGGGGCGTGGATGGGGAAAGTGTAGATTAAACAAATTGAAAAGAAAACATAGAGAGAAAGACACATAGATACTTGAAGAAGTTGAGGGAAATTTGGGGTTTCCAGTGAGTAAGGCATCAATTTATTAACAGCAAACTTAACAGATGTAGCAATTTGGCACATGTGTTAAATACTTAAATTTAGGTACTATAAATTGGCTAAAATAAAAATTTTAGGGGGTGTCATAGCAACTACTCTAAAGTTTAGGGATGTATCAGGGCATTTTTCCCACTTAATTATAAGCCTTATCTACTTATCTCACTATAATAAGCAATTAATTAGTCAAACATATGCTTGCTTCTTTACTCTAAAGTCTAAAGTATGAAATCGTTTACGTTTCTCTAAGCTGTCGAATATTAATTGTAATAAACCCTCCAACTTGAAACCTGTGACAAAGCAATGCAATCCTATCACATGCCCCAAATCCAATTGTAAGCAAATTCTCATCTAGCCCATGCCTAACGACAAATTAACCATCTACACCCCATCTTCCCTTGTTTCCAAAATCTCCCTTTTTAATTTTTTTTTTTTATATATGCTTAGCAACGTTTTCAATGGACATGTTTAGGGTTTAGATCCCCTTTCTCTTATTGTGACTATTTAATTATTTAAAAAAAAAAACTTACTTTCTAAGATTTAGAGAAGCTTTTCTTTTTTGAGAAGGTTTAGGAAGCTAAATCAAGAGAATTGCACCAAATTCATGTTGAGGCCTAACTGGTTAAATTTTAAGTAACGGCTTTCCCGTGAGTGGCAATGCGTCTGGATTATGAACATGAGATTTTTTTATTTTTTATTTTTTTTTATGCGTATACAATTTTATATGAGAGATAAAAGTTGCCAACTGTATATGAGAGACGAAAAAGTTGTGTAAAAAACTTAAAAGAGAAGTGCAACAATGCTTCTACGATCATGTCTAGGCAGGAAAGCCACCTTCGATTGCGGATTCACCCCTCCTATCTTTTTCTTTTTCTCGAGAAAAAAAAAAAAGATACACTCCTACCTATTTTTCTCGGGAAAAGATAAAAAAGAAAAAAAGAAAAAAGAAAAAAGAAAAAAAACAATCAATGCAAGGCATTAAGATAGATTAGTAGTTTAGTACAACTACCGAGAATTCATCATGGATTAACGATCAGGTTAGACTGTGTAAAGAAGAATCTTTGTTCAACGAAGAGGAGCGAGGTATGTTGAAGTGCAGGTATGTAACATGACATAGGACATATGACATATGACATAACAACGTAAAAGAAGTGTTGAAAAGAGTGTTGAACTGAAATGGGAATAAGTGAATTACGTGAATGTCTAATTCGCCTTTACACTATGACTTCCCTGGGAGAAGTTTTGGTATTACATAATTGACAAGAAAATGATGATAACATTTTGTTCCTACTAAAATTAATACAAACATCCAACTAAAATTTAACAGGATGTATTTTACAAGTAATTCAAAACATTCATCCTGGCAAGACCAATCTAGCCAAGAAACAGACTATATAACAAGACCGCATGGTAGTTAATCTAACAGGATGGTATCGAAATTCCAATGCTTTTCTAACCATATAACAAACATAGACTATGAAAATCATATGGAGGGGGATCTTTTTTATTTTTTTTATAATTTAATTTAATTTATTTTTACAGGATAGAGTTTTCACTCTAGCCTAATCTAAGTGTGTATGTGTGTGAAGCTCCCTCCTGGAGACTTGAATCCCAACTCTTGTCCCCCACACCTCACAAGTATTTATACTTGTGGAGTGACTACCGCACCAAGAGTGCGCGTTGGTATATGAAGGGGGATCTAATTTCTCAAGAAACTAGGTGAATCATAATTAGAAGTTTGATTTTGAAAATTTGGAACTAGTCTCATGAAACAGAACGGCCAAAAGAAAATAATAATAATAATAATAATAATAATAAAAAGAGAGAAAAAAATCGAGCATGTATGAGTGTGATAAATTCCCAGATTTTCCTTGTAAACTTTAACCTATTCTATAGATATCATGCCACTTACAGTCAATTACACGGAGCATTTTGCACCTCTTTTTCCACACTCCAATCTCATACATATCTTAAGAGCCAGACCTTGTTCTCATACGAGAAAAGGCTCTCTATGGCATCACCCTTGTTGTAAATATAGTAATTTTGGGTGTTTTTATTCATAGGTCTCTCTCCCACAGTTTAAGCTCAATACAATTTGTGACATAAGCAATACATAATAACATTTTATTGAAACCCAAGAGAATATTAATAAGACAGTTGCCCAAAATTTTTTGAATCAGAGCTCTAGATTTTTGTTCATCCCTCACTGTAATAGTAAATTTACAGAGAGAAAGCTTCTATACCATATCAGGATGTAATTATTGTAGGGTGAAATTTACAGTGAGAAAGCTGGCTATCATGATTTGATTTCTTTCAATTTTTTTTTTGATAGGTAAGATAAAATTTCATTAAGAAAGAAAAGACTACTACATGGAAAAGGAACATGAGTGATGAGGTAGCCAAGAAAATTCAAAAAAATTCAAAGCTATGTACAAGAAGAAAGGGAATCTAAAAACGTTGGGAGGGAGACACTAGATGTGAGTCCCCAAGCTCCCTCGCACAACTTCAAAGTAAATTTACTCCATATAAAATAAAATTGAGTAAACAAAAAACTACGAAAAAGACAGTGCCCAAGTTCCTTAGAGTTCTGCACCCAGGCTTTGTCATCATGGAATTCAACCCCTCCATAAATACAATTTCAAGCATTTTAGAGAAGTATCAAAGATTATGTCAGTTGCATTATCATTTTTGTAATTCACAGACATAGACAAGAGGTGCTTGGAGAAGGACTATCATGAAATACTTGAACATCATTCAAGAAGCATAAAGTTGATCTAGTAAATGTGTGTATTCAGAATTGACAAAATGCTATATCTAAATAAATAATTAATACATAGGAAACAAATGGGTTTTATGATATTACAAAGGTGCCAATCATAGTATCAACATTTGTAATAGAAAAGTAGCATCAATTTCCTCTTCAATTGCGTAAATGTGGAGGGACATGAACATTACCTCTGGTTCCCCTTCTCTGTCATTACATGACAGAAGGCAAGTTATCCTTCTTTCCTGTAATAATCAACATATATAAATATCAGAATGTTGGTCTCTCAAAGTCCTTTGAGCAGTATGTAGATAATATGTATATTTGAACTGAAAGAGATAAAGGCTCCATAATCTTATCATCTGCTAAAATTTAAGTTGCATACTTTCTTTTTCTTCGCTCTACCCCACTACTCCTCATATCATTTTTTGCAAGAGCAGATCCATGGGGAATAGCATACTGCATAGGAGAAGGGGCTGGAGCAGGCGGCGCCGTAACGGCAATAGTTGTAGCTGGAGCAGGTGGCACAGGTTGTACAGGTGGCTGAGGTGGAACAGAAGCAGGGGGTGCAACAACGGGTTCAGGAAGGGGTCTTGGCATAATATGTTTCAATCGATTGCTCCTATAATTCTTCCAGAAGTAGAATTGCTGCCTATGTGCCAATTCCTGAAAAGTTCCAAGAAGTTTCAACTGACTTTGAATTTATCTTTGTATAAATATATCGTTATGAATTACTAGAGATGAGAAGAGGAAAAATACAAAAAATCTCTCTCACAGACCATTAAGATATTTTAGTTGTCATCTTGTTCAGGTAACTATTAAACAGTCAAGATATGTACCTCCACCTCCCAATGTATGACTGGATGAATGCTTTAGGCACCATAACTTCCTCATGTTTTTTAGATCTTTTGAATTTCAGATTAGAATTATTTAGTAGTAGTTTTCTTACACTCCCTGTGTATTGGAATCATCTTCTTTCATGAAAAGGTAATTTTTTTTTTTATAATTAAATTGTTACAACAAGTGGGGGAGGGGGGGGGGGGGGGTGTTCAAACCCTGTTTCTCCTCACAAATGAGGCCAAATCCATGCCACTGAGTTCCAATTCACAAGAGTGCTCTTGGCAAGGGTTATTTTTACTTACTAAAATCAATGCCACTGAGTTACAATTCAAAAGAAATCCTTACTAAAATGCTAAGTTACTTAGTTTGATGAATTTGATCTGTCCTAGGTTTAAAATGCAACAGGCAGACATGTGACACACCAATCAAGCAACTTTCAATAGAACATTTGATTGACAGAGAAGATACATTGACAATGGTTATAACTAAGCTATCATTCAGAGTATCTCCTGAAAAATAATAATAAAGATGGATCAAATCTTTTTTTTTTGATAGGTTAAAGGTTGGGGCCATAAGGGAAAAAGATGGATCAAATCTTGCCAGTGAGCTTTAGCTCAAATGGCATCTCCTCTCTTTAACAAGGTGGAAGGTGAGGTTCTGGTCAAAATAATAATAAAGATGGATTAAATCTTGCTGTTGAGCTCTAGCTCAAACAACATCTCCTCTCTTTAGCGAGGTGGAAGGTGAGGTTCTGGTTCATGACCCACTAGGTGTATGAGTAAATTTACTTAAAAAAACTTGCATCACCAATTATAGGATAAAGTATATATTTAACTCACATTTTACAATTGTACAGAAAAAAAATGTAAAAAGAGCTAACATGAATGCCTAAGCATTATTAAGAGATCTAAAAAGGAATGCAAATAACATGCGACTTTTGAGAGGATAATGTTGCTGATCTCAGAAATTTATTTGAATCACCATGGAAATTTCAAAGGAGAAATTACATGATTTCATTTGAGAGGGGCAATATGAAAACAGAAGAATTTAACCTTGTTGCCAGGATGTGCCATTGCATTGCGGAAGTTAGCATTTTGGAGAAGTTCTAGAAAAAATAAGCAATGAGGATACCTGTGATTTTGTTAGGAAATAATTATGTAAATCCACAAATGAATTATAATAAACAATGATGGACCATTCAATCATTAAGAAAAGTAAAACTCTTTCTGACACAACCCCCCCCCCCCCCCCCCCCCAAAAAAAAAAAAAAAAAAAAAGAAGTGGCAAAGCTCACATTATAAATTTTAGGTACTCAGGCTGCTGCCAGTATTGAAGGTATTTTAGGTAGCCAATAAAAGCTTCATCTTCAAAATAGCGATTTTGAGCCAAATCTGCATTAGAGTAACAGACAAAGCATCAGGGAGAAAGAAAACACACACACAAAGAGACACGAAAAGGAGACATCAGCTTTCGATGCTTACATCTCTACACACTTAAATAATTTTTAAGAACAAAAAAAGAAAAACATATCCAAGCATTAACAGAGGTGATCATTGCTAATATGAAGCACTAAGCCACTAACGCTATCTGGCTTTGTCTGCACATTGTGAGTGTGAATACTCTTTGCATCCAAAAAACAAAACAAGGCATTAGGGAGATAGAAAACACACACACAAAGAGACAAAAAGGAAACGCCAACATTCAATGCTTAGATCTCTAGAAACTTAAAAGAATTTTAAAGAAAAACTAAAAGAAAAACGTATCTAACCATTAACAGAGGTGATCATTGCCAACAGGAACCACAAACACTACCTACCATGTGCTTGTCTGTGAAGTGTGTGTGTGTGTGAGTGAATATTCTTTGCATCCAAAAAACAATTGTGACCCTAGTTGACACTTTACAATTTTGACTCTCGTTTGGGGAAGCTGCCATAACATTTCACTCCTTTTCACAATAACTCCAACATGAGACTATCACTTGCAACCTCATCTGTCCCAAGATCCCTAAACTTCTACCTCTCTCTCTCTCTCTCGCAGACACAGACATACTCAAAAGTATTAACCATCCTGTTTATTCAGAAAAATCTGGAATAAAAATAAAAATAAACTTATGGGTGACATCTTAAAGGGTGGGGCCCAGAGGTTCAATTCATATCATTTTCTGAAGGGGAAAAAATAAATATGGACTAGACATCCTAAGAATCTAAAAGACCCACTTAAATTCCTACCATATATGACATGAGTGCTAAATATGCAATGTACATGCCATGAAACAAATGCTTATGCACGCAGTTTTTAATTGCCTAGGCTTGAAGTGAGTGCAAACCAATCAAGGCCTCAGCAATCACCGCCATTTAATACGTTCCGAAAGTAGCAGCTGTAAAACTCCAATTTCCATTTCCTTTTCCTTTCTACAGAATAACGAGAAACTAAAAAAAGATCAAGAGAGTATTCTTATGATACCCCTTGATTAGATTGTATGTTTTGCAGACATGTGCTGAGTCCCACATTAACCCAAGTATGACTCAGGGCATCGTAGGGTTTTAAGTGGTGGAGATTGTGAAACCCCAAGTTGTGACAATTCTAGTACAAAAATGCTGAATATGCAGGCACTGTATTAGTTTAAGGCACTCAACAGGAAAGAAAAGTGAATTTTTGACAAATCTGAACACATACAGTGGATGTAGGTGGGATTAGCTAGACATTGGACAAATTCCAATTCAAGCAAAAACCGCTGCCTCCCATCATCTGGATCTTTATATAAAGTCGTTGGCCTGAAAAAAGTCATTCAGCAAAGGAAAAGAACCTTAACTGTTAATTCCTTAATATCCCATTACAATCATTAGGACAAAGTTAAAACTAACTTACATAATTAACAGATAAAACTAACTATTACCCATGAATTCTCTCAGAATTCCATAGATTTGCTTGCTGAGAAAAAATTTATTTATTTTTTTAAAAATCCCACAAAATTTTGAATGTCATAAGTTTTTGCTATTTACCTGAGAAAATAAAAAGACCCATTAATAAACTAAAACTAACACAACTATTAAGACTTAAATCAGCTGAGCTTTTCCCTACTTATTCATGGGATTCATATAAAATTTAAAAAAGAAAAAAAGAAAAAAAAAATTATTTGGTTTGTTTAAAGGAAAAAGAAGAAAGGGCGAGATGATTACGAGGAAGGAGTAGAGGCTTCATCATCTTCTTCTTCTTCTTTAATAGAGGCCATTGATTGAAACTGAAGCCCTCCTTCACTATAAGAAAAACAAAAACATATATATGAGAGAAAGAGATCGCAAGGCTTCTATCTCTACTTTTTTTTTTTTTTTGGAGAACTATCTCTACTTAAAAACACTTGTGTCTAGAGGGAGAAAGAGAGAGATATTAGAAAACCTTTGTAATGTACTTCCGAGTTTCAAGCGAACTGAAGAGGAAAATAACCTCGTTTCTTAAGTTACATGTCTGAACTCAAACTCTCAAGTCTCTCAACTAAGCCAATTGGGCTGGGGAGGGACTGGCCCAATTGTTTGATAGGAGACTGAAGGCCAGAAAAGGTGAAGACCCTGGTAACCATGCTTTTCTCTCTCCAATCTCACTTTTTTTTAAAAAAAAATAAAAAAAAAATATATATATATATATATATATTTATATAAATTTTAATAATAAAAAAGAAGCTCATGTGTGTGGTTACCGTTTCCGCCTACTTAAACTCTGTCATGCATGGTGTGAAACCACTTGAACAATAGTGAGACTTGTCACTACTCGAATCCACAACTTCTGAACTCGCAGGTATGATGGGTCACAAGAGCTTTCGACCAGTAAATTCTGCCCTCAAGTGTTTTTTTCTATCTTGATTTGACATTGGGTTATTGCAATATACTATCTCCTCTCTTTCTCAACTTTTCCTATCTAACATTATTGAAAACGTACCATTAGTTAAGCCAAGGATAACTTTCAAGCAAAGGTAGATAGTCAAAAAATTGAATTCAACAACCATTCACAACCAAACACAATTTCATTAAATTTTTAGTATGATACCAAATGTATATTATGTCATAATGTATTTTTTAAGAAAAGATTCTGTGAATGGAGGATCCAAACATAGCCTAAGACCCAAAAAAAAAAAAAAGGGTGTTTTAAAAAACCATTGTTAATAGAGTTACTAAAATGGGGTTAGACTAACTTGATCATTGGATCATTGGTAGAAACATGTTTTCATAAATATCTAAATTTTCTAGATTTTAATGTTTTTAATAAATAATGAAAGAAAAAAAAAGAAAAGAAAAAGAAGGCAAATATGCCATAAATACGGTTGCTAATGACAAAGTCATAAAGGTTTCTATTTTATTTTTCTTGGGGAAGAGTTTAGGTTCAATTATTAAGGTAACGCTTTTTTTTTTTTTGGCTAGATAAATAATTGGTGAGTGGAAAGGTGAGATTCAAACCCTAAAAATTGAGCACCACAAAGGATGTCAATGCCACCAGGCTATTACTTGAATCCCAAAATGATAGATAACACCTTTTGCTTTTCATTGATCAATAATTACATGGTTGAATCAATTGGGAAAACTTAAGCCATAACAACTAAGGAATTGCCCATGAGTTTTTCTCTTATTGTTAAGCCCATTTTTTGGAGTAAAACTTTGATGTTATTACTAAACCTATATTCTCCATCATTATGACCAATATTCTGACCTGTGGAATTACATATTTGATACATTAAATTAAACTTTGAACTAGAAATAGCATCAAATTTGCAATAAAATTGTTCTAATTGTCAGAGATTTGAAACCAAATTCGTTTCTCAAACTAAAAAAGTGTATCATTTGCTATTCAGTTAGGCTTCCTTCCATGATTTGCCAATCTTAGTTTACAACAAGTACACGAGCTTAACTAGAATTGTTCCCCCAGCTCATCTTTCAATTTTTTTTTTACCATAATCTCTTATGCCATCTTGGGAATATCATGCCAAGTTCTAATAAGAAGAGAGCTAAATATGGCTAGGATAAAAGGAGTAGTTTACTACTCTCAAAAAACTCAGTCAATTTTTCCCCCTGGGGTTGCAGACAAAAAACACATCCTAACATCAAACTCAAAACCACATCCAAAGATCATTTCTATGGACCTTTATGTCAAAGGCGCGGAAAATATTATTGTATGGACTTATATCATGATACTTTCCCACACATCTGGACTCTGATTGCAATAAATAATGAAAAATTGAACTCTGTTCAGAGTTCAGATCATGTTACACAACAATCTCATACCATATTCAGTAACAAGATAGCTCTTTCTTTTGATGAACATGCCTACCATAATAAATTTGGCAAAATTAATTTCCATAATTCACAACTAGAGTACATCATTCAAGTCAAATTTTTGGCGAACTTGAATTCTTCAATGTATGAGCTCATCCAAACTGAATTGAAAATTACAAATCTAGCAGAACTTATAGAGGCCTAAAAATTCTTCACTACAATAAATATTTAAAATCTTTGCCTCTTTTTATCCCCTCCAAAGCAGGTAATTGTACAATATGATAAACATAATGATACTACTAGCTCAAATTCAGGGAGGAAGATCACATTAACCAATAATAACCATTATACAACGTATAGTAATGGTTTTTCTCATAATTGTGGCCACCAGTAAAGTAAGATTCAGCATTAGTATGGCCTGTACCGCATGGGTCTTCTGAACCTTGGAACCCTTCTGCACATAAGGACAAATGAATAAATCACATTGAGCAACATGAAATTTTGGTGCAGATGAAAATCATGAGTGGAAGTCAAGTATGGGCTAAGGTAGCCACTCCAATGAGGCAATGACAAAAGTACAAATAAATGAACAAGTTATATGAATGGTCTCAATTGTAAATTTGCAATTTAAGCTGGCTGTTGCATTGTATATTATATATAAAGGGGCTGGTAAATTTGTAATGAAACAGGCAGATTCTGTGTCTAGGAAGCAAAGAGTGCCTAGATTGATAATGGAAAAGATGACAGCCTAGAACCATGTACCAAAAAAAAAAAAAAAGATAAAAAAAAGAAGGTACAGACACCGATAAAACAGCCATAAAGAGATTTGCATGACCATATTCCTACATGCATTCTTGTTAGCATGGACTCTCTCTCTCTCTCTCTCTCTCTTTGCCACATGGACCATAACTCGCAATATGAACCACATTAGTCAGAACTACTATTCTAGCAACAAATTGATTCTGCTAACCAAAGGCAGATCTTTTTCCCTCACAAATGAAATGAACCGGGCAAAAAATAATTCATCTGAAATTTAATAAATCATATGTACACTACAATGTATTTAAAACTTTAACAAACTGGAAGCCAAAAGATAGTAAAGTTGGTAGACACTCCATTCAATTTCAGTGAAAAAGTTAAATTCCCATGTTAATTTCTTTTCTATCCTTCCTCACAACCAAACTCAGTAAAATTCTAGTGCTTACCCATAACCATATGGAGTATAGACAGGCACGAAGGGCCTCCGGGGTCGAAAGCCTAAATATGGGTTAGGTCGCCTTCCCCGATACTGTTTCATTCCAGGAACGTTTGTTCGCTTAGCAGAAACCTATACAAAACCAAAACCTCCAACTATGATAAAAAAAGTAAATTCAAGAAGTAATCAATAGAACAAAAGATGATTGAAAGACCTTCAATTGACGACCATGCAACTCTGACTCATTTAACAGGAGAGCATTCTGAACAGCATCAATTTCAACAAATTCCACATATGCAAATCCTTTTGGTTGCCCAAACTTGTCAGTCAAAATCGTCACTCTGTTTACTGTTCCACAAGATTGAAAGTGCTGCTGGACTTCTTCAGGCGTACAAGCATAGTCAACCTGATTGATAATAGAAGACCAAAATTAATGAGCACTCCAAGTCTCATAATTTTCCAACAGCATTATACAAATGAAGCATTTGAAATGAAAGTCACTGTAACTATTCTTAAAATAGTAATTGAAGTCCAAAGCAACCCTAAACAAATTAAACATGCACGACATAAAGTATGCATGTGTCAACCAAGTGCTAACATTTGGTTTCTTCAAATATACACATGTATGTAATTTCACTTGACAGGGTCCAAAGCATAGCTAATAACTTTGAGAAAATGAAGGGGGTTCATTATGAGAGGAGTGTTTTATGCATGTAATAATAACTTAAACTACTTGATTAATGGATCAACATAAATATCAATATACCCTTAAACAGTGATTTATTTATTCTTAAAAAGTAAGTAAAATTCATTCAAAAATAGAAGAGGCACAATCCCATCATATGTGAAGGCTACATTATCATCAAGTCCAATGGACTACAAGGAGTAAAAGTGAGCCGCTGATGACATCCATTCATATAAGGTCTTGAGAAATGAAAACTTGAGATATACCCACAAAAGATATCCTGATAATGAAATGTAAAATAGAATACATCAAGTGAAAAAACAAATGACAGATAAGCACCATTTTCTAAACCAATCTAGTATATTGGTATCTATGCTTACTAAGTTAACACTATTATATTCTCAATGGAAAATTCCTTCTTTCAACTTGGTAGCAGCACCAAAAGGAAAAATCCAATCAGTTACCATTCAAATTGATATGTCCTGGTACAAAAGATACTCTATATAAATATGTCAAATAAATGGAGAGAAGATATATAGCATATAATATTGAAATTTGTTTAGAATACAATTTGGAAGAATTGGAATTAAAAAGGGCAAGAAAGGGATTGTTAAAATCTCACATTGCCAACATAAATGGACCGTGCATCCACCTCCTCCTTTTCAGCCTGAGTTGCAGAAGAACCGGATGAATCTTCATACATATTAAAAATGAACATATTAATTAACTAAATATTACAAATATGCTTACTTAAAGAGTCAATATTGTAAGAAAATTTACATCCAGCACAAGACAACAAGAGGAAATGTGCAGAAAACAACAATCATACATGCCATCTATGGTTCAAAATGACTTTTGATCCAATGGCCTATTGCATGATTCTATGAAAATCAACAAGATTGTAGATCTATTCATAGGTTTCTATGAAAAGACCTAGCAATTATGTTCTAAAGATTGCTTTTTGATTAGATGCTGTAATTGGTTTTCTACTTTTACTTCTCTTATAAATTTCTTAGATCGACTGAATTCAAAGGCTAGAATATATAGGTTTTTCCTCTATATTGGTGTTTCTCTTGTATGGATCTCATGCACCAGACTTGCAAACCCTCCCTCCCCCCCGCGCCTTCTCTCTCTCTCTCTCCTTTTGCACTTGCTAATGAATTTCTACCTTGTCGAAAAAATGTAGCAATTATATATATATATATATATATATATATATATATATATATATATATATATATATAGGTAGGCAGTGTGGGAGGGGGAGATGCGGTTTGAACCACAGACATGGGGCACCACAAAGGATACTATTACCACTGGGCTATGACTCCTTATAGACTATATAATACATCTTAGATATGGAAGTCTGAAATTATTAATTCGAAATTCATACTTGCCCAACCCATAACAACTAACAAGGATGATAAATTCAGTTTCTTTCCCCCACTGATTCATTAGAAATAAGCTTTTTAATATAAACAAGAATGAACTGATCTAGACATTACACGTATATTGAATGTCCCAGGCAGAAGCAAAAGGCTAATTTATATTTTATATACTAGTGAAAGATACAATATAATGGTCCTAATATATAGCTAGAAAAGGGAAACAAAACCACAATCACTTATATATTAGCAAATTAGGATGAAATTTCAAGTTCAAGTCACTTTAGCATCATTTGTGTTCTTGGCTCTTCGTATTTTTAATGGCCTTCCCAAGATTATAAATTAGACTTGCCTTTTGATGAATATTAAAAAATGGATGTGCAGGAGCAATTTCCCAAGATCCAAGGTAAAAAGCTAATCAAAATTCAGTGTTGTATTTAGGGATAAACGACACACATTTTAGGGACCAGATTATTTAGATCTTGCGGTATGGGCAAGGGAAACTCTGAGCGAGAAACTTGGGAGTGCCTCCAATTACTAGCACACGACATCAGTTGTAAGTCTCTTAGTTAGAAGATTTCATGCAGAATTCAGCCTTGATCCTCCAAACATCTATATGATGCCGGAAGACAACTATACAATCTGTTCTATACAGGATTCCAGATTATTTGTCTAATAATTTTGCAGTTCTTAGCAGGGTGGTTGCTCCCATTGAACAGAGTTCAATGCCACTTCTTGTAGGAAGACTGTTATGATAAAACATCAGGGTAAAAGTTTAGTTGGAAGATAATTTATAGTCCCAAAATCAAGGGGTTTAATTTTTTTTTTCTCTGATAGGTAATATAAGAATTATAATTGATGAAAATTGAGAAAGAAACATACAATGTGTTCATGAGAATGAACACAGCAAAGCACAAAACAGAACACAATAGAAAACAATCAAGAGACTAAACTAAGAGAAGAAAAAAAACAGAACAATAAAAGAACATTCTGTAAAACCCTAGCACCGAGACCAATCAAAAAAACTTCTCTGGCACATGCCTATTAACTCAAACAAAAACTTCTCAGAATCTTCAAAGGACCAACGATTATACTCCATACATACAGTCCACATCAAACATCCTGTAATTAAATTCCAAATATTTGAATTTCCCAAGCCAATGATTCCAACAAAATAATAGTTTTGCCACAGAGCTAGGCAAGACCCATTGAATACCGAAAGCCTGAAGCATAAAAACCCATAAAGAATTCGCATCATGACAGTGAATAAGGAGATGATCCACAAATTTCCCACTGCACCGGCACATACAAAACCGATTTGCCAAAATGTGACCTCTAAGCATGAGATTATTCAATATAAGAATGCGATGACGAGTTGCAGTCTATAGAAAAAAAGCCACCTTTCTGGGAACCTTTGCATTCCAAATGCCCTTCCAAGGGAAGATAGAGTTGGGAGTCACCCTTAACTCATTGTAAAAGGAACGGGTATCAAACTTAACCATTTCTATTAAGACCCCAACACAAAGAATTGCTGCCTACTCCAAGTGGACGATGAGCTTGAATAAAATCAAAAAATCGGGGGGCTTAATGACTCCATTTTCAAGCATAAATGGCTGCAGTTTGCTCATGATAAATGACTTCAGTTTCATGAATTAAAACAGACATGCTTAGAAGAGGAGGAAGCTTTTGGGATGTGACTGAATCAGTGGATAGTACGCTGGTCTTAGAGAAATACCCTTAACCTTAGACAACTTTCAAGGCCTTTCTCAGAACACAAATGCTAATGGTAAGCAAACTTTTTTTTTGTGGTTGTACATTTGGATGCAGCTTCTTGCTGATTGCTTATTAGCTGAAAGTTGGTTAACGTATGGTTGTACCTTGAAAAATGAGGCTTAAAAAGCTGTACACAATCAAATAAGCCAAAAGAAAAAGTTGAGGGTACACATACTAATCAACTTTAGAAATTTGTCTGTTTACTGTGAAATAGTTTCAAACTTCGACTTATCAAAAAAAGAAATAGTTTCAAACTTCTCCAGAACTGATTAAACTATAGTTTGATCCATTCGTAAATAGATCCAAATTTACTTTATAGACTTTGGAGGCTGCTAGGAGCAGATTAGATCAGGCTGATTGGGTTTCATCTGGCATGGATTCTAGGAGCTATTCTTAGACACAGCTTTACTTCCTTGTTAGCTAATCAGAAGAGATTACTATGAAAGACAAACAGATTGAATGGGGATTTTAAAGGACACTCTTGTAGTATGTTCTGCAGAGCTGTTATTGAAACCTGAGATCATTTAATTTTCAAATGCACATTTTCAAGCATGTAATGAAAATGCAAGCAGATTTGAGGTAAGTCAAGTGGTTCGCATGGGCCAAAAATTATTTTGCAGGGTAATAGATGTACTGATTTGGTTGCAAGGTTGGCTAGGAATGCTCATGTTCATCTCTTGTAGCATAAACTTCCAAATTCATCAAGTTCATATAGAGATGTTGCCCATGTCTTGAATTCTGTAAAGCAGGATCCTTTTTTTCTTAAAAAAAAAAAAAAAAAAATCTTTTTATTCTTTAAACTTAATTCAGGACAGTGCCAAGTACCCTAAAGGTATACAAGAAAAATGCTTAAAAAATAGAATAAAAGTATTATATGAGATGTCTAGAAATTCTGTAAAAGAAAAAGATGGAAAGATTAAATGTTGCCAACCAATTGATCAGCAACATCAGGAACAATATAGCCTTTGGATGGCTAGACAAAATTACCCTATTTTTGTTAAATAATAAAGATTTATTGAAATAAAAAAAAGGCCCAAGTATGTAAGGAGTACACAGGGGTATACAAATCAAATACAAAAATTACATAAATCAAGTAAACCTACAGTTCATCAGGCTCATCAAACAAGCAATCCTAGTACCTGAGACTACAAAATTTGGGCTTTGTTAATTTTCACAGCATCCAGAATTAATATTTCCTTGTCTTGTTTGAACCCCAAATCCATAGCCCTTCTCTTACATCATTTAAACCCCTAAATTCACGAAGTTATTTCTGGCTAATAGCTGCCTATTAATTCATCAAACCAGCCTTAAACCATTAATCAGCAACTCACAGACAATTCATGCCTCTAGTTTTCATAATTCCCACACCCTCTCTCCTTTGAAGCACTTCCACCAGCCCTCCCCCTCCGATGTATAACCTCCCCCATCTTCCTTCACAAAACAATAATCTAAACTTTTGAGTTCATGCATCAAAGACTCTAGCTGTAAAAGGGCTATATATGAAAAGTGGGGAGTTTCTATACCTATAGTGTCAGTAATGGGTGTACAAAATAGCTACTTATTAAGGGTGGTTTTAATTTGGCACATTGAGTTTATAGGTGCCTTAGCTTTTGTTTGTTGGATGTCAAAGTCAGCACTAGTGGTGCTTTGTATAATGACCCTCTTTGCTTTGCATTAAATCTTATTTATCCCCCTCCCAAAAATAAATGGAAGAATTAGAAATGTGACAACCTAATTAACATTAATTGTCCATGTACATAGACTTTTATATGATATTCTCCCATGCTTGTTTCTCCTAAGAAACTAGTAAGTAAGCCAAAGAGCTCTACTCAAATGGCACCTCCTCCCCTTGTAAGGGCAAAGTGGAGGGTGAGACACAGGTTCAAGACTAACTAGTTGCATGTGTAAAGAATCCACTAAAGTAAATCTTAGTATATGTTTCAATCCTTAAAATACCTATAAAAGTTTGTTTAATTTTTTTTTTTAACAAGTAAAAGATATTAAATTATAAAAGGACTTCTTCAAGTACATATACAATGGGCACAAAGAAGTCTAAAGAATTACAAAGAATAAGTTATTGTATACAGAAGTGTAGCAACTCTTATAATTGGCAATGGAATTACAATTGGTAAAACCCCATGCACGAGACCAATCAAACAAAGATCTAATAAACAATGCTGCAATTGAGTCACCAAACTATCTACATCCTCAAAAGTACAACGATTTTGTTCCCTCCACAATGTTCACATCAAACATAAAGAGACTAAATTTCAAATATCCTATGTATGTTTTCCAACCCAGTTCTTCCAACCAAATAAAAGATCAACATGGCAACACCTTTTTTAGTAACACTCACTAAACCTCAAAAGATCTAAAAGCAAAACTCCACAGATCATATGCAATAGTTTAGTGTAACAGTAAAACAATCCACCATCTCCCTGCCGCACTAACACATACAACACCATTCTACTTACGAAAAACCTCAAATAATGAGATTGTCACATGTAAGGATCTTTCCCCAAGTTGCTGTCCATACAAAGGAGACCCTCCCTTGAAGCCTTAATACACCAAATACTCTTTCAAAGGAAAGAAAGTGCACAGGTACCCCATAAGGCAGCGTAAAAGAGCAAGCATCAAATTCACCACTCCCTTTTAGTCTCCAATTAATTCTATTACAATCCTCTCTCCTTGTGATATTTCAGTAAAGAAGATTTAGAAAGGAGTTCACTGACTCCAACTCCTAATCACTAAAGTCTACGAAATCTGACATTCCAACACCGCAACTCCCCATCTATTTGAATAACCAACACAGAAAAAACTGATGCATCTCTAACTATGGAGCATGCATAAAAGTCTAGAAACAAAACCTTCAAAGGATGATCCTCACACCAGATGTCATGTGTGCAGGGTGCCGAAACTGTATTTGGTTACCATCTCCTTCATCAAAGTGCACATAATATAGAAGTTTGTCCCATCCCACCTTAATGCTTTTCCATAGGCTGTCCATAACTCTACCTTGTAGCCCTTACCCTTCTTCATAAATTTGTATCTTCCGTCTCAAAGCACCATAAACGTTTCCCGCAATAAGGCTTGATTGAAGGTTCCTATCTTCCCTAAACCCAACCCTCCATTAGCAATAGGAAAGCAAACTCAATCACACCGAACCAAATGGTATTTCAACTCATCTCCCAAACCACCCCACAAAAATTCCTTCCACAATCTCTCTACCCCATTTGCCACACAAGTGGGGATGGTAAACAAAGAGAGATAGTACATAGATAAGCTTGAAAGTGTACCCTTCAAAAGCGTTATCTTATCCCCACCATAATCAGCTACCCATATTCACTAAAATTCTATTCCATACCATTTTTGCCTTGAAAGGATTTCAATTTATTTCCTTTACTCACCTTTCCTTGACAAAAATGACAACCAACCAGACCACAAAGTACATAACAACAACAACAACAACATTAAATATAGTTCAATCAAAAAAGGCAGGGCATACAAATATCAATCAAAACTAGATAACAGTAGGATTACATTACATTACATCACTCAAATCATACATTATTGAATGAACACTCATATAAGAAACTAATATTATAATGCATACAAATCTAGAGAGAGAGAGAGAGAGAGACCTTGAACGGCGCCCATCTCTTTCTCGACTTTGGCCTGCATTTCGCGAAGAGCACCGGCTTCTTCTTCGATCTCTTTCAGCCTCTTCTTCATGTCCTCCAAGTCCTATACATAAACCAAAAAGAAGAAAAAAGAAAAAATCAAATTTTAAAAAAAAAAGATAGTAGAGAGAGAGAGAGTGTGTATGTGTGGTAGTAGTGAAGAAGAAGAAGAACAACAACAACAACAAGGGGGGGGGGGGACCTTGGAGTTAGGGTCAGGACCATCTTCTTGCTCCTGAAGTTCGTAATCACCACCGGCGGACATGTCGACGTCAGCGTCCATCTCGCCCTCGTCGGGAATTTCGCCACCGTACACTTCGTGCTCGTGCTCGTGCTCGTGCTCTTCTGGATCGTGCTCGTGCTCCATCTCTCAGTCTCTGGGTGGGTGTATAGTATTTAAGTGTGGTGGTGTCTGTGAGAGAGAGAGAGAGAGAGAGAGAAGGGGCTGTTGCTAGTTTAAGAGTGTTTTGTCTTTGTTTGTTTGGTTTATATGTGTTTTTGGGGCTATTTTTAGGTGAGGTTGGGGAATTTGGGATCGGGCGGTCGATGGAAAGAGAAAGAGATATATATATTGGAGATTTGGTTTTTCGGGAGAATAGGCTTGAAAGATAGAAAGCTCTAGTTTGTTTGTTATTTTTATGAACCGTTAGGGGCATTTTTGGGCTCTTCCTTTTTCCAATTACGCTCTAGTTCTTGGATTGTGTTTTTAGGGTTTTAGAGATAGTCTATCATCGTTTTTTAAATACCTATCCATGTTTTTTTGAGTGTATGTAATCTCCTGCCTCACACATAAAGTTATTATTGGAAGAATCATCTACATCAATTTATGTAAATTTTTGTAAAATAAATAATTTAATGTGACTATTTTGAAAAGTAAGCTTTTATGTTAAAATACACAATTTTTTGCACAAGTTGATGTATATGCTCTTAGGGGTATTTTTGGATTCTTCTTGTTTCCAATTACTCTAGTTTTTTGGATATTTTTTTTTTAGGGTTTTAGAGCTAGTCGAATACCTAACTATTCTATCAAAATATTCTAAGTTTTTTGAAGGAAAATGTTGAAGTCACAAAACATTTTACAAACTTCTTTTTTTTTACAAATTGTTGATGTGGTAGGTGGTTATTAGTAAGTAAAAATGTGATTTTAGTTGTGGACCCAGATGAGAACTAGTAAAAATTTACCACATTAACAATTTGTAAGAAAATTATAATATAGTTTGTCATGATTCTTCGCATTCCAGTCATGTGCTTTACACGTGGCTATTTCGTGGGATAGCTTCTCGCGGGCTTCCCGAGAAATCCACTTGTCCTTCACTTTAAGCTTGAGTCTTCACACTCTCTCATACACAATTCTTACAATTAAAAATTTAAAACCCCACATAAATACAGAGAAAAATGATTGAATAAAATTACAATCAAGTTTGGCATAGAATTAAAGCCAACACAAAATAGTTGTAAATCACAACTTTGCATATATCATAAAAGTTTTAGGAACTACTAGAGATCTCACCAGATATGCAAAGATCAGCAACATTATTCAAAGACATGGCTCATGGTGAGTAAAGGAGAATGAGGATGGCCATGTTTTTAGTTGGATTAGTCCAATCGGGTCTCAATAAGTAAAAAGTAAAAACTGGCACTTGACCAACCAATATCGGGTGTTTTTGACACAAACTTGTCGTTGATCGCCATATTGCTTTGAGTTATGAGAGGGGGGTAATTATAGGAAAAAATGCTGCTTTTCTAATTTTTTGCTGAAAAATCATAAATTTTCAAAATGAAAAAAATTCTATGTAAAATTCTCCCAAGAACCTAGTTTCTCTGAAAATCCTAAAATTCCCCCGCCCCCCCCCCCCCAAAAAAAAAAAATTGAAGTGCAGAATTTTTTATCTAATATTCTACTAAAACCTTGATTTTATGATTTTCGTTTGAAAAATCTTAAACTTTCAAATCTCAGTCTTTTCAAACTCAAATCTTTGTTTTCCTCATCAAAGACCTCATTTGCAAATGAGATCATAAAAGGATGTTTCCCTTTGTGTGATTCCCTTGTTTAAACTTCATCGACGGACCATATCATTCATCATGAAATAAGGAGATTTTGACAATTGAGCATGACTAGATTAGGCACTATTTAGACATTGGTTTTTTTCAAAACTATTTTTGATAGAAAAATTAGACATTGGTTTTAGATCAATTTTTGCAAACTTGCTTAATTAATCAATTATGCAATTGAGTTCCAAATTAGTATAGCAAGCATGGAACCATATCACAAAGAGTAAGTAGTGAAAATTAAAAACACAACGATACATATATATATATGGAAAAAAAACACAACGATATATATGGTAATAAAGAAGGGAAAATCTTGACAGGAAAAATCTTTTGGGAGTTTATTAGTAATCTCCTAGTGGGGAATCCACTAGAGTAAATGGAAGTACAACTATACAAGAATATGCCTAATTCTAGTATTGCTACCTACAATAGGACTTACTAACCCGATCACATGCTTGTTGAACTCTTTTACCTTTGCAAATTTCTTTAGTGCAAGAATATCAGATTTGTGGCAAGTACCACAACCACAACTTGATTGTTATAGTCAATGCAACAACTTCCACTTGAAACCTTTGACGCAAACACAACAATATCTCATTTATCTTTTATGTTCATAATAATAACCTAAGCATTCATAAAAAAAATAATGACCTAAGCAAGTCTTTTATATGTTCCCATTGACTTAGAGCACAAATCCCAAGGCTTGGGTTGTAATGGGCCTGAATTTAAAAAACTAAATTCCGTTAATTATTATTGAGGTTAGTGTCGAGCTTAGGGTATGCATGGGTTGGGTTGGATCGGGTTAAGGGGATTTTTTGACCAAACTTATCATGGTAGGTTAAAAAAAATTCAACCTAACCCAACCCAACTCATTACATAAGTCCGATCCAACTCAACCTAACCCACATGGGTTGGGTTGGGGTGGGTTGGGTTGAACCCATGAGTTGGATAATTTTTTTTTTAATTGCTATTGTGGGGTGTTCAAAGACTAAGGAGAATAGGAAGCGGGGCATCATACACAATACCACCTTTAAGAGTGCATCCGACCCGAGGACTCTATTGACCCGAAAAGAGATAGAGAGGTGATGTAGCATTTTATGAGGGCCCGATTAAGAGGAATAGAGCCTGGGAAAGGGGTTAATACGGTGGGAAGAAACGTCCTGAAAGGGTATACCTTCCCCCTCCGCATTAAATGCTCTGGAACAGCTTTACAAGCTACATTAATGAGGAAATGACCCATGAACAATATTTTTACAGCTAACAACCCCTTCTACCACTTTCAGTAGAGTCCTGATAGGATAAGTATCCTAAAAAAGGCCTTAAGGCATACAAATGGGGGGCTAAGATCCAAAGAAGGGGGATATATAAGAGGGAAAGAGCTTCCTAGTGAGGGGGTCCTTTTCTGGAAAAAAGAAAAAGAAAATAGAAAGTTGATAGTGTATTACTTCACAAAAACCTTTGTAAATCATATATAAGAACTCCTCCTCGAGACTGATCGAGGAGAGCTTTATTCTTAATAATTGCATGATTTGTTCTTCCTTGTTTGGGCTCCACGACCTTACCCCTAAACTTAACCTGCAACTACACCAAAACTGTCTTCCCACCCTCTACATAATTTTCTCCTATTGTTTAGACTGGGATTGAAGCACAAGGCATTAATGCTCTAAGTGGGCTTGGGCGGCCAAATCCTTGGTTCTTACAACTATTATTATTAAATTAAGCAAAAAAAAAAAAAAAACTCAAAAATTAGTATCAATGTAACTTCTTAAAGGCAAATAATATTAATAACTAAACAATAATAGTAATTTACTAGGGTTTGTGTGAACTAATTGGCTTTTATATAGGATAATAAGAGCTGGTTATTTTTTTTTTTAAATTATTAATTATATAATATATTTTAAATATATGAGTGGGTTGGGTTGGGTTTGAAATTTTATGACCTGAACCCAACCCGACCCGTTATCAAAAATTTTTTTTGTAACCCAATCCAACCCACCAAGCCCTAAAAACTGACCCAACTCGCGCGGGTTGGGTCGGGTCGGTTTGGCCGGTTAGCTGCACACCCCTAAGCTTAAGTGAAGCTTGATCAGTTGAGCTATAATTGAGGTTGCAGGTTCTAATTTGTACATCAACTTCAGGTTTTAATTTTTTTGATTATATTGGTTTTAACTATCTAATTATATGATGTAAGAGAGTTTGTGATTGTTAAATTAGCCTTTGTTTCTTTTATTTACAAAAATCTAACAAGACACAATGCTTGGATGGGGTAAATATAGGAGCTTTTACATGAGGTCCTTACTGATTAAGCACTTGTCTTTTTTGGTAAGGGCTCTCAATCCCTTCAAAGTAAAGTAGTGTATAAAGTGTTCTAAAGCATCAACAAAAAATTCTCTTGAATGAAGAATTTCTTCAGTTACTTTATTGAGTATAGTGATGTCAACTATATAATATTTGAATTAGAAATATTCTATTCCTAAACCCAGATTGTAGCAAAACCTCCATTGACAAATCTCAACAGAGAAGAAGAATAAAAACTAATATAGTTTGGGTATGGAAAAACCTTTATCATTTAATTTTGTTAAAACATATCTATTCTTTTCCTCTAGAAGTAAATTAAGTAATTAATCCAAGCTGACATGATTCCGTGCTGCTCTTAACAAAACAAACTTACTTTCACCATTATAACTTGCAGTCGAGCAGCACAATATTAATTATACCGATCCAAGCAGGCAAAATCTTTAACTGTCCACACCCTTGTTTCCCTTGAAGTAGAAAGTTGCAATCAAATTGAGCTGGTGCATGCAAGTTGCCTATATAAAATGCCTGGTTGAAATCTTCTTTAGATTTCCTTTTATGTATAGAATATATTCCTTTATGGTCAGCTAATTGATGCAGTTGACAATGAAAGTAGAAATGCAAGACCAAGAAAAGTACTAGGCGATTTAGTCAGAGGGATGGAAAATTATGTAGGCGTCCAACTTCCATTCTTTCATTCCTATAAATAGACTTTAAGATGTAGTATTTACCAGCAACGATTGAAGTTTACGAAATACTATTTGTGAGGAAGAGAGATCTTATGAAATATATTTGTGAGGAAGAGATCTAACATAGGATAAGAGTCTTGTTTGGTAGCCAAGGATGACCCTGCCTTCTCCCCAACGGGTTTCAACATTCAATTATCGAGTCTTAGAAACTCTTGTGTGGTTCGTAGGCAGTCTCTCCTTGGCTAATCTGATGGACTCTTCTTTTCTCATAGCTGGGCCTTCTCTTTCTTCTAATCGCAAGCCTTCAACATTATTTTGGATGCATGATTCGTACCAGCATGTCAAAATATATCCTGCATATGTGGCATGAGTTTAAGAAAAGGAATAAAGGTACATGAAAGTGAAATTCTTGTTAATGATGTTAGGTTCTAAAGTTTTAGATTAAATGTTGGAATCATGTTTGTAATGTGTTGGCAAACCCAGAGCAAAATTAGTCTAGTCTAAGTGTTTAGAGTGTGCTTAAATAGTGGTGTTTCAATATTGCAAAGTATAGCTGATTGCAGAAAAGGGAATTTAAGTTCTGTCAATCTTGACACGAGTCAAGAAATAGGACTCGACCGATCGAAAATTGCAGATAAGGTTTTTCTGCAGAAGGTTATTTAAGTCCATTCAATACAAAAATGTTTAGGATTTCACAAACTTTTCTACATATAAAAAGAAAACCTTAGCTACGTTTTGGAGACTTTTGAGAGACTTGTGTGTTACTTTTTGTAAGATTTGAGAGGTTTTGTACCTTCTAACTACACGAGATTCTATCGAAGCTTAAACTACATTCAAGATTTGGTAGAGCTAGTTGTTGCATCAAGATCAACTACTGAAAGTGATCTGAAATCTTTGAGTAGAGTCTCAAAGTCATAAGCAATGTTGTGCTTGTGTTGCTATTAATCTAAGAAGAGAAGGAGTCCATGGATTCAGAGTTTGCACGTGATCGTGTCAGTAAGTTATTATATGAAATGTTTAGTTTCATTGGTTTTCCTGAGTGATCATATCATGTTGTTATTTACTTTTCCGCATATTTGCATGATGTGATTTATTTTTGTTTAACCTAAATCTGAATAATTAATTTGAGTAATCACTTGGTTAATAAATTAGGTTAAGGGGTCTAAACAAACTTTCAAATGACTTGCATTTCGCCTCCAAATAGGTTTAAATTTCAGGGTTATGTAATAATTCTTTCTATCTCTTTAAGCTAACCGAGGCCTCTCTTCTCGATCTCTAAGGCTTCTTTAGCAACAAGCACTTGATCATAACTCTGATGCACTGGAAAAACATTTACATGGTGTATATATATATATGTGTGTGTGTGTGTGTGTGTGTTTGTGTGTGTGAAGAATTGGCCGACAAACGCATGAAATAGTGCTTGCTGCTGGTTCTAGTCCCCGTTTGTTTTTCCTCCTGGACCATGATGATGCGTTCGCAGGTTCATCCTATATTCGATTATTTATTGGCCTATATCCACCACACAACGAAAATATGCACGACCACCTTTTCAGGATTGCTTGTCTACTAGATTACCAACTTTCTTCTAGTGGCTTTCAGATGAAATAACATTTTTGATATTTCAATGGACAGTTTTTATTTCACACACCGAAATACACACATACCCATACACATGAATAAAGGCCACACGGCTAAATAAAATAATAAAATATGATACAGTCAGCTATCCCAATTCCATGTAAGCATTCTTCATGTTATCTAAGAGTAAGTCAATCAAGTTCACTCTCTCTCCCAAGTTCACAGCGGATGGTTCTTGAAGAGCATGGGTAATAAAGGTTGGCTATATTCTTGAAAAGCATGGGTAGGCTATAGCGGCAATGGAGAGGTGTGCTCCAGCCCGAAGACATAATCCTCTCATTTACCAAGGGTCTAGCCAAGCTTTTCAAGAGAAGTGCTATAATGGTCCAACTGAGCTTCCAGCTTAAGGGAATGCAATGAAAAAAAAGTCGAGATATCCAAACTGGGTATTCTTGGTTCTCTGAAAGGGTAATGGAAAGAGAAAAATCTATACTAATGTGATGAAACAATCTTCTAATTTCACCATCACTTTTTCCCAAGCATCTACAGTTTACACTATTTAGGTTTTGATGTTAAACCAAAATTGTGTTTCTAAGACATGATTTGTGTATATCATGAATATTATTAAATTTTTGCGTAAGAGATATCCAAACTAACAAATAGAAGTGAAATAGTGTTTCTAAGACATGATTTCTATATAACATGAATTCTATTGAATTTTTATCTTAGAAATATCCAAATCTGATCGGTTTTTATGTCTGTTATCCAAACTAATATTTAGAACTGAAATTGTCATTGTCTAATATAACAATAACAAAACTTGGCCCACCAAACATAAATTCCTGCTTTCGCCTTAGTTTAGACATTAATTCGATACTACAACCTTTGGATGGAGAAATGGTCCACCCTTCATCACCTCTCCAGGCTTCTCTTGGGGTAGCGCGTGACTTTCCTTTTGGATTGTTATACATGTGAAGTTGGAGCCAAAATTATTTAGTAAAACGAGTTTCGAAAGGTAGCGTGAAGGAACATATGTAAAAAATTTCATGTGGTTGTCGCTGACAAAGATATAAACCCTCTTTAGATTGTTAGTTTTACTTACAAATTTGGTAATTTCTTGGTCCGCAATTTTATATTCCTTAAGATATTGCACTATTCTTCCCCTAGGGGTGGAGCCGGGAATTTTTATTTGGGAGTCAAGTTACAATACTAATATATTTATCAAGACAATTTTCCACACACACATATATATACATTTTTTATTATACACACACTTTTTTACTTGATAATTAAGTTATATATATACATACACCAAAAAAGAAAAGAAAAAAGAAGAGCTTAGTATTTTCAATCAAAATTAAATTTGATAGTGATCTTTTATAAAATAAAATTCATTTTTATCATTTTTATAGTGAAATTCTTAAAAAGTTTCATTTTTGATACAAATTATCAAATTTTATACGAAAGTAAGTAAAAAAAAAATCTTTCAATTGAACTAATAAAATTTTCAAAAACATGAATGATCCAAAACTTGGAGGAATAAGTTAGGCTCCAAGATTTTTTTAATGAGTCAATGATTTGTTAATCATCACATAACGTGTTGAAAAAGATAGATTCAAACATGTTTAAAGTCAAACTTTATCAAATATTTAATAAATATAAAAGCATATTTTACAATAAAAAATAGAATTGCCAAAAATAAAGTTATGTTTCCATAACAATTAGACCAATTTTTTTTAAGAGCATCACTGGATTAATTCAAATACTTGGGGGCTCAACTCTTATTTTTGTAAACTAAATTTTGAAAACATTAAAATGATTATATATATAATAATTTCAACTTTTTTTTGGGGGGGAGAGGGGGGGGGGGGGGGGGCACCCTTGAACATAGCTCCGCCCTTCCCCTCCTTGTTGTTTGCAAATCATCTAATTTTTTATGAGCACTTTGTGTGGCAAAAATTTCTTTTCGTTTTCAGTGTTTATTTATTATAATGATTTTGTATAATTTCATATAATTTTTTTTTCATAAATTGATTAGGGCCTTTAGCCATTGAATGGCTTTATTCCAACTAAATATATGAATTCAAACCCACAATCTGACAAGCGCTATTAGCCTAATATTGTTGCAAGTTAAAATATGATTGCTTGTTCTCTCATTTTATTTTTCATCTTAAAGGTTCATTACTTTTAATTGTCTCATCAGAAAAATCCTACTATTATTCTATGTATTTTTTATAAAAAAATGAGGTGACATACTATTTTTTTCTTTGTACTTGAATGTCTTCTGATTTGGATAAATACATAATATAAGTTCTCTCCCTTATCGATGTGCAAGAATTCATAATGCGTTCACAAAGTTCAAGGAATTGGCATATTTAGTGTTGTTGTTCACTAAGTACTGGTGGTTTCTAGTCTGATGTTAAGATGCAGGCTTTGATTCTTATTGGAAGCTCTTGTTTGCATTGGTGATCTATACTTGTTGAGACTTGTAACCAACTGCAATACATCAGGCAGCAGGCAACTCAATGCCCATGGATATGCTCATCCTGCCTGTAGAGATCCAAGGCCTACAACAAAAACACCAGCTTCAATTAGTGCCTTGAATCCCTAGAGCAGTACCAAGAGCAATTCTAGCCAAAACAATGTTGCATGTCACCGAATCAAGATTGATTTTGGTTCTATTGCAGTGGGAGAATTAGTTAGGGTTCTATGGTGGCAGAATCGGCAGTGGAAGGAAGTTTGGTGGTAAAGACAGCATCAAGAGCTGAGCATGTCACTGCACCAAGATTCATTGGTCCCCTCTGGTCCATTTGGACTAATTGGGCCTTAAATTGATTTTTTTTTTTGTAAGTTGTCTTTTCAATTTTAGCCCAAAAATTCATTTTTTCCTTAGTTTTTAGTTTGAAAAGTATAAAATTTTATTATATTTAGGCTAAAATCTTTAGTTTTGAGTTAAAAAATACAAACAAAATAAACATTTGAAATTAGAAACATGAGCTTTAAAAATGCAATAAAAATGATAAATATTCAAAAGACCTATTCAGTCCACTTCGATCCATTATGTTCTCTTCGGTCTTATTCTATCCACTTCAATTCTATTTGGTTCATTTTGTCCACTTTGGTTCTATGAGGTGCACATTGGTCCTTTTTGGTCCATTCTGTCGAATTCGGTCTTATTCGGTCTATTATATCCACTTTGGTCCTAATCTATCTTTCGTTCTTATTTGGTTCACTTAGGTCTCATTCGGTCCATATTGGTCCACTATGTTCTATTCAGTCCACTTCAGTCCACCTTATTCTCATTCGGCCTATTCTATCCATTTGAATTACTTCAGTCTATTTTGGTCCACTTTAGTCTATTTTTGCACACTTACAGATAGGGAAAATATATGTTTAAGTTGAGAGTACCTATTATAAATCTAAATTTACTTAAAAAAAATATAGATCTTAAACTAGTAATATTTAAAATCTTAAACACAAAATTTATTATTGCTACCCTTTTGTTGAGTCACATTATCATAACATTTTAATCCACCTTTGGTCTGGCTAAATTTAAGTGAAAGTCTTCCTAAACCTTAAGGCTAGGAATATACAAATCTAATCTTTATAAGGAAGTTACTCATTAATTTTAATGTTATTACTTTGAAATGAATTTGATGAGGTTGATTATACTTTCAAGTGCAATATATGTGTGTGCGCGCGCGCACGTGTGATTTTATTTAAATAAATTATTCAAATTTTTCATTCTCTTAAAAGAGATTATTATAATCAAAACTCATAACAAACTTATACTGAATTATGTATAATTTATTCTCTAAATTTTATCGTAGATAATTTGTTCTCCCTAAATATTAAACAATTTTTAAAAATAATTTTCATCACTCTATTTTTATAAATATATACTTTTATCATTCTTGATTGATATTATTCTTTTATGAAATGGTCCATATTCGTTTAACTATTGTTATTATGCATTCTAATTTTCTAATTTTTTTTTATACAATAAAAATTTTTAAATTTCAAAGTAATTATTCAAATTCTCATTTTCTTAAGAAGATTATTATGATAACAAAAAATTATCATATAATTACAATTGATATTACTCAAATAACTAATAGTATTCTCATCACAAACTTGTATTTTGCCATTCTTAAGTAGGTACACTGAATTGGACCAAAGTGATTTGAAATGGACCAAATAGACCAAATATATTGAAGTGGACTAAATAGATCTAATTGGACCAACTAGACCTAAGTGAACCAAATATATCTAAGTGGACCAAATTGGATTGAAAGTGGATTGAATGGGCCAAATTGGACTGAAGTAGTACGAACGGATTGAATTAAACAAAATAGACTGAACATGACTGAATTGACCAAAGTAGACCAAATAAACCTAATTGAACTGAAGTGGACTGAAGTAGTCTGAATTGGACTAAAGTAGGCCAAATTGAGCCAAATTGATGAAGTTGACTGAAATAGACTGAATGTCAATATGTTATTAACATAGCCAAGATTGTGTTTTATATAAACTCAAATTATTACTTCCAAAATAATCGAGTATTAAATCAAACAAAAATCAAACCATAATTGAGAGAGAGAGAGAGAGACAGTACTTGTAATGGGGAACTAAAAAATACAACACCAAAACGTATGAACACAAAATAGAGTTTTAAAAATCACAATGGTTCATCAATATAAAGTAGAGTTGCAAGAAAGAATAAAAATGAAGAGAGAGAGAGAGAGAGAGAGAGAGAGAGAGAGAATAACCACTTTTTAAGAGAGAATATGAGAGAGAATAGTAAGAAATCTATAGAAAATATTATTAGAAGAAAAAAAATATAAAAAGAGAGAGAATGAAAACCAAAATTTTGTGAGAGAGAAATAGAGAAGAAATAATCTTTTGTATGTGGAAAAATATGTATAGAACGAGAGAGAATTGTAAATTTATAGTAGGAGAGGAAATGAAAAGCTGACAAATAAAGGAAGATAAAAAGATAGAGGAAAAGTGATATTAATGTATGCTGATGTGGGTTAACATGAGTGTAATAATAGTAAATGTTATGCTTTCAGCTTATATATATATAACGGTAAATTGCAAATTACATTTCTAAAGTTTGAGGGTGATTGGATTTTACACCCTAAAGTTTCAGATTTTGGATTTTACCTCCTAAAGTTTGGGGTGTTTGGAGTGTTAAGCAATCTTGTATTGCCGACTCTACCATGGAAGCTAAATATTTTGCTGTTTGTGAAGCAGCAAAGGAAGCTGTTTGGCTCAAGAAATTCCAATATGATCTTGGTGTTTTGAGAATGGAGCAAGTTCTAATCATTTTGTTCTGTGACAATAGTGGAGCAGTTACAGAATCCAATGATCCAAGGAATCACAAGAAAAGAAAACACATAGAAAGAAAGTACCTTATTATTCGAGACATTATGGCTCGAGGAGATGTAGTAGTAGTAAAGATTGACAATGCAAATAATCTGGTAGATCCCTTTACCAAAGCTTTGCCCCAAAGACTTTTGAGTCATACTTGGGGAGGGAATGAGAGTTAGATTAGTGCGCAGAGTTTTTTAAGGGAAAATGGGAGATTGTTAGGATTAGTGCTCTAAAATCTTATTGTATGCTATGTGTGACATTATATTATATGTAATAAAGTTGTTTTATTATTTTCTAAAATAATGGTAATATGAATATTTGGAAATTATCATATAGTTCTTAAGATGTATAGTATATGATTTATGTGATTTAGTCACAGAAGATATAAATAATAAGTTCTTTGTAAATTAAATCTTAGTTTCGCAGTCGGTGATGAAATTGAGCATTTCATCGTGAAGACTATAACATGTTAATTAAGACGATTTGTCTTGGTCATGGAAGTGAATACTTCTAGTTGATATGTTAATATGTTTTAAGTGTATAAGACATATTGAACTGGATCGCTGTGAGATTTATTATTCTATTAATGATTGTCAAATGAATAATAAATCTCACAACTTTCATTTATATAAACTCTCAAACCTGAGGGAATAGTGAACCTGATTATGAAATGTAGGTTGCTTTAATATATCAGGAGTGAAATCTAAACAACGTCAAAAACTCAGTATGTTGGGCAATACACGTAATGTTGAAGGAATATATATTCTCAAGATGAAATTCATAGTATCTTTATAGAGATATAAAATATTTACTTGAGATAATTTTAATAAGGTTGGTTATTCAAAGTGTTAGGCCTAATCACTTTAGTAAAGAGTTACTAAAATTTATATTTTATGAAATTAGATTTCATAAGATATATATATGAATAACTTACAGGATTAAACCGGATACTCAAGGATTAAGATGTAGTAATCTTCAAAGTGACAGTTATATATTATGACTTTGTATTACTATGAATTTTCTTGAAGGAGTTAAATATTTAATAAAATCTTTGGTTATAATTTATTAATTAGGCCTAGAGTGCAATTATATATACATAGTGGTATTAAATTATAATTAATGAATTTGGGTTTGTCAAGAGTTGACAAATAAGTCCAAAACCCCTTAGAGCTAGAACTTTATTTATCCATTCTGGTCCCACTCCAAGCCACACACTTAAGCCTAATCGAGTTGGCCTAAAAAGGTTAACCTAATTAGATAATAAGTTATTTATTTAATAAGAATTATTAAATAAAGTAACTGTCAAGTGCAGAAATATACGTATGATTAAAAGAGAAAGATTGAGTCTTTTCTCAAGAGACACTTGGTTATTCTCTTAAATAAATACGTATAGAACTGATTGAGAGACCACACATCTTGGGCATATTATGGAATTGGAGTGAAAATTGTTAGTTTTCCCAAGTTCGATCTTCAATTGTTTTGAATTTCATTGCACCAAGGTACGCCTTCTTATTATTTTTTTCTAAATTCAGATGTTGCACGTTATCTCACATGAATGAAGTGGATCCATTTATATTCCGTTGTGTGTTTTTGTATGAGATACAAAACTGTATTTTACACGTGTTTTCCCAACACATTAGCATAATGATGTTGGTTTATTTGTTTTAGATGGTAATGTGTTAATTAATTTTTTTGTTTTTTAAAACACAACAGCGTTTGATAATGAAATGCTGAGTTTGAACATTTTTTTTTTTTGGAGAAACAAGCACATTCACAATGAGTTTGGCCATTGGATGTACAAAATTATACACAATTGTTTGATTTGTAGATATTTTTCTTCACAATACTGAGTGTAAAGTCTATACCATTAATGTCCAAATCTTAAAAGAATGCACACAAATTTGTACATTTAATGTCCATCCATTAATAAATGCATACAAGTCTGAATATTCAAAGTACACAATTGTTTGATATGTTAAATTTTTTTTCACAAATAATTCAGAATGTACGCTATGTACATTCAATACCCAAACCTTCAAAATGTACATAAGTTAATACATTTAATGTGTAACTTTTAAGAAATGAACATAATTCTATGCATTAAAAATACACTATTGTTTGATTTGTGGATATTTTTATACACATTGCAAAAAGTTTATAATCTATACGGTTAACTTCCAAGTCTTCAAAGAATATACACAAATCTTTACATTTAGTATCCAAACCTTCAAGAAATGTACATAAAGATGAACAATCAAAGTAAAAATTGGTATGTTTGAATGTCTTTCTTCACAAATTATTGAGAGTGTAATGTCTGTATATTTGAGTTATTTTTAACACAAGAACTTGTGATGATGGTCATTCCTATAAGGATTGGAGAACCAACATTCAAATTTCCCCTTCCCACAAACTATAACACTAATGGTCCATTTGGATTAAAGGGAAGGGAGGGGGAGTCAAGTAGAGTAGATTTAGCATAAAATTAGCTTATTTTTAGCCAACTCTACTATTCTCCCCTTCATTCCCCCTTCCTCCCCCCTCTATCCAAACAGGCCATAAAGTATCAACAAAAAAAGAAGGGAGGGGGGGGGGGGGGGGGGGGGGGGGGGGGGGGGGGGGGGGGGGGGTGGGGGGGGGGGTGGGGGGGGGGGGGGGGGGGGGGGGGGGGGGGGGGGGGGGGGCCTGTGATCAGCTTAGTTGAGGTGACTAGCTGAAAATCAAACAATATTTTTGGGGTAATTTGTGTGTGTGTGTGTGTGTGAGAGAGAGAGAGAGAGAGTTTTCAAGCCTTCATGGATAAATTAATAGAGATAAACCATACACTTAAACCTATTTAGAGGAAAAGGCAAGCATCAATAAGAATTTCATTTTCATGTACCTTTCTTCTTGAACTTAAACTCATGCCCCGTTAGGATCTTCCAACATCCTTGTACGAATTATGCAGGCAAACTAATGTTGAGGGGTTGCTTAGAAGAAGAGAAGCCTAACATAAGAAGAAGAGCCTATTAGATTAGCCAAGGAGATTGCCTACGAACTACACAAGAGTTTCCATGACTAAATACTTGAAACTCCTTGGAGGAGCAGGCAAGTCATCCTTGGCTACCAAACAAAACTCCTATCCTCATGTTAGAACTCTCTTCCTTTAAATAAATACTTCATGATCCAATGGATGCTGCAAATACTACATCTTAGACTCCCTATTTATAGGAAATGAATCAAGTAATTTCGACCGCTTTAACATCCTTCTAACTAAATTGCGTATCCTTGTCTTGGTCTTGCAATTCTTCTTCCACTTGTCAACTAAATCAATTAGCTGACCATAATGGAACATATTCTATACAAAGAAGGAAATTTGAAGAAGATATCAATCTGGCATTTTGGATAGGGAACTTGCACCAGCTCAATTTTATTGCACCTTTTCTACTTCAAAGGAATTATTGTGACAGATAAAGATATGCCTGATTTTTTTTTTTTTTTTTTGAGACAATCGATAGAAGATATATATGCCTGATTGGATAGGCATAATTATGTTTCCCTCTTTATTACCAATTATGGCAATATTATTATTCAGGATGTTATTGGTATCTATTTTTGACCGGAATAAGGTAGGTTCACTATTATCTCAACCAATAAGAATTTAGAGGATTTATATATAGGATAACATGATTCTCAAAAAATAAAAAACAAAGACAGACAGAGGATAACAAAATTACGTATTCAAAATTCGTCAAATAGCACAATTTTAGCAAAATTTTAGGAAAAAAGCACCTTTAAAAATTTATATAGTTATGTAGCATATTTTTTGGAACTTGAGTTCTAACTCAAACCCGAGTTTAGCAAACTCAAGTTCCAAGCAATATGGACTCTACTGCTTGGTGTGCCAAACGAGTTGCTTGGAACCTTTATTTTTATTTTTATTTTTATTTAAGATAGAATTTTTACTCTAGCCTAATCTAAGTGTATATGTGTGTGAAACATCCCCTTGAAAACTTGAATTCCGGCTCTTGCCCCCCACACCCCACAAACATTTATACTTGTAGAGTGACTATTGCATTAAGAGAGGTTGGTGGTGAGTTGCTTGGAACTTGAGTTTGGCAATTTCTTAAAACTCGAGTTTGACATGCCAAAAATGTACTGCATAACTAAATAACTTCATCAGGTTGCATTTTTCCTAATTTTTTTTCTAAAATTGTGCTATTCGGCAAATTTTGCTAGAACCTTTTTTTTGGAGAAATTATAGTCATCTGATGGATCACGTCACTTGTCTACCATTTCACTAAAAAAATCCCATTTGTTTAAAATTGCTAAGTCAGTAATTAGTTTTTGTTTAAATTTTTTTTCTATTCAACAATTTTAAACAGGTGAGAGTCTTTTGGTGGAATGGTGGAACGCGTCACTTGTTCACCATAAGGACCTTATAATTTCCCCTTTTTTTGAGAAGAAATTTTGGCTAGAACCTTATTGTCCCAGAAATAAAATCCTTCGCTTCTAATTATTATACTATCAATAAATAAATAAATATAAACAACACGATTAATGGCATTCAATAATTATGATACAATACAAAAATGACTAAACTAATAAATGTAAAACTTGCATAAAAATAAATCCGACCACAAAATAAATTGCAAAATCAAGACATGCTTACATTATTTGAAGGAAATATTACTAAGAAACTAGAATGTCACTTCTAAAATTTGATGTCAAGTTCCTCATAATTCATTGACATTACTAAATGTTTACAATGGAATTGTTCATGGTTTAATTTTCCTTTCCCAAATAAAGATTTCCAACAACGACCTAGACGCTAGACCTGAGAAATTCGTCCAACCCGAATCCACCCGAACCAAACCCACTCAATTGAAGGGATGAGGAATCATGTAGATGACGACTTTGGCAGCTCCAACAACTTTTCCCTGACTCCAAAGACATCGCAGGTGTTCTGTAGCATTGCCTTATGGCCTATTTGGAAGTTTAAAAAAGGGAAGGCAGTAGAGTAAAGGGAGGGAGAGTAATTCAATTACCTTGTTTGGAAGTTTTTTAAGGAAGGGGGAGAGGGGTTTGGAAGGGTTTCAACTACCTCTAACCCCCATTTTTAATTCCCCCAAATTGAAGAGATTTGGAGGGAGAGTAGAGTAAATAAATTATTGACCAAATAAATTTTCCAATTTACCCTTTCTAAGTTAACAAAATTACAAACTAATTATATAAATAATCTTTGTTTGTTTCTTGAGAAAATTTAAAATGAATGAAAAAAAAAATTGAATCTCACTATTTCACTGACATTGAAGCTAAACAACCCCCTTTTTTTGCACACTTAACCATGTCATTTTCGCTGAAAGCCATTGAAAGACAATGAAAATGAAAAAAAATAAAAATCAAATAATAATTTGAAATTTTTGAACTTTATTGCTCCAACTTTCTGGGCAACCAAATAGAGTAATATGTAGCCAATTAATCATACTCCTGTACCACCTGAGGCTGCTCATTGATTTGCTTGGCTAGCTCAGCCTGGCTCATCTTCTTCTCTAGCCTTTTGTATCAACTGCTTCACCTCTGTCGAGACCCGCTCCAGCACCGCCGGCTCAGCCGCCTCGTCAAGCTTCTTCATGTTCACAACCGGAGCCACCTTCTTCGAACCAGCTTCCGCCTTCTTCATGGTCTACAATGCTTGGTTCACCGCCTTCTTGTCGTGACCTTGAACCTTGGTCCTGTTCTTGTGAAGCACCATTGGCTCCCAGTCTTGGGTCATGTTAGGATTAGTGCCCTTAAATCCTATTGTATGATACTATGTAAGATATTATGTATCATATTATGTATGACATTATATATGACATGATGTATGACTTAATGTTGTGATTGATAAATTTGTATTATTATGATATAAAATAATGGTAACATAAATATGAGACATTATCATATAGTCCATGAGATGCATAATATGTGATTTATGTGAAAAGTCACAGAAGATATAAATTACAAGTTCTTTGTAAATTCAGAATTGTAGTTCGTAGTTGGTGATGAAATTAGGCATTTCATTTGCGAAGACTATAACATATCAACTAAGATGGTTTGTCTTGATCATGGAAGTGGAGACTTCTAGTTGATGTGTGATATGTTTTAAGAGTTAAGACATATTGAACTGGACCGCTATGAGATTTATTATTCTCCTAACAACTGTCAAATGAATAATAATCTCACGACTTCTATTTACATGAACTCTTAATCCTAAGAGGATAATAGATCTGATTATGAAGTGTAGATTGCTTTGATATATCAAGAGTGAGATCTATCCTAATGGTCAAACCTCGTATATTGAGTAGCCACATTTAGTGTTGATGGAACATATATTCTCAAGATGGAATTCATAGTTTCTTAATGGAGATATAAAATATTCCTTGAGATAAGTTTAATGGGTTTGGTTATTCAAAGTGTTAGGCCTAACCACTTTAATAAGGAGTTATTAAAGTATATATTATGGAATTGAATTTTATAAAATATGACGAATAACATAAATGATTAAACCGGGTACTCAAGGAATTAAAATGTAGTAATTTACAAAGTGAGTCTACATTCATGATTTTGTATTACTATGAAGATTTTATGAAGGGGTTACATGTATAATAAAGTCTTGGGATATAATTTATAAATAAGGCTTAGAGTGCAATTATATTTATATAGTGGTATTAAATATAATTAATAGTAACTTTGGACTTGTCAAGAGTTGACAGAAAAGCCAAGGCCCATTGGAGCTAGTATCTTTTGGTCCTTTTTGGTCCCACTCCAAGCCACATACTAAAACCCAATTGGAAAGATCCAAAAGGTTAGCCCAATTAGATAATCAGTTATAAGGAGAGAACATACATAATTTTAATATATGAAAAATAGAGACATCAGTGTGAAATAGTATGTATGTGAGTGTTGGACACTTTCTCATTCTCCCTTAAACAAAAGCTGATTGAGAGACCACACATCTTGGGCATAAAGTGGAATTGGAGTGAAGATTTAAAGTATTCCTAAGTACTTTCGATCTTTGTTTTGAAATTCACCACACCAAGGTACACTCTCTTGTTCTTGAATTCTGAAATTTACATCGTGCATGTTATCAATTGTGAATGAAGTAGATCCGTTAAATTTACTGCTACGTACATGCTATTTTCATCAGGTCAGAGATCTTGGATATCAGCTTGGCATCGTAACAAACTCAGAGAGAGCAACAAAGAAACAGAGAGAGAAATTCCCTAACAAAGAAAACTCAGAAATTCCTATGGAATGAGAATGTTGATTAAATAATTATTTAATCTAAAATTAATTATAAACCAATGTTACAAGTTCATTTTCAAATAGGGGTAATTTGTCTATTTAAATCATTTCCTCTCTTTTCCCCTTAATTTTAAATCATCCAAACAGAGGAAGTGCCAATTACTCATTTCCTCCTTACTAATTTTAAAAACATCCAAACAAGGTGGAAGATAACTATTTCCCTCTATTCTCCTCCCCACTCCTCTCATTCCCTCTACTATTCTCCCTCTCTAAACTTCCAAACAAGCCATTAATGTTTGGGATTTAAATTGTACAACAAATTTGGGTTTTAATTTTCATGATTATATTAGGTGATAGAGTTTTAAAAAGAGTGTGACTCTGTGTATTACCGTTTATTATTTTATTTACAAAATGTGGTGTGACAAATAATAATGGAAAATATGAATGGAGGTTTTTACATTGTCTTCTTCTTGAATTTAATCTAATTTTAACCCTATTTGGATGGCATGCATGGTGCATATTGGTACAAACCATACACTTATTAAAATTAGGGCATTGATTACAACGTTTCATGACTTTGGGATGCAAAATGCAAGTATTCCATAATTTAGGGCGTTTCTCTGTTACCCCCTTTTATTTATTTATTATTTTATTTTTGTATTGGATATTGTATGAGTATGCATTTAAGCAATTTATTTAATGATTTGTAATTAATCATTGACCCAGGGGTTTCATTTTCTGATTTGGCCTTTTTTTTTTTTCACATAAAAAGTAAAACAACTCCATGGATATTTACTTTTCTTATAATTTATTTGTCCAAAAGTTCTTGAATTTCCTTTTTATTTATTTATTATGTATTCCATTAAGGACAAAATTTGGCTCCATCTCTTATAAAAAAATTAATATTAATATATATTTTGAAAATCTAACAGTTGAATTACATAATTTTTATTTACTATTCGATCCATCAACTTATTTTTATGCATAATTTTATATTATAAAAACTTGAAATATAAATATTTGATTGATGACATAGTTATTGATCTTTGATTTTTTAAAAATTTTTGCAAACATATATAGAGGACATAAGAAAAAAAAATGTAATCTAATGGTGGATCGTGTCAGTCCCTTTTCACGTTGTTTGCACAATGCTGCCATACATACTCCTTGAGTTAAGCCTCTCTTGTTATTACAATGCCCAATCCACACTTGTCTCGCAGAAGTTAGGGCTTGGGGCTTATTGCTGAAGTAGCCTAATGAAGGAAATATGCATGTGCGCAGCGGAAAAATAACGGATCTACTTCATTCATATAAGTTAACATGTACTATATAAGTTTCAGAATTTGAGAACAAGAGAGTGTACCTTGGAGCGGTGACTTTCAAAACCGAAGATCAGAAACACTTGGGAAGACTTTCAATCTTCACTCTAATTCCACTACGCCCAAGATGTGTGGTCTCTCAATCAGTTCCAAAGGAGAATATCAAGAAGTGTCTAACACTTCTTACACCACTTCACAATAGTGTTCTTACAAAATTCTCTAAAGGAAATTCTGTATATTTCTCCTTTTGTGTCTAACCGATTATTCTAATTGGGCTGGCTTTTTGGGCCTTTCCAATTGGGCTTAAGTGTGTGGCTTAGAGTGGGACCAAAAGGGACCAATAAGACACTAGCTCCAATGGGCCTTGAGCTTTTCTATCAACTCTTGACAAATCCAAAGTTACCATTAACTATATTTAATACCACTATATAAATATAGTTGCACTCTAGGCTTATTTATTAAATTATATCTCAAGACTTTATTGTACATGTAATCCCTTAATAAAATATTCGTAGTAACACAAAGTCATGAATATAGACTGTCACTTTGAAATTACTACATCTTATCCTTGAGTACCCAGTTTAATCCTTTAAAGTTATTTATTATTTTGAAATCCAATTCCATAAATATATTACTTTAGTAACTCCTTACTAAAGTGGTTAGGCCTAACTCTTTGAATAACAATCTCATTAAACTTATCTCAAGGGAATATTTTGTATCTTCATTAAGAGATTATGAATTTCATCTTGAGAATATATGTTCCATCAACATTAAATGTGGTTGCCCAACATACTGGGGTTTTGACGTTACTCTAGATCTCACTCTTGATATATCAAAGCAACCAACACCTCATGATCAAGTCCATTATTTTCTTAGGATTAAGAGTTCATGCAAATATAAGTCGTGAGTTTATTATTCAATTGACAGTCTTAAGGTGAATAATAAATCTCACACCGGTCCTGTTCAATATGTTTTAACTCTTAAAACATATCAATATATTAACTAGAAATCTATATTTCCATGATCAAGACAAATCATCTTAGTTGATGTGTTATAGTCTTCGTAGATGAAATGACCGATTTCATTACCGACTACAAACTACAATTCTGAGTTTACAAAGAATTTGTGATTTACATTTTCTATGACTTTTCACACAAATCACACACTATGCATCTCATGGACTATATGATAATGTCCCAATATTCATGTTATCATTATTTTTAGATAAAAAAAACAACTTTATTAAACACAACATTAAGTCATACATAATGTCATACATAATAAAATACATAGCATCATACAATAGGATTTAAAGGCATACATCCTAACACCTAAAATAGAGATACAGAATTAATAACCTATTAGCATAGTGAGTGAGAGATTAATTAGTACATAACCATACAATTAAACCTGTTTGGAGGAGAAGGCAAGCCATAAACAGAATTTTATTTTCATGTACTTTTATTCTTGATGATCTTAAACTCATGCCCCATGTGTAATATATTAATTCCAACATTCTAGTACGAATCACTTGCAAAATTATGTTGAAAGCTTGCAAATTAAAGAAGAGAAGGCCTAGCATGAGGAAGAAGAGCCTGTCAGATTAGCCAAGGAGAGACTGTCTATGAACCACACAAGAGTTTCTAGACTCAATAATTGAAACTCCTTGGAGGCGTAGGCAAGTCATTCTTGGCTACCAAACAAGACTCTTATCCTTATGTTCAATCTCTCTTTCCTCCTCTCAAATAATATTTCAATTGTATGATGCCAACACTACATCTTAGAGTCTCTATTTATAAGAAATGAAAGATTAATAAAATTTGGACCCTTACATAATTTTATAGATCTGACTAGATTTTCTAGTCCTTATTTTGGACTTTGCATTTTTTCTTCCATTTGTCATCTACATTAATTTGTTGACCATTATTGAACATATTCTATTTCTATACAAAGACGGAAAGATGAAAAAGTGTTCAACTTGGCACTTTGGTTGGGCAACTTGCACCCAGTTAATTTGGTTGCACGTTCTTACTTCAAAAAATATGGTTATGACAGTCAATGATTTTCCTGCTTGGTTTGGTATAATTAATATCAGAGATTAATATCGAAAATGTTTGGAATTCCTTAATACTGGGGGACTTCTATTCCTTTAGCTTCCAATCAGTCGTCTTCATCTGGTCATCTGATGACGCACTCCTAGCCACTTCGTCAGCTTCAGAATTTTGATCTTGTGGGATTTGAGCAATTTTACCTAATCAAACCTGCCAATTAACTGATTTGTTAACTTTAGATATCTCTGCTTCCTCTATTCCTTTGCTTTGAATTCTTCATTGAATTGCCCTATGATGAGCTATGAATCTCTTTTTAGTAAGGCGGTTCTTGCTCCAAGTGCTTGGGCAATCTTTAGCCTTGTCAATATATTCTCGTGCTCTACTTTGTTGTTGGTTATAGGGAAGTTAAGTTGAACTCCATATTTCAAAGTTTTCCCTTCTGGAGAGGTGATGACGATGCCTGCTCCTCCTCTCTTCTGAGTGGATGACCCGTTTGTATGTATCTCCAGAAGTTGATTCTTCCTAGCTATCTTTGTGTTCGAGGAAGGTGAACTTGGCTATGAAGTCTGCCAGTGCTTGGGCTTTTATGGCCGTTCGGGGTCGGTACTCTATATCAAATTGACTAAGCTCAATGACCCATTGTACCATTTGTCTAGCAGCCTCAGGTTTATTCATTACTTTCTTAATGGGTTGATCCGTCATTACAATGATTGGGTTAGCCTGAAAGTACGGACGAAGCCTTCTGGAGGCTACTATCAGGGCAAAAGTGATCTTCTCTATTTGTGGGTATCGGGCTGCAGCTCCTTAGAAAGCTTGGCTGATTTAATACACCAGGCGCTGTATCTTGTTTTCTTTCCTGATTAAGGCTGCACTCATTGCAGTTGCAGACATAGCTAAGTATTGGAACAAGTCTTCTCCTTCCCTAGACAGACTCAGGAGTGGGGGGTTGCTCAGGTAGCGCTTTAGCTCTTGGAATGCTGCTTCACACTCATCTGCCTAGATGAAGGCTTGCTTTAAGTTCTTGAAGAAAGGAAGGCATTTTTCTATTACTTTGGAGACGAACATGTTGAGGGCTGCCACCCTTCCCGTAAGGGACTACACTTCTTTGATCGTTTTTGGGGAGGACATCTTGAGGATGGCTCTCACTTTTTTAGGATTTGCTTCTATTCCTCTCTATGATACCAGGAAGCCAATGAATTTTCCAGAGGAGACCCCAAAGGTGCATTTGGCTAGGTTCAGATTCACTATATTGCTTGAGTGTGTTGAATGTTTCCTTGAGATTTTCGAGGTGATCTTCCTCTTCCTTGATTTTGACGAGCATGTCGTCTATATATATTCTATGTTCCTCCCAATTTGCTTGTTGAAAATCTGGTTTACCAGTCTTTGATATATGGCTCTTGCGTTCTTCAACCCAAAAGGCATGACCCTATAGCAATAGAGCCCCTAGTTGGTGATAAAGGCGCTCTTCTCTTGATCCTCCTCTGCCATATGTATTTGGTTATCCAGAGAAGGCGTCCATAAAGGTAAGAAGCTTGTGCTTAGCCGTTGAGTCCATAAGCTGATCAATCCTAGGCAGAGGGAAGTTGTCCTTCGGGCAGACGCTATTCAAATCCGTGAAGTCGATGTACATTCTCCATTTCTCGTTTGCCATTTTGACTATGACGATGTTGGCCAACCATTCGAGATAATAGACTTCCCTGATGAAGTTAGTAGCAAGCAGCTTGTTTACCTTGTCCATGATTTGTTTCGTTTAGGAGTGAAGAATCTTCTTCTCTGCTGGATGGGTTTCTTCTCAAGATCTACATTTAAGTGGTGTTGAATGATGTTTACTGGAATGCCAGGCATATCTTTGTGACTGTAGGCGAATACATCCAGGTTATCCTTCAGAAAGCTAATGATTTCCTTCTTCGTCTTGGGGTTCAGACTTGTCCCTACCTGAGTCGTTTTTGTGTGATCTCCTTCGACCAACTCAATCGTCTCCAGTTTCTCCGCAATTTCTGGCATCCTTTCTTCAATTATCTATGTATGGTTTTCTTTTGATGCCAAGATTGCCTAGTAGCATTCATGCGCCAACACCTGTTCTCCTCTTATTTTCCCATCCTTTGTTCTGTTGTTCTGTTGGGAACTTCACCTTCAAGCAATACGTGGAGGTGGCTGCTTTCCAACAATTGAGGGTAGGCCTTTCTATGATCACATTGTAGGATTATGGCGAGTCCACTACTAAAAAGTTGTGTCGATTGGTTACCTGGAGGGGGTATGAGGCAGTCATGACCGTCAGCATCACTATTCCCCTTGGATACACCTTGTCTCCACTGAAACTGACAAGGGGGATTCAAATGGATGGAAGTCTTCTTTGGTCTACTTTTAACTACTGGAAGGCAAAAAGATAAATGATATTTGCCAAGCTTTCCTTGTCCACCAACACCCTCTTGGTATTGAATCCTTCAATCATGAGCATAATAAACAATGGGTCGTCGTGAGGTTGTTTCACTCCTCTTGCGTCTTCTTCCGAGAACAGAATGTCCTGGTCTGTCCACCTTTGCTTCAGAGGTGTTATCCTATGAACGCTGTTCACTTACCTCTGGTATGACTTCTTGAGGGACTTGAACAATCCCCTTGTGATTGTCTTTATATTCCTTATGGCACATTGTGGATGAAGGGATATATGGTCCTCATCCATTGGAGAAGCCTCGTGTTGACCCTTGTTATCATCCTTGGATATGCTAGAATCTCCCTTCTTTATAAACTATTGTAGTTTCCCTTTTGTATGAGCTCTTCTATTTGTTTTTTAGGTCCCTACAGTCCTCTGTGTAATGTCCGTGATCCTTGTGGAAACAACAATATTTTCTCTTGTCACACATGTTAGGCGATGAGTGTAATGGCCTAGGCCATTGAGGAAGTGTCCATCCTAATCATTGCCAAAATTTGGTCAACGGGCATAATTAAAGAAGTGAATTTTACGTCCGCAGGGTTTTTTGTCATCTTTTTCATTGTTCCCTTCAGTATTCTAACGATTTAACCATTCACTTTTTCGTCCTCTTCAGTTGTCTTCCTTCCTTTTGCTCTTCTATTTGGGCTTCTCTACCCTTCTATCGTTGCCAGGGCGTCCTTAGCATTCATGTACTTCTGCCCCTTCAAGAGCATTTCTGCCATCGCCTTAGGAGATTCTTTGAGAGAGAGACCACGAATTTTAGGTCTTCATCTAACTTTGAAGGTTGGTAGTTGTACTTATCATATGCTTCGTCCACCTCCAAAGTTTCTCAAGTGAAACGCGTTACATACGACCTCAAGGTCTCTTTTTCTCCTTGTCCGATGATAAGAAAATGGTCTGCCGGCCTTTTTGAGCGCAGTTCGCCAATGAAGTGATGGAGAAAAGAATTTCCTGGCTGGTCGAAGTTGTCGATGGATGACATTGTAGCTTAGTGAACCATTCCATTGCTGCTCCTTTGAGAGTGGTGGGAAAAAACGACATAGTATCTCGTCAGGGGGCTGTTGGAGGCCTAAAGTCTTCTTAAAGGTGTTGAGGTGATCCAAGGGATCTTCAATCCTTCAAATGGTTTGAGCTTTGGTAGACGAAACTTTGAGGGTACCAGGCATTCCAAGACTGCTGTGGTGAAGGGTGAATCTGTCTTCCTGACCATTCAGTCTAAGCTTTGATCAGTTTTTTTCCTTGATTGCGCTCCTTAGCTTTTCCATCTCTTTTCTCATTTCTCAGAGAAGGTCTGAGCTCGTACCTTCTTTTTGTTGACGAGTAGTCCCTTTTTTGGCTGTCCCTATCATGTCTTGGCTGATATCAGAATGCTGTCTCCTGTTGCAGTCGTAGCCTATTTCCGGTTTTGTCTAGTAAGCTCCTCCACATTGGCTGTGAGTGCTTGGATTTGCAGGGCTAATGTTGCAGGATCTTGGGGAAGTTGGACTCCATTTGGACTTTTACGATGAATGGAACTCACACTTCCGAAAAACTAAGTGCGAAAATGTGTCGTCCCCACAGATGGCGCAAAATTGATGATGCTGAGATCATCAGTCTAAAGGATAGTCCAAAGGAGAGCTAACCAAGATTGTCCAGAGTCTACAAGAATATGAGATAAAAGAACACCGTTTGGTGCTGCCACAGAACCTCTGATGGTAAAGTCAGGTAATCAAGAAGGGGAACGAAATGCTTAGTGTCAAAATATCAGAGATTCTGGGTTAGAATTTTGTACCTTTCTAGTCTGAGGTTCTAGTATATATACCTGTTTTCTCCTCCTAGCCGTTGGAGGTGTATTGATGGTGGCTTTTAATGTGGTACCTGTAACACTGGGTAAGGTGTAATGGTAAAGAGACTCATTATTGTTGTGTAATGCCTTCGTTATTGATTGTGGATGAATGGCCTTTTCCTCGTCAGACGAAAACCATATTGGATTGAAGACTGAGACTACCCTCGGCTACTGTCTTTTTCTCTGGACGAGGATATTCTTGAGCCTATTAGATACCAAACAAGACTCTTATCCTCATGTTTCGATCTCTCTTTCCTCCTCTCAAATAATATTTCAATTGTATGATGCCAACCACTACATCTAGAGTCTCTATTATAAGAAATGAAAGATTAATTAAATTTGGACCCTTACATAATTTTACGTAGATCTGACTTAATTTTCTAGTCCTTATTTTGGACTTGCATTTTTTCTTCCATTTGTAATCTGCATAATTTGTTGACCATTATTGAACACATTCTATTTCTATACAAAAGACGGAAATAGGAAGAAGGGTTCAACTTGGCACTTTGGTTGGCCAACTTGCACCAAGTCAGTTTGGTTGCACATTCTGTACTTCAAAAGAAATATGGTTGTGACAGTCATTGATTTTCCTGCTTGGTTGGGTATATTAATATCTCACTGCACGTTGTTAGGCGCAGCATGGACTCAAGTCAGCTTGTCTTAGCTCACTTCTAGATGAAAAAGAATTCTTAGTTTTTATCAAAATTAAATGGTAACATATCCCAAACTATATTAGTCGATTTCTGCTCTTTGTTTCATTAGATGTTGAGATTTGTTCGTGGAAGTTTTGTCACAATTATAAAGTCTGCATACATGAATTTTAGAATAAATCTAATTCAAATATGATATACTTGACGTCTACCCTCACCTAGGGGGTCAATGTTCGACCCAACCCACGAACACAACACGAACCCGACACGGGTTTTTTTGGTTAGGGTTGAGCCTTAATGGGTTTGGGTCATAAACGGGTTGACCCGAAAGCGACACTATAAGAATAGGTCATAAGCGGGTCAACCCGTTTAACCCGCAATAGACACGTTTGACACGCCAATTTATTTGGGTCCAGACCCGAATGAACCGCTTAACACAACTCGTTTAACTCGTATAACCAATAATATGTATTTTATTTAGATTTGTCAAATACCTTTTATATCCAACATATATTTAAATTTAAAAATAAAAGTGAGTAATTACAAAAATTTACAAGGGATATAATTGAAAATTGAAACTTTCAAACCCTAAATCTCTAAACCCTACAAACCCTAAACTCTAAACCTTCTTATAAATATCTAATTCTTTTATTTTATTTCAGTCGTACTTTTTTTTCACAAGCCAATTCTCATACTCAAGTGTAAACTAAACTCTCTAGCCGGTTATCTCTCTCTCTCAGAATGTGTTTTCTTTTTATTTTTCTTTCTGCATATGCTTTCAGCTTTTGTACAATAACTTGAAGTTTGAACCCATGTGCCTTGTGTTTTCTCTTGATTGCATGATATGGCCCACTTGTTTTAGTTTCTTTGAATGATAATAAGACAACTTGCCATTATGCTTGTTGGCCATCTCATAAACATGTGTTAATTCCTTGGATCCGTATATTATTTTTAAAGTGTCTTCATGTGTTGCAAATTATAGAATTAAAAAAGTGTTTTTGATGGAATAAGACTAAAACGTCAAGAACAATGTTTATATTTGTATTGTAATGTGCAGTTTATTTGCATTTTGTGAACTGCCGTTATTTATTTTTGTTAAACTATGTTATTTTGGAAGTTGGGGCTGAAGTGTTGCACTTCTTTTGGAGTGGTAAAGAACTTATTTCTAGATGATATTAATATTTTTGTTGAACTATATTATTTGAACATGGTTGAAGACTTGAGTGTATGCATTGCTTTTTGGGATGTAAAAAAAATTATTTCTAGATAGATGTTATATTAATATTATGCAGGTTGAAATGGTTTGTGTTATATTCGTGTTCAACCCAACACAACTCGTTTATTAAGTTGTTAAATTGGGTCACCCCGCTTCTATTACTAGGTTCGGGTTTAGGGTTGAAGGATTCTGACACGATTATTAAATGGGTCGGGTTCGGGTGAGTCATTAGTAGAATAACCCTACCTCGACACGACCCGAACTCGACACGCTAACCAGAATTGACACCCATAACCTCACTACACTCAAATCATAAGTAACGACAAGAGGTTTTTTTATTGAACATAATTTTTGTTGATGCTTAGATACTTTATACCACTTTCCTATGAAGGATTGAGAGCTTTTTAGAAGCTTTTTATGGGAAAAAAAGTAATTGATTTTTTAACAGCCTTTTTTAATTTCGCCAATTTAAAGTTAATATTATAACTTTTCTAAAATACGAGCATTAATCCCAATTTTTAAAGCCCAATCATTAGCCCACCCAAACCCTTATATAAAAACCAACAGGCTAAATTCAATTAAGGACAATCCAATAGTATTGGGCCATGCTAGATTTTCGTAAATCAAATAATTAATATCTAATATAATTAGATAATTAAAAGTTAAAATATTCAGAAAATTAAAACCTAAAGTAGCCATATAGTTAAATTAGAAACCGAAACGTTTAGGTGACGCAGCTAGAGATCTAATATGCCATCAGAGCCACTGTCAATGTGATCCATTGTGACTTTGTGAGTGGGTAGCATTAATTTTGAGGAGTTCTTGTAGGTGTATTTGATAATTCATAAGCTTGAAACTAAACATGACAATTTCATTTCAGTATACTTTTGTCTTCTCTTTCTGTGATATTGTGCGTGCATTGCTTGCACTATTTGTGAAAGTGTGAGAGGTGGTATGAAGTCGCTATCAATCAATGAGATTTCTTAAAGATGTTTGTACACGAGTTTTAAAAAAGTGGTTTTTCCTAAGTGTTGTTCCTCAAAGCCAATTATGAGATAGGCATATTTGTATGAAATAAAACCTATCAAGATTATTTTAGAAAGTTTCCAATTCAATTCTTTTATCGATAAAAGAATTGAATTTAGATATCTGACATATAACCTATCACAATTTAGATGAAGATGATTAGAATATTGATAAGATACATGCCTGAACCGTTTATTGAACCGTAAAGAGAGAGGTTCAGGGTTTTTGAGGTCGGACCGAGGTTGAACCGGGATTAAACCTGTGATGATGTCATAATTAATTTAATAATTATTTAAATTATAAATAAATATATTAAATAAATAAAAATTGAAAATTTAACTAAAATAATCCAAAACAAATATAGATAGTATTTTTTATAACATAACTTTCATGAAACAAATAAGAATTATTAAATTCTAAAAAACATAAATAGCTATTGAGTTTTTAAATTATTTTTAAGTCATAACAAAGTACAATTTAGTACCTAATCATTTTTATTTATAAAACTAGATAAAATAGTTAAGATACATGCCCAAGCCCATTTGACTGTGCAGATCTTTTTTTTTTTCCCAACCCCCAAGCCCATTTGAATATTCAATGTTCCTTATTATGAATTAAAAAAAAAAAAAATCAAAAGCTAGATGAGATCTGAAGAGCCATTTGAATATTCAATGTCCTTGCATTTAAAATGGTTAAAGTTAAATCAATAACAAAACCCATGGAGGGAGTGGTTGACAACAAGCCATCATTATAGTTGACAGCAATTAAGCACGCAGTAAGTGTTTAGAAGCAGCAAAGAACTCTACAATATTTTTAGCAATACTTTCACAATAAAATTTATGTGAAAAGTTGTTACTAATTCAAATTTGAACCCACCATTAAAATTATTTTTTTTACTTACCAATATTAACTAATAACTATCTTTTACGTAAAATTTATTGTGAAATATTGTGAAAATATTGCGGTAAATTGTGATTTTTTATTCTTTTTCCTTTCTTTCCTTACATCACAGACCATACGTTTCTCTTTCTTTTTATAAGGTTTTTTCTCTTGATTTTTATCCTCCACACATGTTTCTCCATCCCATCCCATCCCCACTCCTCTCATCTAACTCCTCTGTCCTCTCTTCTTTTACTTTTCTTTCTTCGTCTCTAACTCCTCTTTCTCAGTCTCTTTCTCTCATGCTCTCACCCTGTCACACATAATTACCAGTGGAGAATAAAGCCAAAATCTCCCCTCTCGTCTCCAGTTCCTTTCCTCCTCCAAAGTCCAAACTCAACAAAGATCTCTCCTTCTTGCTCAAATCCCTAAATTACCCTTTCAAATTCAACAAATCCATTCGCAAAGCCCCTAGTACTCCTTACCACTGGCCTTTCATTCTTCCCATCATTCATAGGCTCGTCCAAATCACTCTTTTCAACGATAATCTCTCCTTTTCTATGTTTTTTTTTAAGGTTTAGATTCAAAGGGAACCGTGAGAAGCGGTTTGATCATGGTTCTCAGAACCGTGAGGTCCGACCGCGGTTCCTACGGCTCCCTGCTTTTTCCCATAGAGCGGTTCTTGAGGCTAAAAGAACCGCAAACATGAGCGGTTCGAGGTTTTCCTGGTTGGACTGTACAGTCTGGTCTGGGTTTCAAAACTATGATTCTCTCCAATACAATTAAAACATTATATAGCCTGAAAATTTTTACCATTAATGTCATTGTAGTTTTACTAGAATGAATTGAAGTGGACATTCAAAATAAGTCCTCTTGTCATTTCTTTTATGATAACATACGATGTATATACTCTAGTGATAAGGGCAATTTTGTAATACTGATACTCACCCGTGACAAGGTAAAAGGCGACGGTCATAACAAGGTCGTTAGCATTACTCATGAGAGACGACAACAGTGTAAAGTCTATGGCTCCACCTCGAAGTTGACGGCTGCATTTTGGATGAAGACATAGGAAGTTGACAGGGATAAGCTAAAGGGGATACGTAAACCTTTGACGGGCCTGACGTGGCCTTACTTGGTCTCCATGCATGCGTATATAAGGAAACATCTTGTGCCCCATGCTTAACCCTAATCAAGAAAACTCCTACAAGGAAAGAATTCCTGGAGATTAACGGATTAGAGAGATTCTCTCCTACAAGGAAAGAATTTTTGAACTAAGGTGCGGATATCAATCCTACACTACTATAAAAACCCCAAAACTCTCACCAACCAAGGTATGCTTAATTCACCCTAGCTTTGGCACTCTAGAGTTGTGAACAAGAGATTTCTCTAACTTGACCGTCGGAGGGTCTTTGGCCGATACCACACCGATACTCTTCGTAGGTTCTTCTACTTCCCTTTGTGATGTGTAGGTCTTGCTTGGAGCACGTGAGGACCGTATGGCTCACAAACGATTTATTGACATCATCAGTTGATGCCATCTATGGGAACCAACGAGTAGGAAGTAAGCCATACTACTACTTCCTGGACAAAGAGTTACATGGTACTCACTTGCTCAATGGCAACCACCACCAACACTCAAGGGGACGAACTATGTACCACCGCCCTCGAGAGACAAGTTCAGATTCTCATTGCAACTGTAGAACGCCTAACCAAGTAAAACCATGACTTAGAAGAGCAATTGCACCAAAAGAACCTGGTACCTAATACTTAGGAGGAAGACTGAGAAGGAACCAGAGTTGAGAGAAGGAACCAGGAAGGGTCTGAGGGTAGCAACGCCCCAAGTAGACCGGAACGACATGACACGAGCCGACCATCTGTCACTGATATGGTTCCATCTCACATAGTCACAGAGATGCAGATGATGAAGGAACAGATGAACTTTATGATGAACGCCCTTAGAGGATAGGTGTATAGCGACCTCGATGACTTAGTACATCGAAATGATTTGCCATTCACAGCGTCTGTCACTTCATTCCCCCTTCCATCGAAGTTTTGTATGCCACAAGTGGAAAATTACGACTGATCCAAGGACCCCTTAGATCATTTGGAGTCTTTCAAGACCCTGATGCACCTTCAAGGGGTGCCGAACGAGATCATGTGCAGAGCTTTCCCCACCACGTTGAAAGGACCCGCAAGGATCTAGTTTAGCAAGTTGACGCCCAACTCCATTGGTACCTTCAAGGAGTTAAACGCCCAATTCGCCTCACACTTCATCGGGAGGCATAGGTATAAGAAGTCCACTGCATGCCTGATGAACATTAAGCAGCTGGAAGACAAGACACTAAGATCTTAGATAACCCGCTTTAACAAGGAGGCCTTCTCGATCGACGAAGCGGAAGACAAGATACTCATGGTGGCATACACTGGGCTACAAAAGTGTAAGTTCCTATTTTCTTTATATAAGAATGACCCTAAAGACTATGTTAGATGTGCTTTACAGGGTGACCAAATACATAACACAGAAGACGCACTGTTGGCCCGAGAAGAGAAGCCCAAGAAGAGGGAAAGACAAGAATACATATGGTCGGACAGGGGGGGAAGATGGCTAGGACTGGAGAATGGCAAGAGGATAGACGCTCCAAGCCTATCCGCAGGAAAGTTCACAAGCTTCACCTTGTTGATTTCCCCGATCGACTAAGTCTTGATGCAAATTAAGGACGAAGGAGCCTTGACTTTTCCCGGCTAGTTGAAGGGAGATCCTAATAAGAGGTTTAAGGACAAGTATTGCCGCTTCCACTGTGATCACGACCATGACATAACTAACTGCTATGACTTGAAGCAATAAATTCAAGCTTTTATCAAGCAAGGAAAGTTGTAGAGGTTTGTTAGGAAGGAGAAAGTGGATCTACCTCAAGAACAAGTTCCTCAACGGGAGAATGAGCGTACTAGACCACCCCATAGGAGATATAAGAATGATTGTAGGGGGCACAACGACTACTAGGTCGTCCAAAAAGGCCCGTAAGACTTACCTTAGGATGATTCAAAACGTCCAGTTGACGGGTTCCATACCAAAGATGACGCGGATCGACAAGCCCGTCATCGAATTCTCAGAAGAAGATGCCTGACGTCTTCATCACCCGTATGACTGATGCACTTGTTGTTAGTATACGAATAAGGGATTACAACATACACCAGGTTCTGGTTGATAATGGTAGCTCAGCTGACATTCTCTACTACCCCGCATTCCAGTAGATGAGGATTGATAGAGAGCGACTGGTTCCGACGAATGCTTCACTCGTTGGTTTTGGAGGAACAATGATGTTTCCCTTGGTGCAGTCACATTATCTGTGACAGTGGGCGATTACCTCTAATAGATCACTAAAGACGTAACATCCCTTGTGGTCGACTGCTCGTCCACTTACAATGCCATCCTAGGACGATCCACGCTCAACTTATGGAAGGCTGTAACCTCGACTTATCACTTAATGATCAAATTCTCTATTGATTATGGAATAAGAGAACTACGCAGAAATCAGATGGCTGCACGTGAATGCTACGTAGCTATGATGGAGATGGACAACTACCTTCAGGCCATGAATTATAGAGAACATCAGACAGTGACAGAGCTTGTTGAAAGGCTTGAAGAAATACTTCTCGACGACTCCAAGCCTAATCAAACAACTAGGATTGGTACCCTCGCCAGCCCAGTGGTTCTCCAAGCAATTGTAGCTTTTCTTAAAGATAACCGGGGATGTATTTGCTTGGAGCCATTAAGACATGCTGGGAATAGACCCATCGATTCATGGTGCACAAGCTGAATGTGTCACCCTCCTTTCCATCCATTCGTCAGAAGAAGCGGGTGTTCACCTTAGAACGAGACCCAGCTATAGCAGAAGAAGTTCCCAAGCTACAGGATGCGAATTTCATCAGGGAAGTTTACTACCTCGACTGGCTAGAAAACGTGGTAATGGTCAAGAAAGCCAGTGGAAAATGGAGGATGTGCGTAGACTTCACGGACCTGAATAAGGCTTGTCCCAAAGATAGCTACCCCCTTCCGCAGGTCAACGTCCTGGTTGACTTTACAACTCAACACCAGTTATTAAGCTTTATGGACGCCTTTTCGGGTTAAAACTAGATCAGAATGGACGAAACAAATTAGGAGAAGACTTCGTTCGTTACTAGCTAGGGCCTCTTCTGCTATAAGGTAAGTGCCGTTTGGCCTAAAAAACGCGAGCATGATGTATCAGAGGCTCATGAAAAAGATGTTCGCACAGTAGATTGGGAGAAATGTCCAGGTCTATGTCGACGGCATGCTAGTAAAAAGCCGAAGGGAGAATGATCACTTGGAGGATCTCAGGGAAACATTCGACACCCTTCATTCTTACAGCAGGAAGCTTAATCCAGATAAGTGTGCCTTCGGAGTAACAACAGGGAAATTGCTAGGGTACATGGTGTCCCAGAGAGGCATTGAGGCCAACTTGGACAAGATCCGGGCCATAATAGAAATGGAGCCCCCCTAAAAACATGAAAGAAGTACAAAGCCTTAACGACAAGATAGTCGCGATTAATAGGTTCGTGTCTAGAGCAATGGATAAGTGTCTACCTTTCTTTCACATGTTGAAGAAAGCCTTCAAATGGACAGCCGAGTCTCAGCAAGCTTTCGAGGACCTAAAGGCCTACCTCTCTTCCCCACCATTGCTGAGTCCATCAAAGCCAGGGGAAGAATTATTCCTCTATTTAGTTGTATCTCCAGCTGTCGTCAGTGCGGCCGATTCTCAAGTAGTCACCAGTCAAGTAAATGGCGACTACGAGTGCAAAGGAGAAAGGATGAAGAAGTATCTGGATCAAGTGCAGAAATGTGTCAGCAAACTGCAAGCCAAGTTCTTCCAAATCCCTAGAGAAGAAAACGAGCAAGCTGATCGCCTTGCCAATGCCGCGTTAGCCGAACACATGCCTCTTCCCGGTAAAGTACTTTCCTTTGTTCAAATTTCACCCCTGATAGATGATGTTGGCGTGCAAGAAGTAAACTTGAAGACCAATTGGACTACACCAATAGTTCCCTATTTGAAAGACGGCAAACTACCAGGCGGAAAGAAGGCTGCAAGAAAGTTGAAGGTTCAGGTAGCACAGTTCGTCTTGACAAAAGACATCTGTATAAGAGGGGCTTCTCTCGACTATATTGAGATGTTTAAGTCCCAAAGAAATAGATTATGTCATGAGATAAGTGCACAAAGGGATTTGTGGCAACCATTCAAGGTCCGCGGTCATTAGTACATAAAATGGTTCGAGCTGGATATTATTGGCCTACTATACAGAAGGACGCCCAAACTTATGTTAAAGCCTATGATAAATGTCAAAGGTTTAGTAACGCCATCAAATAGCCAATGGAAGAACTGACTCCGATAATAGCCTAGTGGCCATTCTCTTAATGGGGACTCGACATCATGGGTCCATTCCCAGTAGCAATACAGCAGCTGAAGTACCTTGTAGTTGGTTAAACTATTTCACTAAATGGGTAGAAACAGAAGCCTTGGCTACAATTATGGAGAAGAATGTGAGGAACTTCGTTTAGAAGAACATCGTCCGTAGATATGGAATCCCTAGAGTCTTAGTCTTTGACAATGGGAAGCAGTTTGACAACTGACTCCTTTAGAGATTTTTGCTCATAGTTGGGAATAAAAACCATTACTCCTCCCCAGCCCACCCACAAGCCAATAGACAAGTTGAGGTCATGAACCGATCCTTGCTTAAGATCATCAAGACTTGGCTCGAGGGGGCGAAGGGTGTATGGCCAGAAGAGTTACCAAGCGTACTATAGGCATATAGGACGACAACAAGAACGCGAACGCCTATTGAGGAAACACCATTTTGACTAGTGTATGGAAGCGAGGCAGTCATCCCAGCAGAAGTTGGCCTCACAATCTACAGAGTGGGAAATCATGATGAAAGAAAGAACGATGAGGCTATGCGTCTATAACTTGATCTGCTAGATGAAGTTAGGGCGACAGCTGAACAGAGACTCTTATGATACTAGGACCTCATGGCCAAGCACTACAACTCTCGAGTTAAACACCGAGACTTCAAGGTTGGAGACCTTATCTTGAGGTAGGTAATGGGCGCCGCTAGAGACTTCGTACAAGGAAAGCTCAGCCCAAATTGGGAAGGACCCTACAGAATCACGTTATGGCTGAGGAAAGGCACCTATCGCCTGGAAACACTAGATGGACAGAAGTTGCACCACCTGTGGAACATCGAGCATCTCCGAAAATACTACCAGTAGACATAATAACATGAAAAGCGACACTCCTCATTCTCCAATTTATTTTAGTTAATTTTTGGTACAGTATTTTTTAAGCCCATAGGGCAGGTCTTTCTCTTTAAAGAACAATTTTTCTATATGCATTTATCATAATAAGAGGAGTTTATTCAGAAATAATTGGCATATTTATCTTGTTTCTACATGTTTATTCTACGTGCCTATCAAGTCCACAAATGGATCGATTCTTTAGTCCATAAGTGGGCGGATTCATAATTAAGTCTAGAAGTGGACGACCTTATCATGTGAGGATGAGACAACATAAAGTCCATAAGTGGATGAATTCACTATTAAGTCCATAGGTGGACGAATCCATGATTACGTCCATTTAGTGGACGAGTTCATCCCACAAGGATGGCCTAATTTTAGCAAGTCCACAAGGGGACAGATCTATAACTAAAGTGGATGGATCCATAATTAAGTGGACGGGTTCATGACTTAGTCCATAAGTGGACGAGTTCATCCCACAAGGGTAAAGTAATACTATTGTCCACAAGTGGAAAAATCCATAGTTGAGTCCATAAGTGGACGAGTTTATCCCATGAGGATAAACAATCCATGAATAAACGAACTAATTAAATCCACTAGTAGACAGATCCATGATTAGTCCACAAATGGATGAATTCACAAGTGGACGAGTTCATCCTATGAGGATATCCATCAGTGAATGAGTTCAGTAAAAAGTCCAAAGGTGGACAAATTTACTAGTTCACAAAAAGGAAGGGTTCAAAAAAGACGGGTTGAAATCATTAAATTAGATGAGTTTAGGTCATGATGACATCTTAAGTGGACGGGTTCATCCTAGTTTACCAAGTACAAACATATCCTAGCATACATACAAGCGCAAAGAATAAACATACACACCTACAAATAAAAAGCAACACATATATCTTGAAAGCAACGAGTATAAAATACCATAAATAAAGTAAAGCCCAAAAAACAAAAGGACTTAAAATATTATATGGAAATTAGATCAAATTTACAATAAAAAAGAACAGGCTAAGTTTAGGAGGCCGGGAGGTCTTGTGGGTTTTCGTCACCCTTAGGAGGAAGAGCTTAGATGCCTTAAGCAGAAGGATCTTCAGCATTAGAAGGGTCTTTAGCATTAGGAGGGTTGGCCGACGGGGTCAAAGGGATGACGGGCTGGTCCACGGCAGGTTGGGTAAGGACGACACTATCATCTTTTGGATCCTTCTCAGACTTGGTGGAGTCATCACTTTCCTCAAAAACAGTATCACCTACAGGTGTTGATGGCAGAAGATCGTCCATAGTGACCTTGGATAAATCCAAATTAAGGTAGACGGACTTGACCTACTTTAGACAGTCCTTAAACCCATCACCATAATAGACGACGCAAGCATCTATAAAAGGTTGCAAAGCCTTAAACTCTGCCACAACGTCATTCCTGGCCATCTCCACTTGGCCTAGAAGAGCCGTCAGCTCCTTTTCCACCATCGCCTTAGCCTCTTGTTCTTTTTTCTTCTGATGACCCTGTTAGGATTAGTGCCCTTAAATCCTATTATATGATGCTATGTATATTATTATTTATGACTCAATGATGTGTTTAACAAAGTTGTTTTGTTATTATCTAAAAATAAAGGTAATATGAATATTAGAACATTATCATATAGTCCACGAGATGCATAGTATGTGATTTATGTGAAAAGTCACAAAAGATATAAATCACAAGTTCTTCGTAAACTCAGAATTGTAGTTCGTAGTCAGTGATGAAATTGGGTATTTCATCTGCGAAGACTATAACATATCAACTAAGATGATTTGTCTTAATCATGGAAATAGAGATTTCTAGTTGATATGTTGATATATTTTAAGAGTTAAAACATATTGAATTGGACTAGTGTGAGATTTATTATTCTCCTAACAACTGTCAAATGAATAATAAACTCACGACTTGTATTTACATGAACTCTTAATTCTGAGAGAATAATGGACTTGATCATGAGATGTAGGCTGCTTTAATATATCAAGAGTGAGATCTAGAGTTACAGTCAAAACCTCAGTATGTTGGACAACTACATTTAATGTTGCTGGAACATATATTCTCAAGATGGAATTCATAGTCTCTTAACGGAGATATAAAATATTCCCTTGAGATAAGTTTAATGGGTTTGTTATTCAGAATGTTAGGCCTAACTACTCTAGTAAATTGTTGCTAGAGTATATATTTATGAAATTGGATTTCATAAATATATGATGAATAACTTAAAGGATTAATTCGGGTACTCAAGGATAAGATGTAGTAATTTATAAAGTGGCAGTCTACATTCATGACTTTGTGTTACTACGAATATTTTATGAAGGGGTTGCATGTACAATAAAGTCTTAGGATATAATTTATAAATAAGGCCTAAAGTGCAACTATATTTATATAGTGGTATTAAATATAGTTAATGGTAATTTTGGATTTGTCAAGAGTTGACAAAAAAGCCCAAGGCTTATTGAATCTAGTGTCTTATTGGTCACTTTTAGTCTCACTCCAAGCCACACACTTAAGCCTAAAAGGCTAGCTCAATTAGATAATCAGTTATAAGGAGAGAAACATATAGAATTTTAATATATGAAAAAGAGAAACGTCATTGTGAAGTGGTGCGTATGTGAGAGTGAGACACTCTATCATCCTCCCTTTGAAACTGATTGAGAGACCACACATCTTGGGCGTTAGTGGAATTGGAGTGAAGATTGAAAGTGTTCCCAAGTGCTTTTGATCTTCGGTTTTGAAATTCACCGCTCCAAGGTATACTCTCTTGTTTTATATTCTGAAACTTACATAGTACATGTTAACAATTACGAATGAAGTAGATCCGTTTATTTTTCGCTGCGTACGTGCATTTTTCCCTTAGACCCTCCTCCTACAGCTTTTCATTTAGCTCCTTCACCTTCTGATTGAGAGTACAAAAAGCTTCCTTGTACTGCTCTTGCCTGTCAGTAAGGTTCTTGATGCGCTTGTGTAGATGAGTAATCACCCATTCTTTAGTGACAATTCTGTCTTGCAATGCCTTCATATGGACTAGTGCCTATATGATAGAAAAGCTGTTAGCTTATTGAACACAAAAGTCAGTAAATAAAGAAAGGAAGAAACATACTCGGCAAGGTAAAAAAGGCCTGACGCCCCCAACTCCTTAGTCGCTTGCTCAGCACAAGGATCTACTTCCTTATCCTTGATGATGGACTCCATCACCTCAACGGCGTAGTCCTTGTGGGTATGAAGGCGGCGATCAGGTCCTTGAGTGATGGGGCCTAATGTCGTCATTAACCCCTTGCCTACCTTGTGGCTCGGCTTAAGGGGCGATGATTTCTTGGGGTGCTTATCCCCAAGGGTGACGGCAGCTTTCTTGGGAGGATGATCGTCCTTCCCGTCAGCCTTCCTTTTAGGAGCCCCCTTTCTGGCAGCCTTAGAGGCTGACGAGGACGTCCCTTCCCCCTTTGTTTTCTTTTCTTCTTCTTTCCTTCGGGTAGTAGCTTCCCACACTAGTGCCTTCTGCCTAGCTCCCTCCATTTCTGCAAAAGATGAGTGACGAGAATTAGAACAAGAAACAACAAAAAGAAAGCGATGGGAGAAATTAAGGGATACTTACGTCGATGAGAATAAGCGTTTAACTTACGAGCTACTAGCGTCGGCTCCGGACCTCCGCAGCAAAGGTGTAAAGCATCGAGTGTAATGAGGTCCTGACACTTCTGCTCGACTAACGAGATCTCTGTTACCTAACGGATAAAGTCTTCTTGCTCGTCTGTAATATAAGGATGAACACTAGCTGAAAACAAGAAAAGTAGACGGTGTTAGAAATTTGAAACAAATAAACTAAGGGAAGAAACAGACGGGATTAACCTGAATTCTTGACAAAAGCCCAAGTGTTGTCAAAACCATGAGGCATCGTCTTCCACTCTTCCTGATGACATACCCAGTTTGTCCCTTTGACAAAGAAATACTTGCCCTTCCAATTCCTATTGGAATCAGGCATATCAGATACTAGCTTCAACCCTGTCTTCCTTGCTGCCAAGTGGTATATCGCTTAGGACGAGGTGATATGTTGAGGTTGATAGCACTAAAAGAACTCATCAAGAGTTAGCTGACGGTTCCTGCCACTTAAAAGACCCCACAAAATCTCAGGCCTAATGAATATCCTCCAAGCGTTGGGGGCAATTTGGCTGATAAACAAACCCAAAAAGTTAGCCAACTGGCTGTTAGTGGCAGCCTCAATCTTGTCGCGAACATGGCATCGTCCATGTTGACGTCCACGGTCTTCCCTGAATAACACTTCTTAAACTTCCCAAGAAGATAGATTGGGATGTCGTCCAGAATTTGGTAACGATCACGTAAAGTGTTGAAAACCTTATCTGACATCGTCGGCAGAAAGTCATTGACAGTCCATATCTTGGGGAGGATGAAAGGACGGTCATCTCCAGACCTCCCAAAGTACTTTCTAAGGCCTCCTCATCACCTTCATTTTCATCCCCATCACTGTCCCTCTCCTCTTCCCCTTCATCACCCTTGTCTTCACCCTTACTTACTACCCCTTCCTCATCTTCTCCTCTAAAACTTTCCACTTCCTCCTCAGGAGATTGGGCTGACGTTTCCCTCTCTGATGACCAAGAGAAGCCCTCCTCGGGCTCATGACTTGACTGGAAGACCTCGTCGTAGCCTGCTCCCTCGCGGACCGACGACTATTCACTCGTTGCCTCTTTAGACATCTGACTACCTACAAGCGACAAATTCATTCTAAGAACCTAAGTTGACGGGCTTATTATGGAATTAATTAACTAGAAAAATGAAAATTAGGGATAGAATAAAAGAAAAGAGAAATTATAAGTAAACAATTTCTTGAAAAAGGACGGTTTCAGAGAGATGATGGAAGCGAAGGTGACAAGACCAGTAAGCTGACGGAAGTAAGGTGTTCAGAAGGCGACGGGTTCTCTCTCCAGATCAGTAGGGGTTAAAATGTAGGAAATGAGAGGAAGAGTTGATATATATATATATATATATATATATATATATATATATATATATATAGATGGAAAATGCACGGAAGACGAAGTGACACCCTCGTCCAAAAGCGAGGCCAATTAGCTCGCACTACGTGCTCAAGCATTTAATAAAGGCTGCTCAAGGAATCACCCATAAATGACCTTTCTTTTCATTGAACAAATAATAATTAATAATAAAAACTACAAAGCTAACTCCATAACCCATCAATTGAAGCTGATGAGGCTATAGAGTAGGGGGTAGCTGATAAAGGTAATTTTGTAATACTGATACTCACCCGTGACAAAGGTAAAAGGCAACGGTCATAACAAGGTCATTAGCATTACTCATGAGAGACGATAATAGTGTCAAGTGTACGGCTCCACCTCGGAGCTGACGGCTGCATCTTGGACAATGACATAGGAAGCTGACTGGGATAAGCTGAAGGGGATACGTAAACCTTTGACGGGTCTGACGTGGCCTTACTTGGTCTCCATACATACGTGTATAAGGAAACATCTTGTGCCCCACGCTTAACCCTAATCAAGAAGACTCCTACAAGGAAAGAATTCCAGGAGATATGCGGATTAAAGAGGTTCTCTCCTACAAGGAAAGAACTTTTGAACCAAGGTGCGAATGTCAACCCTACACAACTATAAAAACCCCCAAACCCTCACAAACTAAAGTACGCTTAATTCACCCTAGCTCTAGTACTCTAGAGTTGTTAATAATAGATTTTTCTAACTTGACAGTCGGAAGTTCTTTGGCCGGTACCACACCAGTACTCTTCGTAGGTTCTTCTTCTTCTTCTTCTTCCCTTTGTGCTGTGTAGGTCTTGCTTGGAGCATGTGAGGACTCTGTGGCTCACTAACGATTTTTCGGCACCATCATCTAGTATCCCTTGTCACATGAACTAGCAAAATGACCACCCTATATTGCATTCATATCAATTTGGCCCATTCTCCACATGGAGTAAGAGAAATAAAATATTAGTAACATCTCACTTTTCTTTGGAGTTGTTCTTGATTTTTACAAAACCTTAACTTTTTGATTATTCATCATTTATTTGTTTATTTTCTCCTGTTTTTAACGCTGAAGTGATGAGGTGAATAATGTAATGACCCAAGGATCCAAGGAAAAGTGTTAGCTACATCTGCGCTATACCTTAAAAGAACTAGTCACAATTGAGGCTCCTTGCAGTTCTTAATAAAGCCCAGATCTACCTAGTAAATACCCGATGTGCGACTCATCACACACTCACACAATCAATCAAATTGGGACATCACAATCTCCCCCACTTAAATCCCTAACGTCCTCGTTAGGGTCCACTTTGTGGGATAGTGTCTCTGACCCCACACAGGGTTATCGGGCCGGCTCTGATACCATATGTAACCACTCAAGGAAAAGCGCTAGCCGCATCTGCGTTATACCTCAAAAGGACTAGTCACAATTGAGGCTTCTTGCAGTTGTTAATAAAACCCAGATTTACCTAGTAAATACTCAATGTGAGACTCATCACACACATCACACATCACACAATCAATCAAATTGGGACATCACAATTAAGGAGTCTTAATAGAAAAGTTCACACTACAAGTAAGTTTACTATAATTACCCCTTAAATAATAATGATGAGAATTTTATGCGAGGTTAATAAAACGTAACTGGCTATTATATAAAAGAACAACACATTATGCAATTTGTATTGGTTGACTACTGGTTGAATACAAATTTTTTATAGTTCTATTTCATTTTTTGTGTTTTACTTTATATTTTACCAATCACAACTTGTCAAGAAAAGAAATAATGTACAAAAATTCCTTAATAAATTACAATTTCTTTTTAAAATAATCAAAAATTCTTTCTACTTTCCATATAAAATAATAAATTTCTAAAATGAAATTTCTTCTCCCTCTTCTTCTAGTCCCACAAACATTGTAAAATGTTTGAAAATAGAACCAAATACAAAGATTAATGATAAATTAAGTATTAGCAATATTGACACCTCTTGAAGGTTATACGTTCCAATCACCAATGCAGGGAGTACTAATAACCATGACATTTATTTAAGACCCCCCAAAAAAAAAAACTAGAACTAGTGATAGTACTATTTCATGCGTTTGTCTGCCATTTCTTCACATATATTTCCCACAAAAATGCTTTTCTAGCGCTTCCTAGATAGTTATAGTCATGAGCTTGTTGTGAAAGGTGTAACATTAGAGATCAAGAAAAGGTTATCTGCTTAGCAAAGGTGACTGGCTGAAAATCAAACAATAGTTCAGGGATAATAAGAGAGAGAAATTATTACATAATCATACGTTTAAATCTGTTTAGAGCCTTGTAGCTCTATTGGCATCTCTTGGTGTTTTTAACGGAGACATCCCAGGTTCAAATCTCTCTTGCATTGTATCAATCAAATTTAAAAAAAAAAACCATACGCTTAAACCCATTTAAGAAAAAGGCATGCCATTTACAACAATTTCATTTTTCATGTACCTGTATTCTTGATACTCACGCATGCCCATATGTAGGATATTTTCTAACATTCTGATACTAATCATGCATGGAAAATAATGTTGAAGGGTTAGGCTTGTAATTACAAGAAGAGAAGGCCCAGCAAAAGAAAAAGAGCCTGTTAGATTAGCCAAAGAGACTGCCTACGAACCACACAAGAGTTTCTAGACATAAAACTTGAAACTCCTTGAGGAGCAGGCAAGTCATCCTTGGCTACCAAACTAGACTCTTATCCTCATGTTAGATCTCTCTTCCTCTCAAATAATACTCCATAATACCAATGGATCCTGCAATACTACATCTTAGAGTCTCTATTTATAGGAAGTGAAAGAATCGAAGTTGGACCACTACCTAATTTTACATCCCTCTGACTAAATTGCCTAGTCCTTATCTTGGTCTTTCATTTCTCCTTCCATTTGTCAATTGCATCAATTAGCTGACCATAATGGAATATATTCTATAGAAAGAAGGAAAACTGAAGAAGGCTTCAATCTGGCACTTTGGTTAGGCAACTTGCACAGTGTCAATTTGCTTGCACCTTTTTTACTTCAAAGGAAATATGGTTGTGACAGCCAAGTCACATTCATGTCAATTTTTCCCATTCTGAACATGGAGTAAGACATAAAGTAAAACAACCTATGTTACTAAATTATAAGGTTCTTGCTGCTTATCAACCACATACGAGCTGTACGTAATTTTGTTATCTTCTAACTTTTTTTAATTTTATTTTTAGAATCATGTTATCTTCTATCATTCCTCTAATTTCTTTTTAGTTGAGGTAATAGTGAACCTACAATATTCTGGTCGAGTATAGATACCAATAGCATCATATAGCATAATAATAACATATCGAAATTATTATTACTATTCTGCTTTTTTTTTTTTTTTGAGATGAAAGATAGAATTGCTATTCTGAGATATAGAAAATTGCAACATGCGCTGGAAGCCCATCCTTAAGCATGGCAAAAAAGAGAAGGAAAAAAAGAAAACCTTCAATTCAAATAAGAATGCATGATGTGGGCCTAAAAGCACAATGTCAGGAACAAAATCTTTGTTTAGTGGGAAAGCATTGACTCTATATTCTTGACGTTGCTAGAAGAATCAAGAGACCACAAAGCGAGGGACTGGATTAATTCTGGAAATGAGTGAAGATGTTGAATATTTATCCTAAAGGAATTTTTATTAATAGGAAGCCTTTACCATAAGTATGAAACTTTTGTTTCATGATTCCTTCTTAAGAAGTCAAAGTTACTTATAACTACTATCACTTATTAAAAAATAATCCTTATCCCCCCCTTTGAAGGTCACAATTTTGTTTTCATTATCATTATTGCTGTCGCGACAAGTTGTAATTGAGATAAATCATTTTCACATTAATCCATTATTAACATTGCTTTTATTGACACTTGTACCATGATACCAGTCTCAACGGTCTATCAAAAATATTGTATTTCTAAACTTGTTGAAAAACAGCCGAAAGAAAGAAAATGGCCATTAATAAAATTTCTCCGCATGTGTATCTCATTAATTGGATTAAATCTTTCAAGGTTTTCTAATTTCATTATAAAATAAATTAACTAGGAGTTTACTGGACCAAGGCCAAAAAAGAAGCGCCAAAACTGTTCTTTGCTGAGGTTCATTGCCGATTCTAGCTAGCATGTAGGGTGCCGGTGAATCTTAAGTTTGATTTTCAATTGTATTTAAGTGTGTTTCTTTAAAGTAGACCACAAGAGAAAATGTTATTGTAGCATGTGAATTTCCACAGCACAATTAGTTTCAATATTCTGGAAAAAGAGAGTAGCAATTCATCGGACTCACATATAGTTAGGGGCATGAAAACACTTGCCTTTTTAATTTAGTTAAAAAACTATTTCTTTTCCTCCAGAAGCAATTAACGTAAGTTTCTCATAAATAAATAAACCTCGAGCTGATTTGAGTCTGTGCTTCTCTTAACGATTAAAACTTTACTTTCACCATAATAAGAAGTGCAGCGCAATATAATTATGCTAATCTAAGCAGGCAAATCTTTGACTGTCACACCAATGTTTCCTTTGAAGTAGAAAAGGTGCAATAAAATTGAGCTGTTGCAAGTTGCCTATCAAAAAAAATGCCAGGCTGAATTCTTCTTCAGATTTCCTTCTTTGTATAGAATATATTCCATCATGGTCAGCTAATTGATGCAGTTGACAAATGGAAGAAGAAATGCAAGACCAAGATAAGGACTAGGCAATTTAGTTAGAGGAGTGTAAAATTACGTAGCAGTCCAACTTCAATTCTTTCATTTCCTATAAATAGAGACTCTAAGATGTAGTATTTTGCAGCTTCCATTGGATTATGAAATATTCTTTGAGAGGAAGAGAGTTCTAACATGAGGATAAGAGTTTTGTTTGGTAGCCAAGGATGACTTGCCTGCTCCTTCAAAGGGTTTCAATTGTATTTAGTCTGGAAACTCTTGCGTGGTTCGTAGGCAGTCTCCTTGGCTAATTTGATAGGCTCTTCTCTCTTATGCTGGGCCTTCTCTTCTTTTAAGCAACCCTCAACATTAGTTTGCCGGCATAATTTGTACGAGGATGTTGGAAGATCCTAATGGGGCATAAGTTTAAGATCAAGAAGAAAGGCACATGAAAATGAAATTCTTATGGATGTTTGCCTTCTCTGATCCTTACAAGAATGCCCATGTATTGTGTAATGTCACTAAACTATAAAGCTCTTAGCATCACAAGTTCTTGTGTTAAAAATAACCCAAATATATAGAAATTACACTCTTAATAATTTGTGAAGAAAAACATTCACACATAAAACAATTTTTACTTTGACTGTTTAGATTTGTGTACATTTCTTGAAGGTTTGGATATTAAATGTAAAGATTTGTGTACATTCTTTGAAGACTTGGAAGTTGAACGAATAGACTATACACTTTGCGTATTGGGAAAAAAAATATCCACAAATGAAACCATTGGGTATGTTGAATGTATAGAATTGTGTTCATTTCTTCGACGTTACACATTAAATGTATTAAATTATTTACATTTTTTGAAGGTTTGGATATTGAATTTACAACATACTATATTCTGAATAATTTTTGAAGAAAAATGCCTACATATCAAACAATTGTATACTTTGAATATTCAGACTTGTGTACATTTCATGAAGGGGTGGACATTAAATGTACAAATTTGTGTACATTCTTCTAAGATTTGTACATTAATTGTACAGACTTTACACTCTATATTGTGGAGAAAAATATCCACAAATCAACAATTGTGTACATTCAATGTCCCAACTCATCGGGCGTGTGTTTATTTCTTTAAAAAAAAAATGTCCAAACTCATCGTTCTAAAAAAAATTGTCCGAACTCATCATTTCATTATCAAACCAACGTTGTCGTGTTTTTTTTAAAATTTTTTTTTTTAAAGATTTAATAAACACATTACCACCAAAAACAAATAAACCCACATCATTATGCTAATAAACATTCCAGACAATTATATATATATACATATAAACTAAAGCGTAGCATTTCCAACAGTGGTTACATCATCCACCCATTTCCAACATTCTCTCTCTTATTTTTAACTCTCTTTTTTCCTGTTAATTTCCAAACTTAATATTATACTTTCTCCAACTTTTCTTGCCCCCTTTACCTTTTCATCTCTCCTCTACTACCTATCTCAATATCACTCTTCCTCTCATTTTACTATAAATTTAAAATTCTCTATTTCATTCTATACATAGTTTTCCACATGTTGGGAAATTTAGACTCCGGTTGATAGAATGAACAAGTTTTTAAATCCAAGTTATTAATTAGATCTATTATGCATAAAACTTGTTAAAACAAACAAACATTAATATCATGTCAAAACTAAATGTAGCGGAAAAATAAATAAGACAAGATATGATGACTTAGGAAAACCAATGAAATCAACTAGTTTCACAATAAAAAACCTTGGGGGAAACTTTCCTGAACAGCAATCCACTATAGTAAAGAGAAGTTTTCAGATCTAGTACAAACTTTTGTCCCTAGACTTTACAATCCTCGTAGATGAACTCACAACAGAAACCTTCTACCGCTTCAGAACCTCTAAACTCTTCAATATATGAATGCCACCTTTTAATACACGAATCCCAGTACGTGACTAACCAATTACGCAGATCCCAGTACGCGACTTCAATCACCAACTGGAGAAGAAGATGTTGGTTGCAAAGTTCTTCACTTTATCAACAATAAAGATCAAGAAGCACTTGGTTACAAAACTCTAAGGCGCAAAAACGCAGTAGCTTCTTTTTGAGAGAATAAGGCTTCGGTCACCTTTTGCATATGTTCTCCTTGTATTCTCTTATGTGACGGTCTCTAAAATATGCCTTATATATGTCTAGGGTTGTGAGAAAAGAAACCCTACACAAATACAAAAACCTGACCCAAAAATCAAATTTGAAAATTCTAATTTCCATAACCTCGATAGATAGCATCTGTCGAGCCTCATTAAATCTTGATAGATAGCTATCTGTCGTGCAGCTGTCGAGCAGCTGTCCAGCAGGTATCCAACAGGTGTCCAGCAGGTATCCGCATGTGTCCAGCAGGTGTCCAACTTTAGTAAACACATTTTCTTCACTTGTTCTTGGCCCAATCTTCATGACTTTAATACTACACTTGAACAACATGTTCTTTGAAGTATTAAACACATCCTAGATTAATCCAAATACAAGTAAAGTGCGTTTTGTCAAAGGATTAGCTAACTACATAAAATATGTCCTTAACAATCTTCCCATTTGGCAATCCGTGACAAAACCACAACAAACAAATGAACATATAAGAAAGTCATAAATCACTCAACTCGAACTCACTTGTTGAATACAATAAAACCTACCCTAACACAAACTCTTGAAAAACTTTGCAAGAAGAGAGTTCATGGCATGGAAGACTTTGACAACCTATATTTCTGAAACACTTTAAACAAAACTCATCAAGACATCTTAGTGTGAGATAGAAATAATAGATTGCATACAAATAAAGAAACATGTGTATAAAGAGAGAAAAGAAACAACACATGTAGAGGTAGGTGAAGAAAACATATATCATCACATATATATAAAAGATAAGCACAATGTATTTAAACATGGTCACAAGACCTAAGGTACAAGAACAAGATGCTAAAAGTAGCTCCTACAACAATAAGGAGGTAAACACTCCCCCTAACAAGATGAAAGACATCTCCTCCTTACAAGGTTATGTATTTCTCCCCTTAACTTGTAAAATCTTAAAAAGAAACCACAATTTCTCCAATTTCTCCCCCTTTTTGTCACGATTGACAATAGTTACAAGAAGCTACAAAGCTTCACCTGAGAAACATAAATATGATTAAGGAAAGAATCCATAAAAATGCATGAATATAATGAAACAAGATGCTATGGATAACAAGATCAGAGAAACATGCAAACATGAAAAAATGTATGCAGAGGATCTTAATGGATCGAGAGGTATGAGGAGATATCGAGCAGACCTCGATGGATTGAACAACTATTGAGAAGCTATCGAGGAGACAAAAACTTTCTCGATCGATCCACCAAGCTATCGAGAGGTGTTAAGATTGCGATAAGAGGCAACAGAAGAACTCGACAGATAAGTCAGGTATCCAGAGGTGTCGAGGAAGTGTCAAGATGGCTTAAAACAGTTTTTCAAGAAAGAAAAACATAGATATAAATGCAATCAAATATGCAACTTAGCCAAAGATCCAGCCAACATTTAACCTCTCAAAACATTTTTCAAACAACAAATAGTTAAGCATTTGAGATCCCAAAAACACACACACACACACACACACAACACACACATACAACAAGTCTAACCAATTTTATATTTCAAAAATAAGTTAAGACAGTTTAGTGAGTATACATCAATGCATGTAAACCTTGTGATAGCCAAATCACATTGTACCTGCACATGTATCAAGAGTAGCAAATAATATTGCGTGTTGTGTGTGAAAACAATGCAAGATTGCATATGTGTCTCAAAGTTATGACAATTTGAGATATGAAAAAATCACTTTAACTCACACACAATCATAACTGTTTGATGGAAACTATCACCTTCGAGGTACATTCTATAACTTCCACATCTCTTAGAAAACACGCGTTTTCTAGTGTTCATCTAACACATGTCATCGGATAGATGGTTAAGATGACTACCAAAATTAGCACGCATATGCTGAAGCTACTCCTGAATGTCAACAAGGGAGACAACTACTTGAGATGAGGAAGAAGGGGCAGAGGAGGAAGAGGGTTGAGAGGAAGGGGATGCAGGTTAGTAAGGGCTGCATCCGAAAGCTCCACATGTAGCCGCTTTGCAGCAAGCTGCGCTGCACTCCTCCAAATAGACTCCTTGCTAATGGCACCCATGACATAGAAGTGAAGAGAGGGAAGAATAGTGAGGATTTGTGATAGTCGAAGGAAAGATGAACTTATCACGTGTAATTATGTCTCGATAGCAATCTATAGTAGATTCTATGATGTGCCATGGAAACTTTATAGAAAGACCTTCTATGAGAGAAAGAAGAAAATGAGCATGAGGTTCAGTGATAGTGTTATAGTGAGATCGTGGAGTGAGTACAAATGTCATCACCATATTAAGGATCCATGGACCCTTATGAAACTCCATTATGGAGAAATTAAGGGTACCTTGTTAGGATTTGTGCATTTTAAATTCTATTGTATGATGCTATGTATGATATTATGTATGACATCATGTATGACATGATGTATGACTTAATATTGTGATTGATATAGTTATTTTATTATTATCTAAAATATAGTAACATGAATATGAAATATTATCATATAGTCCATGAGATACATTTTTTGGATTTATGTGAAAAGTCACAGAAGATGTAAATCACAAGTTCTTTGTAAACTCAGAATTTATAGTTCGTAATCGGTGATGAAATTGGGCATTTCATCTGCGAAGACTATACGTGTCAACTAAGATGATTTGTCTTGATCATGGAAGTAGAGACTTCTAGTTGATATGTTGATATGTTTTAAGAGTTAAGACATATTAAATAGGACCGCTATGAGATTTATTATTCTCCTAATGACTGTCAAATGAATAATAAATCTTACGACTCTTTGCATGAACTCTTAATCCTGAGAGAATAATGGACCTGATCATGAAGTGTAGGTTGCTTTGATATATCAGGTGGTGAGATCTGAAGTGATGGTCAAAACCTTAGTATGTTGGACAGCCACATTAGTGTTGGATGGAACATATATTGCTCAGATGGAATTCATAGTCTCTTGATGGAGATATAAAATATTCCCTTGAGATAAGTTTAATGAGTTCAGTTTATTCAGAGAGTTAGGCCTAACCACTTTAGTAAGAAATTACTAAAGTATATATTTATGAATTGGATTTTCATAAATATATAATGAATAACTTTAAAGAATTAACCGGGTACTCAAGGATATGATATAATAATTTACAAAGTGACAGTTACATTTATGACTTTGTGTTGCTACGAATATTTTATGAAGGGGTTACGTGTATAATAAGCCTTGAATATAATTTATTAATAAGACCTAGAGTGCAATTATATTATATAGTGATATTATATATAATTAATGGTAACTTTGGACTTGTCAAGAGTTGACGGAAAAGCCCAAGACCCATTGGACGCTATTGTTTTATTGGTCCCTTTTGGTCCCACTCCCAAGCCATACACTAAAGCCCAATTGGAAAGGCCCAATAGGCCGTCCAATTAGATAATCAGTTAGTTATAAATGGAGAAACATACAAAATTTTTAATAGTGATTAGAGAAAAAAAACAACAAAAGAAGAAACGGTGTGTGAGAGAGTGTGAGACACACTTTCATTCTCCCTTGGAACTGATTGAAAGACCACACATCTTGGGCGTAAAGTGGAATTGGAGTGAAGATTAAAAGTGTTCCCAAGTGCTTCTAATCTTTGTTTTGAATTTCTCCACACCAAGGTACGCCATCTTGTTCTTAAATTCTGAATTTATGTAGTGCACGTTATCAATCATGAATGAAATAGATCCTAGTTCGTTGCTTCCCGCTATGTGTTTTGCATGGGATGCAAAATCAGGATTTTTCTTCAATTGGTATCAGAGCCAAGTTTTCATATCATGATTGTATAGCGTGTGATTGAATTTAAGAAACAGTTATCTTTGTATTTTTGAAATTTCTGCATAAGATATTGTTCCATAAATCTTGTGTGCATTAATAAATAATGTGATATATTATTCTACATGTGCACGGATTGGATATTGATTCCATGACCATTGATGGATTCATGTACGGATTGCATATAAAGCATTGTTACGTTAGATGATTGAATCCGTGTATATATATATATATAATTGGAAGTTGGTGTGAATAGTGCCGTATCTTGAAATGGTTATTGTTTGGTAGTAACTGTTTGTAACTCTAAGAAGATTGCACGGCTTGGACTTGTACATGCACCGCTTGGCCCAATTGTTTTGCATGGCTTGGACTTAATCCAATTGCATGGAGTGCATGACTTGGCCATTCAAAATTTTTATGTCTTTGCATGCTTTGGACGTAGTTTCATGGGAATTGTTGATGGCCCACGGTTTCATGCATCTACTTTTATTTATAACCAAGTAACTTGCATGAGACAAAGCCTACTTCGTGAATTGTCTTGGAAGTACAATTCCTTGATGGCCCACCGTGACATATAATAAGACAATTCAATGGCAATTGTCTTGATGGACGTTGTCCTTGATGTCCAATATATATATATATATAAAAGATGTAACAATTCTATGTTACATATATTAATTTTTATATTATATTATATTATATATAATATGAATTTTTTATGTAATAAGGGTTTTTATTACGTTATATATATATATATATATATATATATATATATTATTTATTTATACGTTAATGCTAGTTTTATGAAATTTATTCCTAATGAGATTAGATTATATTTTTCACATGTCTAGCATTATTATTATGGTTCTTAACCCTAAAAACCTTTATTTTAAAATATCTAGTGGAGAGAGAAACAAGGTTGCATCTCACTGCCTCAATTGTTGGTTCATAGTGTGAAATATATACTTTGTCTTTGCCTCAAGTTTAGCATTCTATGCGGAGAGTATTATTTCATGGTCCTACAAGATTGAATTTCCTGGTTTATAGTGGTTTGATAAACACCTTGTCTTAGTTTCGAGCTTTGCATTCCATGCGGAGGGTGTTTTATCATGGTACTACAAAATAAACCTGTTAAAGGGATGAAATGTGGTTACACGTAATTCTAGACAATAGTATACACTAGACTAAGTATTATAGTATCTTCTAGGCTGAGTTCTTACTATTATTACTTAGAGGCTAAATGTAACAAGCCTATATTAGTGTTTGATAAGAGTTATCATAATAGCACTAATAATGAGAATAGTTCTCAATCAATCATAGTATTTATGTTCACTCTATGCTGAGGGATATTGAATAGAGATTGGGTTGTTGTTGCATATTATTTTTATGGTTTTATAAGGTTCCATATATAGGCCTTATATGCTAAATTGATAATGTCCAATTTACTTATTATATTCCTGCTTTATTATTTTCAGATTTTGTCATGGCATCATTTACCCACTTGTTTCTATTCTTACCAAAGCAAACTGACTGGATCCAACTATGTTGACTGGAAAAGAAATTTGGACATTGTTTTTACTGCTGAAGAGCACAAGTATATGCTTACTCAGCCATGTCCTAAATTTCCTTCATTAGATGCTCCTCTTGAGGAAAAACAGCAATATGATCATTGGCAGAAATCTAATGAGATGGCCAAGTGCTACAATCCTAGCATCTATCTCAAATGTTCTATAGCATCAAATGCAGGATGTAGAACTTGTTTCAGACATAATGCATAGTCTGAAGAAGATGTTTGGTGAGCAAGGCCGTTCTGTAAGGCAAGAAACCATGAGGCAAATTTATAATACCAAAATGGTTGCAGGAAGTTCAGTGAGAGAGCATTGTCTTAGAATGATTGCTAATCTGAACACATTAGAAGTTTTAGGTGCCGACATTGATGGAGAATCCCAAGTGGATATGATGCTCCAGTCACTACCAGAATCATTCAAGGAATTCAGACTCAATTATAATATGAACAAAAAAATTTATTTTTTGTCTGAATTAATAAATGAGTTAGTGGCAGCGAAAGGCATTCTTGGTACTTATAGTGTTGAAGCCAATGTGGGTGAAGCTTCTACTTCTCAACCTAAGTCGAAAGACAAGGGTAAGAAGAAGAAGAAGAAGGACTTCATTAAGAAAGATGGTAAACAAATTGCCTTAGGGGTTGCCAACAAAGGAAAGAAAACCAAAGGAAAGTGTTTTCATTGTGGTGAGAAAGGACATTGGAAGAGGAATTGTCCAACATACAAGGCTACTAAGAATAAAGGTATGAAAAGTTCATTTCTTCTTGAAATATGTTTGGTACAGAATCCAACAGATTCCTGGTGTGTGGATTCAGGTTGTACTAATCATATCTGCAATTCTTTGCAGAGGTTCCAGGAGACCAGAAAGTTGAATGAGGGAGAACTATTTCTTACTTTGGCTGATGGGAGCAAGATTCCGGTTAAAGCTGTTGGAGTGTTTAATTTGTGTTTTAAGTCTAGAGTTTATTATTGGAAGACTGTTTTTATGTACCTAATGTTCGTAGGAATTTAATTTCTGCAACTTACTTAGGTTAACATGGATATTGTGTTATCTTGAAAGACAATGTTGTAATAAAGAAGGATAAAGTGTTTATCTGTTCTGGCAATATTGTGGATGGTCTTTATATTTTAACTCCTAATAAGAATGAATTATACAATTCTGAATTAGATAGTAACTCTCATGTGAAATAATTAAGAGAAAGTTTCCTTCTACTAGTGATGCATATTTATGGCACTTGCGTTTAGGTCATATTAATTCAAATAGAATTCAAAAACTAATCAAAGATGGACTTTTACAGCCCATGGACTTTGATGGTTTTCCAGTTTGTGAATCTTGTTTGGAAGGTAAGATGACAAAACGACCTTTTAATGCAAAGGGTAGAAGAGCCCAAGATTTGCTAGAACTAGTACATTCAGATGTATGTGGTCCTATGTCAATCCAAGCAAGAGGTGGCTATGAGTATTTATTACTTTCACTGATGATTACTCTAGATTTGGTTATGTGTGCCTAATGAAACGGAAGTCCGAAGCCTTTTGAAAAATTCAAAGAGTTTAGGGCTGAAGTATAGAATCATTGGGTAAACACATAAAGGCCATTCGATCTGATCTAGGTGACGAATACCTTTCTGGTGATTTCAAGGATTACTTGACTGAAAATGAGATTATATCCCAGTTGACTGCATCTTAGACTCCACAACAAAATGGTGTAGCCGAAAGAAGGAATAAGACTCTTTTAGATATAGTTAGGTCTATGTTGAATTATTCGACTCTACCAATTTCTTTTTGGGGATATGCCTTAAATATTGCAATGGATAGCTTCTGAATTTAGTACTTCGAAATCTATTCCTAAAACACCTGTAGAGTTGTGGAATGGGCGTAAGCCTAGTATGAGACATCTCCACATTGGGGTTGTTCAACACATGTGTTGAAAGGAAAGTCTGACAATTACAAATCTAAAACAAAGTGGTATTTTGTAGGGTATCCAAAAGGAACAGTTGGAAGTTTATTCTATGGTCATAAGGATAATAAAGTGTTTGTTAGCACAAATGGCAAATTCTTGGACAAATGACTATATGAATATTTACTCCAGAAGTAAAGTTGTCTTGGCTGAAATGAATGAACTTGTAGTTGAATAACCAATGGATGAAACTAGGGATGATGTGACTGTATTAGATACACCACAAGATACTACTCATGAGATGTCTAGTATACATGTGCCTCGTCGTAGTGAGAGAATTATTCGGCTTCCTATAAGATTCATAGGTTGGGAGAAACTTATGAGGCTATCTCAGGAGAGGCTGAATCGGGTTCTATACTTATAATGAAGCAATAAATGACTATAGATGTCACATCATTGGGTCCAAGCTATGAAATCTGAATTGGATTTTATGGATTTTAATCATATATGAGATTCTTGTAAAGTTGCCTAACGGCATTAAACCTGTTGGTTGCAAATGAGTTACAAGAGAAAGAGAGAGATAAATGGAAAGGTTGAAACCTTCAAAGCAAGACTAGTGGCGAAAAGGGTATACATAAAAAGAAGGTATTGATTATGATGAAACTTTTTCACAAGTAGCCATGCTTAAATCTATCAAAATTCTCTTATCCATTGCTACTAATTATGATTATGAGATTTGGAAAATGGATGTCAAGACTGCATTTCTTAATGGCAATCTTGAAGAAGAAATATTCATGTTGCAACCAAAATGTTTCATAGCAAAGAACCAAGAGCATATGGTATGCAAGTTGAATAGGTCCCATTTATGGACTTAAACAAGCATCTAGGTCATGGAACATCAGATTTGATCAAGCAATCAAGTCACTTGGTTTTGAACAAAATCTTGATGAACCATGTGTGTACAAAAGACATCGAGACAAAGTAGTAATGTTCCTAGTGCTTTATGTTGATGATATTCTACTCATTGGGAATGATGTAGGGGTAATGTCATCGATTAAAGTTTGGTTGTCAAGCCAATTTTATATAAAGGACTTGGGTGAGGCTAACTTTATTCTAGGGATCAAGCTTTGGCGAGATCGCAAGAATAAGATGTTAGGCTTATCACAAGCTGGATATATAGATAATGTTCTAGAATGGTTTAGCATGCAAAACTCCAAGAAATGATTGCTTCCTTTTAGACATGGAGTTCCTCTGTCTAATGACCAAAGACCTAAGACTCAAGAGGAAGAAAATATGATGAGACAAGTTCCTTATGCTTCTGCAGTGGGAAGTCTCATGTATGCCATGATTTGTACTAGACCAGATATTTGTTATTCAGTTGGCATGGTCAGCCGATATCAATCAAATCTAGGATCAAAACATTGGCAAGCTATAAAGCATATTCTCAAGTATCTTAGGAGAACGAGAGATTATATGCTTGTTTACCAAGTGAGATTTGATTCCCTTGGCTATACAGATTCAGATTTTCAATTAGATTTAGATTTCAGAAAATCCACTTCAGGATGTGTTTTCACCTTGGGAGGTGGAGCCATAAGTTGGAGGAGTGTTAAGTAATCTTGTATTGTGAACTCCATCAAGGAAGCTGAGTACGTTGCTACTTATGAAGCAGCAAAGGAGGCTGTTTGGCTCAAGAAATTTCTTTCTGATCTTGGTGTTATGAGAATGGAGCAAGTTCCCATCACGTTATTTTGTGACAATAGTGGAGCGGTTGCACGATCCAAAGATCCAAGGAATCACAAGAAAGGAAAGCACATTGAGAGGAAGTACCACATCATTCGAGACATTGTTGGTCGTGGAGATGTCGTGGTAGCAAAGATTGAAGGTGCAAATAATCTAGCAGATCCCTTTACCAAAGCCCTGCCTCAAAGGAATTTCGAGTCACATTTGAAGGGAATGAGAGTTAGATTAGTGCACAATAGTCTTTAGGGCAAGTGGAAGATTGTTAGGATTTGTACCCTTAAATCCTATTGTATGATATTATGTATGACATGATGTATGACTTAATATTGTGATTGATAGAGTTATTTTATTATTATCTAAAATAATGGTAACATGAATATGGGACATTATCATATAGTCCATGAGATGCATTGTATGTGATTTATGTGAAAAGTCACAGAAGATGTAAATTACAAGTTCTTTGTAAACTCAGAATTTATAGTTCGTAATCGGTGATGAAATTGGGCATTTCATTTGCGAAGACTATAACGTGTCAACTAAGATGATTTGTCTTGATCATGGAAGTGGAGACTTCTAGTTGATATGTTTTAAGAGTTAAGACATATTGAACAGGACCGCTGTGAGATTTATTATTTTCCTAATAACTGTCAAATGAATAATAAATCTCACGACTTCTATTTGCATCAACTCTTAATCCTAAGAGAATAATGGACCTGATCATGAAGTGTAGGTTGTTTTGATATATCAAGAGTGAGATTTGAAGTGATGGTCAAAACCTCAGTATGTTGGGCGGCCACATTTAGTGTTGATGGAACATATATTCTCAAGATGGAATTCATAGTCTCTTGATGGAGATATAAAATATTTCATTGAGATAAGTTTAATGAGTTCAGTTATTCAGAGAGTTAGGCCTAACCACTTTAGTAAGAAATTACTAAAGTATATATTTATGAAATTGGATTTCATAAATATATAATGAATAACTTTAAAGAATAAAACCGAGTACTCAAGGATAAGATGTAGTAATTTACAAAGTGACAGTTTACATTTATGACTTTGTATTACTACGAATATTTTATGAAGGGGTTACGTGTATAATAAAGCCTTGGAATATAATTTATTAATAAGACCTAGAGTGCAATTATATTTATATAGTGGTATTAAATATAATTAATGGTAACTTTGGACTTGTCAAGAGTTGACGGAAAAGCTCAAGGCCCATTGGAGCTATTGTCTTATTGGTCCCTTTTGGTCCCACTCCAAGCCACACACTAAAGCTCAATTGGAAAGGCCCAATAGGCCAGTCTAATTAGATAATCAGTTAGTTATAAAGGGAGAAACATACATAATTTTTATTAGTGATTAGAGAAAAAAAAAACGGTGTGTGAGAGAGTGTGAGACACACTTTCATTCTCTCTTGAAAACTGATTGAGAGACCACACATCTTGGGCATAAAGTGGAATTGGGGTGAAGATTAAAAGTGTTCCCAAGTGCTTCTAATCTTTATTTTGAATTTCTCCACATCAAGGTATGCTATCTTGTTCATAAATTCTGAAATTTATGTAGTGCACGTTATCAATCATGAATGAAATAGATCCTTATTTGTTGCTTCCGCTATGTGTTTTGTATGAGACACAAAACCAGAATTTTTCCTTCATACCTCCCCACAACATGGCCTTCTCATAGAAGAGTGAGGCCAACTCGTCTCTAGAGATGGAAGAGAGACGACGATGACATTAGCAATCTTATTCATCAAGAAGAGCTATTCTGGTGACAAAGATCTCACTCTATTTGGTTACCAGCTGGGGACAAAGATACCAAGTACTTCCATAACTATGCAAGCCAACACCGACACAAAAATCACATCGTAGGAATTTTTGACAATATGGGGAGGTGGTGCACATTAGATGTTCGAATTGCCCAGGTTACCGAAGCCTATTTTCAGGATCTGTTTTCCTTAGCCCAACTAGATAATATAGAGGGTGTCTTAAACTCAGTTGAAAGCCATGTCACTCCATAAATGAATGAAAGCCTTACCTAAAGGTACACCCTAAAAGAAGCCTTAACAGCCCTATTCCAGATGCACCCATCAAAATCACCTAGTCCGGGTCATATGTCCCCCTTCCTTTTTCAAGAATATTGGCACATTGTAGGCACCACTACAACAAAATGTATTTTTAGTGAGGAAAAAATTCGTCACTAAAAGTCTAGTTTTTCATCACTAAGAACCTTTAGCGACGAAATCGGACTTTTAGTGACGAAACTCATTTCGTCGCTGAAACCCCGTCGCTAAAAGTCCTAGCGACGAAAGTTTTCGTCACTAAAAGTCTGATTTGTTTTAAAAAGAAAAAACTTTTAGCGACGAAAATATTTCGTCGCTAAAAACACTATTCAGTGACGAAAATATTTCGTCACTAAAAACACTTCAGTTTATTAAATTGATATTTAGTGACGAATAATTTCGTCACTAAAACTATTTTCGGGTACATATAGCGACGAAAAAATTCGTCACTAAAACTATTTTTAAGAAAATCCAGGCACATATACTAACGAAAATTTTCGTCACTAAAACCATTTCTTAAAAAATTTTGCTACATTTAGTGACGAAATATTTTGTCACTAAAACAATTTTTTGTTGCAATATTTGTGACGAAAAAATTCATCGCTAAAACTTATTTCCTGTTTTTATTTTTTTCATAGCTTTGATATTAACCTGTAACCTGTCATTACATTATTAAAACCTCAAATTTGAACAACACATTTATAAAAAAAGATCTATACATTCCACAAGTAAAAAATAAAAGAAGCATCCAATTCAAACAACTTCCATACAATAAAAGTTTGCAATACATACAATAACACAAGATGTTTTATAACAATACAAAAAGTGTAGCATAATCATGCGTTTGAACTAATGAAAGATGTCCTTATATGTCTTCAAGTAATGCCAAAAGTAAATCTCCTAAAAGCCACCAATAAGAAATCCGCACAAATATAAAAACAATACTACATTAAAATCTTAAAGTAAAAACATTAACTATGTTATAAGAAACATTTCTAATAATGTATTAAGAGTAACCACACCAATGAATTAAAATCACAATTCCTAATTTATAAGTTGTAGAAAGCAAATATAGATTTTCAAATGTAATATAAAGTACTAACCAATAAGTGTTTAACTTGAAGATGAACCACCCCCATAGGTAAGAGCATCATCATAACCCTTGCTCCTCAAAAAGTTAAGATATTCTGTTGGACCTCTTCTTGCTTAGCTCTGCCTCTTGCTCCTTAGCTCGTGCCTCTTGCTCCCTAGCTCGCTCCCTAACTCGCTCCGCTGGTCCTAACTCGCTCCTCTTGGTCCCTAGCTCTTGCCTCTTTGAGCTCAATTATCTTATTTCTAGCCGTTGGATATACTCCACCGAGGAATTAGATGAAGCGGTGGTTACTAGAGAAGAAGAAGGTCTCATGCCAGTCCTTTTACAATACCAGACTTCTTCTTAAAAACCAAGTTTGAAATCTCTCTTGTGTAAGGGGAATTGCATTAGGATCTTGACAATGATCCTCTTGCACTTTGAGAATAGTTTCCTATCATTTAAAAGAGAGAAAGAAACAAACAATCACAACATTAATACTACATATGTTATAGCTTTACAAAACATGATAGAAATGGAATGATGGGGATGGAATGCTACACATACATATGTCACTTCATCCTCATGGTGTATCCACATATTCGTATTTGGATTGAAATGAACATCTTTGAAGATTTTTGCCAATTCAGGAACTTGACCGCCATTATTATTTGTCTGATTAATTAAAATTCGAGAGTTAGATAGATATAGTTAATTAATCACAACATGTAATATATCGAGGTTTAAGGAAATGAAAAAACATTCACCTCCTCATCAACCCTAACAGCAAGTGCCTTTGTCCCGCATCTATGTTTGCCTGAAGTTTTCTTCCTATTTCAGAGTTCTTTCTTGATTTTTCCTAATACAAACATTCAAGATACTTATTAAATCATGAATAAAACAATATACATTTACTTCATCTAAGTATTAGTCAATCATTTGACAACATAATATAGTAAACATTGGATAATAAAAATATACGCATAATAATTTACCAGCCAATCCTTATTAGTCCATTTCCCATCAATGAGTCCAGTCCACTGCTCAAGTGTGGCATTCTTTGGCGGGTGGCTTCTTGCATAGTCAGAACCATGAGATTCTACAAGCTTTTTATAAGTTTGATGCAACTTGTTGGAGTTGCAACTCAATAATCTTCCACATTTTGTATTTAATGCTTTTGTTACCAAGTTGGAATCTCCGTATAGCTTAAAATGATCCTGTAAAATGAAGTGTATATGTATTATAAAAATATTATTATATAAATTTAATATGCTTAATGAAAACAAAGACAAGTTAGACATTATCAATGTAAATTTACCGCTATATTTTGAAGCACCACATCTCTAGTAGCAACATCAACACTTTTCCAATTTTTCACATTGTAATTAGACAAATTACTTCGCACTTGTATGCCAATTTGATTGACAAGCTTGCACGCATTCTTCCCAACAGGAGCATTGTACTCTGCAGCTATACGTACTGGCAGCTTACCACTTTTTTCAACAATTGCCCGTACTGCTATACCTCGTGTTGTTCCACGGGTATTTCTGCTAGCCGATCCTATTTAAACATTATCAATATTAAATTAAGTGAAGTATAATCTTAATAGTAAATTAACTGAAGTATAATCTCTATGTAATTACCAGTCGTGCTAGTTAATGCATCGGTAGCTTGTGCCTCTGCACTAGAAGAACTTTGGGCAAGAGGATTTGCCTCAGGAGGTGTTTCCGTAGATTGACCGTAGATTGGACCACCGGAATAGATGCCTCACCTCGCGAGCATGTAAGCCGTCCCGGTGCCATCTGTAACTAACAAACATACATTTAATGAAACAACAAAGTCATTACAAATAATGGAACAAAATTATTATCATCTATTGTACCCTATGGAACATCTATTGTACCTTATGGGTTATAGAATTAGATGACTCATCATCATTGTCATCGTCACCAATAGGTGGTACATAATCATCATCTACCATAACACTAGCTCTACTTCTTTTCCCTTTTGCATAATTGGACTGAGCAGAATCCTTTAGAGAAGTTGAGATGTGCTTCAATCCCAAAGCATCAATTCTCTCTTGGTTTTGCCTCATTCTATCGAATCTTGCCATCTCATACCTTGGTATATTATAAGCGTATTTGGCATTTTTGGGCATTTTTTGAAACTATGTATTGACATGAAAGATAAGCACAATTGCTACTAACTTAACATTATAGTCTACACCATTATCCATATCAAGCATTCACAAGTGCAAAATTGAATACAATTGCTACTAACTCAACACAATAAATGATTACATCAATATCCATATCAAGTTCAAGATAAGTACAGATCACATCAATATTCATATCAAGTTTAAGATAAGTACAAAACATCTCAATAACAATTACTACTAACTTTACATATCATAGTCCATACCATTATCCATATCGAGCAATTCACAAGTGCTAAGTTTGAACACAATTGCTAAAACCTCAACACAAAAAATGGCCACATCAATATCCATATCAAGTTCAAGATAAGTACAAAACTTTAAAAAAATTGCTACTTAGACAAACATAAAACTTTAAGACAAACACACAACATTTAAGACAATTATTATGAACTCTACATATCATAATCCATATCAAGATCAACATCAGGTATGTCATGCACTTCATTTTGATTAGCATCTCCTGAAGTTCCACCTTTAAGAACAACCTCAGTTTCAACATCACCCATACAATACTCAATAATATTGTCATCAACATTGACAGAGACAACATCAACAATCGCTTCTTGTTGAAATGCGTCACTATCTTCTGTATTATCATTGGATTCTCCACACCTGACTTCTGGGACATCAAACACTCCCCTATGTTGGATGGATTGCACAATTTTCCAAGGTTCACCCAATTTGGTATCTCGAAGGTAGAAAACTTGTCTCGCTTGACTAGGAAGTATAAAATGGTCATTTTCATACCACCAACTTGTAACATCAATGCTTGTGCAGTGTGCATTAGTTCTTATCGTTCTCCTTCGACCATTGGTACCGGTATTGTATCATTCACACTGGAACAAAACAACTTTATGGCGAAACACATACTCCAATTCCCAAATTTTGTACACATGACCATAGAAGTCATGTATTTCTCCTTCATGGTCCCCTTCGGTACATACACCACTGTTTTGGGTTACACGACGATTGTCTAGGTCCCTTGTATGAAACTTTACACCATTGACCATACAAACTGTGTACTCCTTCACATGCGGCTTAGGACCATTTGCTAATGACCATAACTGTTTAGTTGCTTCTGGTGACTCGCTAGCTTTCAATCTATTCATCTATAATGATATACAATAAGTGATATTAATTAGTAATAAGCAATGATGAAACTATTTAAATGTTTAATTTCTATTTGTGTGATTAAGTTTCAAATGTCTTACATGTTTTCTGAACCACTTGGGAAACTCTTATCGTTGGATTTGAGTTATGGCTTCACCAGTAGGATTATGCAATGTGCTTTTGTGTTCACTATTAAAAATAAGGTGATTTATTTTCAGCTAAGCATTGCAAATAATATTCAAAACTTAATCAAACAATACATGCATATGAAATCACATACTTTAAATAAGGCTCTAACTCAGGACTATTGTACAACAAGTACCAATGAGCAGTGTCAAGCAATGCACGAGACAAGTTGCCATCATTCCGCCTACCACCTGTAGGTCGGGCAGTTTGTGAAAAAACTATCAATCCTTCGCTAGATTCACCAAAATCTTCATTTCTTTCTCTTCGATTATGTGCAGTTTCGATCCCATCAATATACAAAGACCAATTGTTAATACATTCTTTGAGAATGTAAGCCTCTGCAATCGAACCTTCTGGTCGAGCTCGGTTGGAAACGTATCTTTTCAATTTTTCAAGGTACCTACGAGGAAAAAATACGCACATTATGTGATTTTATACCACATGGGAAAGATGTAATTGATGGATGTATCAAATGATCTAATTACCTTTCAATTGGGTACATCCACCGATATTGTACCGGGTCTCCTAGAATTGCTTCTCGAGGCAAGTGAACAGCAAGGTGGACCATAACATCAAAGAATGCTGGAGGAAAGAACCTCTCAAGCTTGCATAGTATAAGAACTATACGTTCTTCTAGTTTCTCCAATTCACTTCGCTTTAGGGTCCTTGAGCATAAGTCTTGGAAGAAGCTACCTAACTCAAACAATACAAGACTAATGTCTTTATGTGCAAATCCTCGCAACCCAATTGGAAGAATTCGTTGTAGTAGCACATGACAATCGTGGCTTTTCAAACCAGATAATCTACCATTTTTTGCATTCACTGACCTTGATATATTGGCTACATAACCATCTGGATACTTGACTGATTTCAAAAAGTCATAAAAACCATCCCTTTCATTTGGACTTAATGAAAAGAAAGCCTGAGGCTTGTCATATGATCCATCAGGACGTTGTTTCAAATGCAACGTGTGCCTAAAGTTCATATTTTGTAAGTCTATTCGTGCCTTGTCGGTGTCCTTGTTTTTCCCCTCAATGCCCAACAAAGTACCATAAGTACTCTCACTAATGTTCTTCTCCATATGCATGACATCAATGTTGTGCTTAAGCTTCTTATTTTTCCAATATGGAAGCTTGTACAAAATACTTACCTTTGACCAATTTGGCTCCCCAATGAGTTGTCTCTTCTTGTTACTTGGATGTTTTCCTAAAATTATATTTGGCATTTTATCTAGCTGTTCTTGTATCTTTCCCACTTGTAACTCTAAAGATCTCTTCCGTTTCTCCGATAAACCATTATGCAACCGACTATGTCTCCAACGATGTTCCATAGGCAAATAAGCTCGATGGTTAATGAATCCAATTTTACTTTCCAAAGCTTCTGAATATGGTTCATTGTTGCAAGTGTAACAAGAATGATAACCCTTTGTCCTCCACCCAGACACATTACCAAATCCAAGATAGTCATGTATTGTCCACAACAAAGTTGCACGCATCTGAAAATGCTCTTTTCTATAAGCATCATAAGTTTCTACACCTTCTTCCCATAACTTTTTCAACTCATCAACCAATGGTTTCAAGTAAATATCAATCTCATTTTCCGGTTGATGAGGACCAGGAATAAGCAATGACAACATAAAATATGGCTCCTTCATAACCAACCAAGGCGGTAGGTTATAAGGGATAAGTATGACAGGCCACATACTATAGTTGTTGTTCATATTCCCAAAAGGGTTAAATCCATCTGTAGCTAACCCCAACCTTACATTGCGAGGTTCGAGGGCAAAATCAGGATGTTGCAAATCAAACTCCTTCCACTCCTCACTATCAGCTGGATGCCTCATTATCCCATCATCCACGCGTTTGTCTATATACCATCTCATGTCCTTAGCTCTTTGGCCTGACATGTACAACTTCCTCAGTCTAGGGGTCAACGGGAAGTAACGCAATACCTTATGAGGAATCTTCTTACCTTGGGCACGTGTATCCTTGTACCTAGGCGCCTTACACACCGAACATTTATCAAAGTTTTCATTTTCCTTCCAAAATAATGCACAATCATTTTTGCATGCATCTATATGCTCATATGACATGCCCAAGTCACGTAATATCTTCTTTGCTTCATAAGTTGACCTTGGAACCAAGTTACCTTTTGGTAAAATTTTTGTTAGCAATTCTAGGATCATATCAAGTCCCTTATTACTCAAATTGGTCATTACCTTTACATTCAACATCTCTATAACAAACTTCAAGATACTATAATCAGTGCAACCCGAATACAACTCAAGTTTTGCATCTTCCTCAAGTTTGTCAAAATTACGCACTTTCTCATCTTCGGTTGCATTTCTTGGTTCCCCTCTAATTCGATCACCTACCAAGGCATCGATACCATCCATATGATCATCATCCGACATTTCATTATCATGAATGTTCTCGTTTAATACACGTGGTTCTCCATGATTATACCAATTAATGTAAGATTACATAATCCCACGATGAAGTAAATGTATATGCACAGTTTGAAGAGATTGTCGATAGCAATTCAAACAGTGAATACACGGGCACGGAATATTACCACTACAATCCACAACCGTTCTTGCAAAATTAAGAAATGCATTGACCCCTTCAATATATGGACGACTTAATCTGTCATCCGGTGTCTTACCAATTGTCATCCAACTTTTATCCATGTTCGACTACAATTGCAAAGTGAATGCTACTTTAGTAAAATAAGGACAACTCATTCATAATGTATTCTAACATGTAAGTCTATAAGCTACTTAGATAAAATTCTATCTCATTCATGAATGCATAAATCTATATTAATACTTAAACACTCTCAATATAAAATTAAACCACCTTATCACACCATGCAAGCCACCCGCTTGCTCCAACACAAAAACCCACCACAAATCCAATTTTCAACATCACAAGTATAAAGTTTACAAGTATTGAAATCTAATAAAGTAATATTCATCGCATCTAATTAACAATATTCATTCACATTTGCAAGAATTGAAAAAATACTCCCAATATGAATTTAAATCACCTTATAACACCATGCAAGCCACCCGCTTGCTTCAACATAACAACCCACCACAAAACCAATCACAAACATCACAAGTATAGAGTGTTTATAAGTATTGAAATCAATTGAAGCATTATTCATCACATCTAATCAACAAATTCCATTCACATTTGCAAGAAACTAAAAACACTCCCAATGTGAATTTAAACCACCTTATCACACCATGCAAGCCACCTGCTTGCTCCAACACAAAAACCCACCATAAATCCAATTTCCAACATCACAAGTATAGAGTTTATAAGTTTTTAACTAAAATTTACTTACTTTGCTCAAGCTAAGCGTACAACTTTCAGAAAAAATCCAAAATTATTGCAAACAATGTATATTTAGCCTGCAAAGGAGAAATAAAATAAATAAATAACGTTATAACTGGAAGACATAACAAAATTGAGTCCCTAATGATAACTTCTCTTTGGTGAAAACAATAAATTGAACTCATGATGCATAGCACGTCTTTTGAATACATACCAGTTGTAGCTTCTCTGAATCACATACAGGTGGCATGTCATTGAGTTTAGACAATGGAACATTCAGCCCAATTTCATTACTATTAGAATTTAGAGTTAAATAGTAAGATTGAAGTAAAAGAATGAGAAGTAGTTCAATTGATTGAAACTATAGGTGCAAAAAGTAATTAAATAAGCTAAACTACTTAAAACTCAACCTATAAGACAAAATATTTTGACGCAATAATTCCCCTAACAACATTGGCACTTCCAAAACATCTCTATTTCCATCCAACTCAATTAATCAAAATTTTAGTCAAAGATGAAGCGTTGTACAAAGATGAAATAAGGTGACATAAAACTAAGTTACAAACTTCAACAAGTCATGAAAAATATTCTCACTTCAACAATGGTGTCACACTACATTTTCTTTTCTAAACCAAAAAAAATTTTCTCACAATTCTAACACAAGCATCATAGCAAACTATTTTTTTCTCAAAACCCATATAATTTCTCCTCTTATTCACAATGACAACTAACTATCTATCATTTCTCAATCAAATGTCTCACCTAAACCAAATGAAATTTTCTTAGGACAGCTCAAATATTACACCAAAAATAGAAGGAAAAAAACGCACCGTGAGCCTTGAGAACATGGAGGATCTTGCTTCCAGTGAAAAACCCTTCCGGCAAATTTGTATATGTTCTCCTCTGTAGACTAATCAGGTCAGTCACAATATTTTATTTGGCATTCAACATTCAACTCATATATGAAAAACCATTAAAAGCACCAACTATTATTCCTAAGAACATAAAATAAATTTCATAATCTTCAAATTTAATTAAAAAAAGGACTTTCTCAGCACCAAACACCAAACCACACTCTACAGCAGCATAGATAGTACTAGGATTCAATCATATATTTAAGTTCAAACATTCACATAGATAGGGGCTAACTTGTTTCTTTCACTAATCTTATCCATCCATCCAGGACCAAACCAACATAGAAAAATCACATAAACACACTTTACTTTAATCAAATTACAAAGTATCTGATAGTAATTTCTACTTTACCCAGAAAATGTAAAAGCTTTACAAACCCAAATTTTATACCTACAGCTCAAAGGGGGTTCATCAAATTTTCTTTTCAATTTGAAGCATGTTATTAGTATTGTACTTTACAGTAGAATTGTCTGTTCTACTTTAGTTTAAGTATGACTATAGAGATTTACCATTTGGTTGTTTACAGTAAGGTCATTTTTAGTAAATATATAGGATGGCTGAAGATATGTTTAAGAGAAAATCTAGTCTATATGTTTATTGGAAAAAAAAGGGTCCTACCCAAGTAAACAAGATGTATACTGCAAGTATAACATGGAAATAGAAGCCAACAAGAAGTAAATTTTAAAAAAATACAGAGCACCTAGCATTCCACTCTATCCAAAGACAACACATGAGACTAGTAGGTCAATGCTTACCATATCCCCGCTTTGCCTCTTCTTCCAAACGGCCCCTTCAAACACGAAAACATCTCTTGCACCGACTTTAGCATTACTCAAAAAATGCCATAGCACAATGCAAGAACAAGCAATTCACATTCTCCACATCATTATGAACTCAAATACACACATTGATAAAATAAATCCCAACCACCAACAGAATACAATCACTTTAATACAATGCTTGCAACTTACAACCGGTACTTGAAGATTCAAAAAAAAAAAAACAAAGCAGAAAATAAAAAAAGAAACCCAGAAAATAAAATAAAAAATAAATGAAAAAAATCCAAAAAAGAAAATAAAAAAGAACAGGAAATTACCTATGGAGACAGAAGCCGAAGGGTCGCGGGAGTGTCACCAGTTTCGTCGCAGGAGCGTCGCCGGGAGTCGCTGAAGCGTCGCCGGAAGTCGCTGAAGCGTCGCGGGAGCCGCTGATCATTGTGAATCGGCAAACCGTCGCGACGATAACCGTCGCGGTCGCAGGATCGTTGCGAATCAGTGAACCGGTGCTGGAAACGGTCTCGAGAGTCACTGATCGTTGCAAATCGGCGAACCGTCACGGAAATCGTCGAATCGCGAACCGGTGCTGGAGCGTCACGACGCGAACCGTCACCGTGCTGGAGCGTCGCGACGTGATGCGAACCATCGCGATGTTTCACCGGTGCTAGAGCGTCACGACGCGATGCGAACCGTCGCGATGTTTTGCCGGTGCTAGAGCGTCACGACGCGATGCGAACCGTCGCGATGTTTTGCCGGTGCTGGAGTGTCGCCGGTTCTGGAGCGTCGCCGGTGCTAGAGCGTCGCCGATTCTGGAGCGTCGCTGAAGGTGTGATTTGGGCGTCACCAAAGTTCTGATGTGAGGGAATGGGTATTGGTGTGAGGGAATGGGTATCAGTGGGTAATGTTGAATGAGTGAGGAAAAAAAAGAGAGTTAAAGAAGAATATATAGGATAGCTATAGCGACGAATTCCATTTCGTCACTATATATTAGCTTTAGCGACGATTCTATTTTCGTCTCAAATTTTTGTCACTAAATCATGCTTTGTTTTCAGTGACAAACACTTTTCGTCGCTAATTCTATTCTTCAGCGACGAAAATTATTTCGTCACTAAAAGCATGATAGCAACACCTTTAGCGACGAAATTTTTTCGTCACAAAAACTATAACTTTTAGTGACGCAATATATTCGTCGCTGTAGCTCCACTTGTTTCGCGCCTACATTTTCAATTGGCGCCCCTAATTCAGCCACCTCTATAGTGACGAAATTTATATTTCGTCACTATTTATCGCCTTTAGTGACGAATTTAGTTTCGTCACTATTGCTCCACACAAATTTTGGGTGTTTCTTTTTAGCGACGAAGTTATTTCGTCGCTAATTGTCACCTTCAGCGACGAAAACTATTTCGTCACTAAAAGCATAATTACCAGCGCCTTTAGCGACGAAAGTTTTTCGTCGCAAAAGATTAGAACTTTTAGCGACGAACAAAGTCGTCGCTATAGATCCATTTTGGTTTCACGCCAGCCCTTTTGATCCGCGCCACTAATTTAGCATCCCTATAGCGACGAAATCCATATTTCGTCGCTAAAGGTCAGCCATTTTTTTATAAATAGCGACGAAATATAAATTTCGTCGATATATGGTACTTTTTTGCGACGAAAAACTTTTCCTCACTAAAATTCGTCACTGTAGTTACATTTTGTTGTAGTGCACCAATGTCACGGACGCCATCCTTTCAGTTTTACATTGGCCGTATGTTGAAAAAAATGAACCATACACATTTTTCTAATACAAAAAAAGGACCCAAAATATTTGGCTGATTATAGACCAATTAGTTTAGGGAATGTTGTCTCTTGGATACTCTCAAAGGTTATTGCTAATCATTTAAAGCATATTTTGCCAAATGTTATTTCTGATTCTCAAAGTGCCTTTGTGCCAAACCGGCTTATTACTGATAACACAACAGTTGCATATGAGATCCTGCATAGAATGAGAAACAAAAGGAGAGGGAAGGTGGGACATATGGCAGTCAAGCTAGACATTAGCAAAGCCTATGATTGGGTGGAGTGGACTTTCTTGAAGGGTATCATGCATAAATTGGGTTTTGATAGAAGATGGGTGCAATTGTCCATGGAGACAGTCACCACAACTTCTTACTTAGTCTTATGAAGAACCAAAGGGCTTCATCACTCAATCAAGGGGCATTAGGCAAGAAGACCCATTATCTCCTTACCGTTTTCTCCTTTGTGCTAAAGTGCTCTTGGCGTTGTTATGTAAAGTAGTAGAAAACAGGGTGCTTAATAGGGTGTTGACTAGCCAACATGGGGCGTGCATTTCCCATCTTTTATTTGCTGATGATAGCTTATTGTTTTGCAAAGCCACAGTTGGATAATGCCAACAAATGCTGAATATCTTGGGCCAATATGAAGCGACATTGGGTCAAGCATTAAATCGCAAAAAAAAAAAATCCTTGGTTTTTAGTAAAAATACAAAGCCAGATGTAAGGGGGATGATTCAACATATGTTGGGGGCAAGAATAATGACGGACAATGATAGGTACCTTGGCCTACCTATGGCAACTAGAAAATCTAAGGTTGACACCTTTAAAGATTTACAGGAAAAGATTACAAAGCGTGTGATGGCCTGCCTCATATCAAAGGCAGGATGTGAGGTTCTAATAAAAATCGTGGCACAAGCAATTACCACATATTCCATGAGCCTATTCAAATTACCCAAATCCATATGTGATAATATAAATTCCTTGCTAGCAAAATATTGGTGGGGACAAAGCCAGGATTGGAAGATTCATTGGATCAATTGTAGGAAACTTTGCACACAAAAAAAGAAGGGGTGAATGGGTTTTTGTGATCTAGATGCTTTTAACTTAGCAATGCTCTCTAAGCAAGCTTGGAGGTTAACCCAAGACACCTACTCGCTATTTTACAGGGTATATAAGGCCAGGTACTTTCCAAATTGCTCCTTCATGATGGCTGAACTAGGAAGCAACCCATCATTTGTTTGGAGAAGTCTCTTGGCAACAAGGGACATTATCTATGCAGGATCTCAATGGAGTGTGGGAGATGGCAGAGATATAGGGCTCTTCACTCATAAATGGCTACCCCACACCCCAACACCTGCATGAGGGTGCATTAGATATACGGGTAAGGGAGCTCATTGATGAAGACTCCAGGCAGTGGGATCGAGGGAAGCTTGAAGCCATGTTTACTCAGAACACAGTGCAAGATATCACGACAGTACCACTCACCAATCTGCATTCCCATGATATGCTGGTTTGGATGGAAAATAAGGCCCAGAAATTTGCAGTCAAGACAGCCTATCAGGTGGCTCTACGCCTGGAAAACCTATCTTTGGCGGTGCATTCTACAGCTCGGGATTACTGCCCGGTTTGGAACAAGATCTGGAGTTTAAATGTGCCGCCAAAAGTCCGTCTTTTCTTATGGAGAGCGTGCTCCAACTGCCTCCCAACCAAGGAAAATCTTCACCGGCATAAAGTACGAGTGGAGATGAGGTGTGAAATATGCAGGCAGCAACCTGAAACCGTGACCCATATCTTGTGGGAGTGTCCCTTTGCACAAAACGTGTGGGCCTTATTCAAAGGGAAAACGCAAAAATGCAGCAACATAGCTTCAGACTTCTTCCTGCTGTTCCAACAAATGCAGAGGAAACTGAGCCAGCAGGAACTAGAGAAGTGGGTCGTCACAGCGTGGGCAATATGGAATGCGAGAAATAAAGTATACTTCGAACACTCCCAAACTCATCCAAAGTTGATTCTTGACGTGGCGACTGGCTTGTGTGAAGAATACCAACGCCTAAGTGCCATGCACTGAGTTACTTTATTCTGGAGCTAAGGCACGTATTCTCTTGTAATCCTTTAGTACCATCCACTTGAGCCCTGACTTGGATGGGCTTCGCAATATTTCTATCGTTTTGACCTCAAAAAAAATAAAAAAAATAAATAAATAGTTGTCCAAAATTTCTTGTCTTTCCCTTTTCAATTATTTCTTGATTCATTCAAATTAACTTTTATGGGTATATTTTTTTCATTAAAATCTTTTCCACATGGTACTTATTCTTACAATATAAAAAAGCATTATTTGGTCGGGTTGAATATACTTCATTTTCTTTTTTCTTTTCCTTTTTTTGGTTGTTAAAATGGAGTTCTTAATTGCTCTTAAATTTTTATTTTTATTTTCTGATTGTATAATCGGCCAAGTTATTATTGATTATTGAACTGAATGTTAAATGTATAGTGGTATCCACGTAACAGGCAATGCAGAGTTAAGTTTCCTCCAGCCATATTGCGAAGTCCCTTTGAATTTGATTTTTTGCTTCTAATGTTAAGGCAACGGCTACTCGATTACATATTTTAGTCACCCGGCAGGACAAGGGCAGTCCATTTTAACGTAGTTCGCACAATGCTGCCATACATACTCCTTGAGCATCTCTTGTTACTAATGCAGAGGGAACTAGCAACAATGGAATTTAATTAAAACTTTAACCAAAAAAAAAAAAAGGAGACTAGAACAGCAAGTACTACTATTTTATACATTTGTCTGCCAATTCTTCGTATATATTTACTAAGGCGAGTGTCTATTACACACATAAAGTTTTACACAGTATAAACAATCTCTAAAAACAAGCAGTTTCCTTATTTTTAGAGATTGTGTGTGTTATGTGTGCATTAAAAAATGTGCACTAAACATTTCCTACGATGCAAATACTTTTCCAGTGCAATAGAGTTCTGGTCATGGGCTTGTCCAAAAGAAGGCCTAAAATTAGAGATTGAGAATAGCCTGTTAGCTTAGTGAGTGAGAATTATTAGTACATAACCTTACACTTAAATCTATTTGAAGGAGAAGGCATGCCATTAACAAGAATGTTATTTTTATGTACCTATACTCTGACCACAGTTAGTAAACCTGGACCAGACGTTGACCCGGTCTATAAATTGGGTCACTGGTTCAACCAGAGGGTTATCGGTCGAACCGTAGGGTCAAATAACAAAATTTTAAAACATATATAAACATACATACATACATATATATATATATGTGTGTGTGTGTGTGTGTGTGTGTGTGTGTGTGTGTGTAGTTAAGTTTGAGAAATCATAACCTAAATATGTAAATTAAAAAAAAAGGCATATGCCTAAATTAAACTCACTATTATAATTCAAAATCAATGTTTCATAAGCAATAGCATTAGAAATTCTATAAAATTTACAAAGAAAATAAACAAATGTCATGAGATTACAACAAAGTGTTTGCTAAAGAAAATCTTGTTACATGTCTAAAAACTATGTATATTTAATAAATAAAAAAGAAAATCTCAAACTCTAATGTGTATTTCTCTCAATCTCTCACACACTCCATTGTACATGATTGTAAATACTCAATTTTGCACCCATAATTTAATCTTGGAAGATGACTAGAATGACCATTCATATACCCATAATTTAAATTTGCAGTATATGCATTCATTCATTCATTCATTCATTCATTCATTGCATATCATATAAATGATCTTGGGGTTCTAAAAGTCTTGACGGTATGTATCCAATTTCCAAATCGGGCCATCGGATTGAAAAAATATCACATGATCAAGTTTTCACGGTCTACATGCATTTTGTTTGGGTGGAACCGATCACACATGATTAATTAAAATTAATTCTAATTGGCTAGACAGTTAAAATTAATTAATTAATTTTGTAATTGGTTGTTAGTTAATGTCAAAAATAGACTTGCTTGCATGAGAATAAAGTGGATAATCTGATAAAAAAAAGTTATGGATAATCAAGACTTTTTGGAATATTTATCTACAAGATAATTATCACTTTAAAGACCTGAATATTCAGAAAATGGGATTAATTTTTAGAATACGGATTAAAAATGCGTATAAGTGCAATTTTCGGCAAAAAAATCCTCAAAAAAAGATTCCAAATTGGACCAAAATTCAAACGTGAGCTCAACACCCAAGAGAGCCATCCGACACTCTTGGAGTGCCGATCGGCACATGAAAAGTGCCGATCAGCACTTCCCAAGTGCCAATTGGCACAAATTCGTGGCTCGACCCAAGGAATCCTGGATTAAGATAAATCTTACCTTTTCGATTTTTTAGAGATAAGGACGTGTCCCAATTTGTATATGATCATTCAGCTAATTTTTTGAAGCATCCCAACCTCTATAAATAGAGGAAACAAATCAAAATTAAGGGCTCTTCTCTTCTGAATTTTCAATTCCCCTTACATTAAAGACACTCTGGAGGCTTTTGCTTTAGGAACTTCTATTTTGTTAATAAAGTATTTTAGGCTTCAAAGAGGTGAACAAACTTCTTTGAATTCTAAAATATTCTTTCATCAGAAGAGCACGCTCATGCAAGAGGTATTCTTTTTCTTTTTTTCTTTTCTTTCTCCATTTTTTTTTTTTTGTTGACGCATGAATATGTGTAGCATGGTTTATTATTTTTTTGTCTTGATATATAATTACCATGTTTTGCTTGAATTTTTCTTTAACATGTTCTTTGATGATTGTTTATTGTAATTCTCTTTCTTAAATTTCAAAAACTTCTACTAACTATCAAGGATTTTTTTAGATTCGAAAACTGATCTGAATTTTTCAGATTTGATTTTCTTTAAATTCAAAAACTGATTGGAATTTTTCAGATCTGATTTCTTTAGATTCAAAAACTGATCTGTATTTTTCGGATTTGGTTTTTTTTAGATTCAAAAACTGATTTGCATTTTTCAGATCTGATTTTTTAGATTCAAAACCGATCTGTATTTTCATTAAATATAGGTCTGATTTTTTTAGGAAAAGCTTTCTTGGTTACAAAATTGCAGATTTTAAAATTTAAAAGAAAAGATTGAAAGTTAGGTTGACGTTTTTTTGTGATGCATGAATAATGAATTTATCTCATGAATGTGAATCCTCTTTCACAAGTCTTTTTTATTTGTTTCAACAGATCTAATTTTTTTTTATATAAACCAAAAATCATTTTTATTAACTTTTCAAAACAGATCTGATCTTTTTTAACAAAATCTCATTTCTTTTTCTTTTACAAAGACAGATATGATTTTTCTTGATAAAATCACTTTTTACACAAAACAGATCTGATTTTTCTTGATGAAATCTTTCCTTTTACCCTTTATAAAAACGAATCTAATTTTTTTTAACAAACAAAGACTTTTTTTTTTTTTTTTCAAAACAGATCTGATTTTTCTTTTAAAAGAGGACATATTCATGAGACAAATTTATTTAGATTAATTTTTGTCAAGTGTTTATCATGTGAGTTCAACATATCATTCAACATCATGCAAAAAATGTATATTGGTCATTAGAGTCTAAAAGACCAGACTCTGTCTGGGTGGAATGGGTGCCTAACACCTTTCCTTTCCGTAACCTAGCCCCCAAGCTTAGGATTTTTATATAGGTAGATTAGTGCTTTGTTTTCTTTTTTAATTTTGGTAGATTGTAACTAGGACCAAAGTTTTGTATTTTTTGTATATACTGTAGCTAGGACCCTAAGGCTTGTAAGGTTTAATTTACCAAAATTGTACTTTTCTTTATTCAATCAATGACATTCAAAGTATTTTGAATATGTATTTGTATTTAGTTTTTCTTATTTTTTTTGTATAAAAAATAAATGACGACTCCACACCACTACCCCAAAAGAAAGGTGCCCTTACAAGCACCCAAATCTCTTTTTTGAGAGCACCCTTTCAAAAGAAGTGTGGTCTCTCACAATGGACTCCATTAGGGATGTCAAGGGCTAAGCTTCATGTTAGACTTTAAGTGACTGAGCGTATACCTTTGTCTTTTGCATGATTTTACATGATATTGTTGTTTGTTTGTTTATCTATGTCTTGAGATGTTTGTATGGTATTTTTGTTTGTGTTGCCATGTTGATTATTAAGAGCTTTCCCTAACTATCATAGTGTGTGCCATCAAAGCAACAAATATGTATCTACCCATCTTAACAATATGGTAGTAGTAACCATGGATCACTAATCTTCATTAGATTCGAGTACCTAGTGGCGAACTCACCAACTCATAGCCCAAAGTAACCAGATCACTTCTTGTTGACTATAAAGGATAGATCATGCCGTTCAGACCAACGTAATGTTCATTACATTACAAGTTGGAGGTGTAACGTCCTAGCTATAGGAAACAATGAAACAATAAACCCACCCTACAGTGTAATGACTTAGAGCCTACTCTTAGGCTGGTCTATGTTAAAATTGCATTGCATGTTGTGTGTGTTTGTTTGGTTGGTAGATTGATATAGCAGGGGATCTAAGCTTTGATTGATCCAACCAAGCCTTTTCTAAGGGGAGAATTTGGCCAAGATCAGAGAGAAGGCTTCAAAGAGAACCCAAGGCTGACACTTAAGCTAGGAGTTCTAGTTCTAAGCCCATCACTCTTATCACGATATTGAAGCCCGTGAGCATAAACGACACTCCACTGCTACAACATCACAATCCCATATGCGACCTACAAGAAAGTCCAAGGCATAAGAAGTCTGAAGATTCCATCACTATGGTGGAAAGGGGAGAACATCTGAACACTAAAGAACCCGTGAACACTCAAGAGCTACTGAACACCATGGTAGCTAGTCAAATCTAGTTGATGGAGGACATGAACCTTATGATACAAAAATTGTAGAACTTGAGGAGTGGCCAAGAGGAGAACAAGACTGACCATAATTTCCCAACCATAGAGGGTGAGAAGAAGATCAACGAAAGGATAAACAAGGTGGAAGAGATGATAAGGAGAGCTCGCAAGATGGAAGACCTCATGGACTACCAATCACTCTCACTTTTCCCTAATGTGAGATTGCTTCCCAAGTTCAAGATATCAACTCTGGACAAGTTCAATAGGACTGGTTGCCCAAAGTCCCATTTGAAGATGTATATGAGGGCTATGCAGCCCCTAGGAGCAACTAAAGAATTGCTTGCTCAAATGTACCAAAACACTCTAACTGGAGCCGCTCTTAGGTGGTTTCTCAACCTAGATGATGCTAGAGCAAGGAGTTGGGAGGACATATGTCACGAGTTTCACAATCAATAAAAGTACAACATAGAAGTGGATGTGACAATGAGAGCTCTTAAGACCACGAAGCAAGAGCCGAAAGAATCTTTCTCTATCTTCATTACCAAATAGAGGTCCAAAGTAGCATAGATGATGAATAGGCCAAGTGAAGAAGAACAATTAACTATGGTTGTATAAAATTTATTACTTGTATACCATAAAGTACTTGTTTGCTTAGTATTTTCCTAACTTTAAAGCTTTGATTGTTGATAGAACCCAAATAAAGGATGCAATAAATAATAGCACTATAAAGAATGAGGACCCACCAAGGTTTAAAAATAATTTAGGATCTTGTTCTAAAATTGTAGAAATTTCTAATATATACAAAAATGATCCTTACCAACTAATTGCTCCTATTTCCCCCGTGCAAATATCACAAGGGCTACCTCCAAGGCCTAGGAGGGAATTTCATGAGTTGAATATGCTCATGAGCTAAGTGTCTGAGAAAATAAAAGCAAAAGGGTTACTAAAACCCTTAGACCTAAGACCAATTCTAAACCCATTGCTTGCAAGATTTGATATGACTAAGAGATGTGCATACTACCAAAGCCTTGACCATGATACTGACAAGTGTTTTGGTCTTCATCATGCAATTCAAGATCTAATAGACACTAAGGTGATTGCACGGCCTACAAGGCCTAACATCACTAATAATCCCTTACCCAACCATAATTTTGGGAAAGGACCAATGATTAATTGCTTGATGACTGAAGAGGAAAGGGAAGAGGACTTGTCTGAGTTGATTTATGACCTACTAGAGTGCTTTATGATGACATGGGAAGAATTGATGGGTATGTCGTCCACTGTAGGGCGTGATATATGGAGTGAAGATGCAACAGAAACCACAAATTACCCTACATCCATAAATGGGGGGAGACACTTCAAACCCCAATCAAATTACCCATTATCCACAATTGGGGGGAGACACTTCAAACCCTAAGCAAATTACCAAACACCTACAAATGGGGGGAGACACTTCGAACCCCAATCAAACAACTCAATACGTACATATGGGGGGAGACACTTCAAACCCCAATCAAATGACCCAAAACCTACATATGGGATGAGACACTTCAAATCCCAAGAAAATAACCAAACATCCATAAATTGGGGGAGACACTTCAAACCCTAGGATATTGATCTTAATAACCTATTAAAATTGCCCACATCACGAGGGGGGAAGACACTTCAAACCCCTATATTTGGAGACAGAAAACCCAATAGAAATCTTGAATAAATCTACCTAACAAACACCAACTGAAAAGGATGAGGTCCTAAAGCAACTACAGAAGACGTAAGCCATTATATCTTTATGGGGTTTACTTATGGCCTCAAACAAGCATTGCTAGAATTTGGTGGACCTTCTTAATCAAATCCAAGTCCCTACAACCACTACCTCTCAAGATGTGAATGCTATGATTGTGTCCATAAGTAGGGAACTCACTATTTCCTACATTGACAAAGATTTGATAAAGAAGGGGGAGCACCACAATGATCCACTGCACATTACTATAGATGCCAAAGGCAAGAGGATTCCAATGGTTCTAATTGATGATGGAACTGCCTTAAATGTATGTCCTTTAAAGACTGCAAGTTGCTTGGGTCTAAGTATTTAAGATTTTACTAACCATCATGTGAGGGCATATGACAATAGTAGAAGGGAAGCCTTGGGAGCTATAACACTAGAGCTCACTATAGGGCTAATGATCAAGAAAGTGGAGTTTCAAGTCTTGAATATAGCACCATGCTTCAATGTGCTCCTTAGGCGACCATGGATCCATGACACAGAGGCCGTACCTTCATCTCTATACCAAAAGGTTCAGTTTGTACATGAAGAAGCCATAGTTACCATATATGGCAATGCTTTGACCGTGCTAAAACCTATTTTTGGTATTGATTTTGAGAAGGAGCCATTGACCTTGGATGGATTTGAATTGAGAAGCCTAGTTTTGAAAGAAGAGAAGGGGAAGTGGAGAAGATCCCATGGATTTTGCTCCTTACAGCAACATCAACATGGTGGCAATGATGGGGAGAATGAATTACCTTTCAGGGATGAACTTAGGAAAAATAGTGAAGAAGGTAACTGCTCAAGTCCCAATAATTCCCACTGTCACACCACCTTTTAGGCTAGGCTACAGGCCCACTAACCATGACTTGTTAGAGATAGAGGTGAGAAGAATGACTCGTGTCAAGGCCAAAGCAAAGGGACTTCCTTGTCCCCCAAAACCCCAAAGCCCTAGACTCTCACATTGAATGGAAAGTTTGTCAAAGCTAGAGATAGTCAACGCTATTGGAGATTCTCTAGATTGAGATTCGATCCTAAGTTAAGAACAACGGTGCTCAGGTTTGAGCTATTATTTGATTGCAACAATAAGCTTCTAGAGTTGAAGAAGGAAGACAAAAATTGGGTCCTAATTGATTAGGTTGATTACATGGACCCTGATGCAATAACTACACTTCTAAAGGATTCTATTTACAATATAGAGGAAGAAGAAGAGTATTGGAAGGCTTGCCAAGATGTATTGAATAGTTCGTATGAAGCAAGAGCAAGTGATGAAGATGAAGAAGGGGGCGAGGCCCCTAGTGATGATAATGAAGGTAGTAACAGTAAGGGTGATAGTAGTAGTGACAGCATCAGCAGTGACAATGGAGATGGTGAAGATGATAGCAATAGTGATAGTGAAAGCAACAATAGTGAAGACTATGATAGCCAATATAGTGGCAATTATTGGGGTGAACCCCTTAGTGATAGAGAAGATAAAGATGTATGATTATTCTATGAAGACCGCTATAATGATGATGTAGACCAATATGATGGAGATATAGAAGCTGATGTTGAAGCTATACCTATTGATATGGGGAACGATGTCTAAAGTGATGAATATGGGCTAGAAAATATGTTAGAAGCTGTAGGAGAGGAGGTTGAAGAGGCTGATAATATAGACTATAATGATTACCCCTATGAGTGTCCTTTAGATTAGAGCTGCATTACCGATGGTAGTTCAAAATCAGGCTCGTAATATGACAAGCATGATAGAGAAATTCCTGAGTTGGGGTCATTCTATAATTCATAACTTGGCTTATTGACCCCATACACTGAAGAAGATGACATATATGCTAGATTGGCTGCCTTAGACAGAAAGCTGATGATCCAGAGTTTCAGAAACTTAACACTGGAGAGTCCTAAAGGTGAAGATGAAAAGATTGAAGGGAATGAGTCAGAATACCTCCCCCAATACATCCACCTAAACAACGAAGGAAAGTAAGATCTATTTAGTAAGTGGATGGATAGTATAAAGCACCTAGATACTTTTGTGATTAACAAGCCCATAAATATGGAGATTAATGGTGAAGCCACAGATTATATGGATGAAGATCCCATGGTATAATGCTGAGGGAAGAAGGAACTTGTTGGGAGCCACCTGCCATCGTTGAAGCCATAACCGAGTTGAAGAATTGCGCATAGGAAGGGGTTGCCCACCTCGTGGAGGACTCTGTGAAGAAAATCAAGAAATTGAGCCAATCACTCCTGTCAAGAAGATCAAGACCATCAAGTCAGTCACTCTTGCCAAAAACATTGTTTCTATTCCTATTGAGTCTGTTTCTGCTAGTATTATTGTTCCTAATGAGTTTGTTTGTGATCATACTCCTATAGAGTCTATTTCTATTGAGTCTGTTGAGAACTCTTTTCCTTATAATATGATTTTTGATTTTGCTTATTTGTTGGCTTTGAATGCTTTTATTTCTAAAATTGGTAAATAAACTCTTAATAATAAGGAATTAAAACAAGGGCATGTAGAACCTATAAAAGAAGAAACCCAACCTATTATCCTGGGAACTGATGATGAACCTAAAATGATACAAGTGGGCAATACCCTAACCTCCACTAAGAAGGATGCATTAGTGGCACTGCTGACACAATTCAAAGTGGTATTTGCATGATCATACAAAGACATGCCTGAGATTGATATAGATACGGAGTAGCATTGCATTCCAACTGATCCAACCATGAAGCCGGTCAAGTAGAAGTTGAGAAGAATAAAGCCAAAGTGGAATCTCAAGATCTGTATAATGTAGGATTTTTGTGGATGGTCAATTATCTAGAATGGTTAGCTAATGTGGTTCCAATGCCGAAGATGGATTGGAAAGAGAGAATGTGTGTAGACTTCTAAGATCTCAATAAGGCTTGCCCAAAAGATGACTTTCCTTTACCTCACATTGATATCTTGGTTGAAAATACAATAAGTCATGCCTTGCTATCATTTATGGATGGATTTTTAGGATATAATCAGATAAAGATGGCTCTGGAAGATATGGAGAAAACCTCCTTCATTACTCCATGGGGGACGTATTGCTACAAGGTCATGCCATTTAGCCTTAAGAATGTTGGTGCTACTTACCAACGTGCAACCATTACTTTGTTTTAGGATTTGATCCACAAAGAAGTAGAAGTTTATGTTGATAACCTGATAGTTAAGTCCGAAGAAGTGCACTTTTGGAGTCACGTCAGGAAAGCTGTTAGGGTTTATAGTAAGTCAGAGGGGAATTGAAGTCAATCCTAACAAAATCAAGGCAATTATAGAAATGAAGTCTCCAAGGACGGAGAAGGAGATCTGAGGATTTTTAGGGAGGATATAGTGCATTAGCAGTATCATAGCCTAGCTCACCATGACAAGTGAGCCACTTTTCTAACTGCTCAAGGAGGAAATTCCCACAAAGTGGAATGAACAATGTCAAGAAGCTTCTGAAAAGATTAAGAATTATCTGATGAAGCCACCAATATTGGTTCCACTTGTACCTAAAAAGCCATTATTGTTGTATCTTACAACTACCGATACAACAATGGGGGCTTTGCTTGCTCAATACCTAGAGGAGACTTGAAAGGAGAATGTGATTTAATATATCCGCAAGAAGATGTTCACTTATGAAGAGAAGTATTCACCACTTGAGAAAACATATGTGGCACTTATATAGGCAACCCGCAAACTCAGACAATATATGCTTGCTTATAAGGTCTTGTTGACTACAAGAATGGACCCATTGAAATATCTAATGGAGAAGCCTATGCAAGATGGGAAGATAGCTATATGGGTTTCCTTCTGTCAGAATTTGATATTAAATATATAACCTAGAAGTTTGTGAAAGGGAAAGCAATTGCTGATCACTTAGCCCACTGTTCACCTGAAGAAGCTAAAGAAATCTAGGGGGGCTTTCCAAATAAGGATTTCATAGGGATTGAGATAGAATCATGGAAGATGTATTTTGATGGAACAACTAATCAAAATGGAAGTGGCATTAGAGTTCTCTTAATTTTTCCAAAAGGGACACAACATCCCATTCTTTGGTAGGCTCAACTTTCCTGCTATTAACAATGCCATTGAATATAAAGCTTGCATTATGGAGTTACAAGCAGCCCTAGGTCTTGGAGTGAAAGAGTTAAAAGTACATGGTGATTCAGCCTTGATAATTTCTCAGATTCAGAATAGATGGTAGATCAAAGAAAATAGGCTAATGCCTTATCATGAGTGTTTCCAGAAGTAGGTCTCGAAATTCAGTAAGATTTAGTACCAATATGTGCTAAGAATGCAAGATCAGATTGTAGATGCTCTAGCAACAGTGGCATTCATGATAGATGGACCTAAAGAAGATGAAGCTAGACCAATAATGGTGGAGCAAAAAGAACATCTAGGTTATTGCATGACAATAGAAGAAAATGAGGAAAAGAATGGAGAAAGTGAATGGTTTACAAGCATCCTACAATACCTCAAGGATGGGGCATACCCAAAGTCTGCAGACAAGAATGACCAATTGGCCATCAAAAGGCTGTCCACTGATTATATTATTTGTGGTGAAAGGCTTTACAGAAGATCATATGACGAAATTCATCTCCTTTGGGTGACTATCAAGGAAGCATAGCAAATAATTGAAAAGGTTCATGAGTCAAGCTATGGGCCACATATGAATACACACATGCTATCATGAATAATAATGAGACAAGTTTATTACTGGACTACTATGGAAGCCGACTACGCAGCTTATGTTCGGAAGTGCCTTCAATGCCAAGTCTATGGAGATCTAAAGCACATTTCACTTATACCATTACATACCATGACTTCACCTTGGACATTTTCCACATGGGGAATAGATATTATTGGGAAGATTCACCCAACAACATCTAATGGCCATGAATTCATACTTGTTGCTATTGATTATTTCACTAAATGGGTAGAAACTGCCTCATACAAGATTTTAAACTCGAAGAAAGTTGCTTAGTTTATTCAGACTAATATCATTTGTAGATATTGAGTACCACATGAAATTATCTCAAATAATGGGCCGCATTTCAATTGAGAAATAGAAAAGCTACTTCGACAGTTTAACATTCAGCACCATAGATCCTCACCCTATCGTCCTCAAACTAATGGAGTAGTTAAGGTTGCTAACAAGAATATAAGGTGAATCTTGAAGAAGAGTACGAAGAATCACAAGGATTGGCATTTACAATTACCCTATGCACTTTGGGGGTATAGAAAATCAATTCGATCTTCCACAGGAGCCACTCCTTATTCATTGGTGTATGGGATGGAAGCAGTCCTTCCTATTGAAATGGGTGTTCATTGAGAACATTATTGGAGAGTGAAATCACTAAAGTAGATTGGTTGCAAAGTAGATATGACCAATTATGTATGATGGATAAGAAGAGACTTAGGAAAGCTTTTGACAATAAAGTAAGAACTAGAGATTTGAAGTTGGGAGATTTAGGTGTTGAAAGAGATTTGAGCCTTGGTTCAAGATACAAATGGGAAGTTTAAGCAAAATTGGGCAAGTCCATATATTATCAAGTAGATATACTTTGGGGAGTAGTAAGGTTGATGGACTTAGATGCAAACCCTTTTACTAAGCCAAGCAACATGGATCAATTGAAGAAAAACCACGTCTGAGGTGGTAGTCTGAAACCACCACGTCTGAAAGTGGTTGTAAGTTATGTTATTTCTTTTCCTAGGTTTGGATTAAAAAAAAAGGAGCTTGCTAGGTTGAAAACCTGAAAGGGCGGTCTAGGCAAGAATTAGGTCTTAAAAAAAAACAACAACGAAAAAACAACAAGGTAGGTTGAAAACCCGTGATAGGTCAAAAACGTATTGACCCCTTGTGATGGATTAATTAATTAATTAGCCAAGTTATCAATTGATCAAATTAATATGCAAATTGTGTGGTAGCACAAACAAATCACCAATAAACTAAAACATGCAGTGGAAATTAAATGATACGGTGATTTGTTTACGAATAGAAAAAACCTATACGGCAAAAACCCCACCAGGTGATTTTAAGGTCACCACTCCTGAAATTCCACTATTATCACAACAAGCGATTACAAGGAAAGGAATCCCAAGTACCTTACCAACCTACAGTTGAACCCTTACCCTAATACCCAATTGGACTTGTTCTGTAGTGACAATTTCTTCTTTCAATGCACGGCTCCCAAGTATGTGACTAACCAATTGCGCGGATCTCAGTACGCGACTTCAATCACCAACTAGAGAAGATTGTTGGCTGCTAAATTCTGCAATTTATCCACACGAAGAAGATTAAGAAGATGTTTGGTTACAAAACCCTACGGTGCATATTACATAGCAACTTCTTCACAAGAGAGATGAACTAGGGAAAGAACTTTGTCTCTAGTCACAATTTGCTTGAACAAGGATTTCTCAAAACTTGTGCAACTTGTGTATACTTTGACGGCCCTTAAAATAATCCTTTTATATGTCTAGGTTTAGGGGAAAAGAAAGCCCAAAGACACATCGACGGATTAGAATCAAAACAAAATTCAAAATTTATTTTTCTTAAACCTCGACAGATAAAGGTGTCGAGATGCTATCGAGCAACTGTCGAGCCACAGGGCTGGAACAGCTCTTTAAACCTCGACACATGCTAGCTATCAAGCCTTAATGAACTTGCACTTCTCAGCTTGTTTCTTGGACAGACTTGATGACTTCAACACTTGATCTTGAAACACAGTTTCTTGAAGCACAAAACTCATCCTAAATCTACCCAATTACAAGTAAAGTGCGTTTTGTCAAAGGATTAGCCAATTACATAAAAGAATGACATATGTTTAAAACAAGTGAAACACATATGTCCTAAAAACCCGTAAGGGTGATCTACACAAAAGTAGAGTGAAAAAAAGAGAGTGAAAGAGCCTGCTAGGTTGAAAACATGAAAGGGCAACATAGGCAAAAGGTAAGGAAAATAAAAAATGAACTATGTGATGACCTGATCCTTCTGCCCAGGAGGTACGTAGCAACCATATATTGGTCCGGCCACAACTTTCCCAAACCCACCATTTACCCATTTTGTCTTCAAAATTCCACCATTCCATTAAACCATGCCATTACATAGAATTCAAAACCCAAACCCTAAATTAAGCCATAAAATTAAAAAAAAAAAAAAAACCAAAACCAAACTCTAAAAATCTAAATCCTAGACAGAACCCATAACCTGAAGGTCATAAATAATTCCTAAATTTAAGAGTTTCACATCAAATTTTAAAATAAAATAGTTTCCTTTTACAAAGAAGAAGAAGGGAAAAAAAACAAAAACAATTGGATTTGGAATTTTGAGGTAATTTATAACATCTGTATAACTTTTGTGATTCTTAAAATATATAATGAAAATCTTAATATCATGAAATTAATACCAAAGAAATCATCACATAAAACCATTTCTTTGCAGATATGCCCATTGTAAATTTGAGATTAGAATTGGTTGTAACCAAAATTGCTTCAACAATATATGGCAGGTATATTAAGAAAATCATGCATCCTTTGCGTGTGCGCAGGAGAGAGAGAGAGAGAGAGAGAGAATCATACATCCTATCATGGATTTATTCTCCAAATTGAAATTTATATATTCAACGAGTGCACACACAAAAAAATTATACTGGCCAGAGGAAAAATGAAATATGGAACTTGAGTTTAATAAATTGCTACTAAATGATGTTGCCTTTTTTTATTTGCTAAAAAGGGGGTAGACTATTGTGGTTCAACTGGGTGCCTTGGGACTATACATTTACACATTAAGTTTTATTTCAATAGAAAATGTTCTTTCTTAAGAAGAAGGGTCTATCACATTCATGGTGTCGACATACTAGCACCTTAGTACCAATGAACAAACTTTAGAATAAATGCATATGCTGACTATTTTATAGATACAAAGATGAATATGCATGCCAATTTGGAGACGCTCAATGTTCAAGTTTACTGTAGTCCTACACCTGATGTTCTTCACATTTTGGGTAGAAACACCTCTAACTCAATTAAGTTGAAACTTTTTGAATTTTGTGGTTATTATGTGCCCTAATTTTCACCTTAAGCACCTGAATATATATGTGAGTTTTAGAAAGAAGTGTTGCCTACTTGCTTAGTAATAAGATCTAAGAAAACCAAAGTGAGCATACTCGACTCTTTGCAAATTATCAAAAGCAAATTGAATATAAAACCCTCCAATATTGCACATTTTTTAAGATACCATTTTTTTAAGAGATATCCATAATAGTGTTTTTCACATGCTAGATATGCACCTAAATCGCAAGCATGTCATTAGCCCACAAGATGGGTATGCTGAGATAGATATGTTGTTGTGTACTGAGTCCAACTGCATCCTGTATGGGTGCCATTAGGTGGATTTTGAGTTTAAAGAGATTTCAAAGGACCTTAACTAGCAGGATGTTATTAATCCTTTTGAGGTGTAGCACTGATGTGACTAACCATGCCTTCCATGCAACATAAAACCTAGATCTTGAAGCAATCAGTACAGATTAAAGCAATATTACTAAACAAACAAATTACTGAATAATTGGCTGCTTAGTGGTCCTTTAAGACATCGATTTATTGGTCCATTAGTGGAACAAGACACTTAATTAAAAAACTTTGTTATCATGTTAAGTGATTTCTAGAAATGCCAGAAAATCCAAATCTGACCATTTGTGGATGGAATTTGTTTTGTCAAGGCAACAAGTACCTTTGTTTTATACCAACTTCATCCTTCAAAACCTCTACCAAATGTTAGAATTGGATTCGACATTTGTTGCTCCAAATAATTTAAAATATATGATGGAAATGCACACATGACCGCTTCTTGACCAGGAACCTCATCTTTGCCATTCTTCTAGTTACAAAAATGTGACCAACATGAAACTTTCATTACACTATCTTTGCAATGGGCTAAGCATAACTCACTTAAATGTTGTTCTACTTACCGACATATATAGTTCTTTCAACTATCCTTATCAGAATGATTTCAAGATAATCTCAAATCCAATGTCCAACCAAAAAACACAACACATACAACCGAAGGGGTGCCTTGGTAGCCTATACTATTTGCTAGTCATCATTATCTAGGAACGCATTAATTAATATCTGTAAAAAAATCCTTTCCTTCGAGGTGCATACATAAAATTGTAAACCTAGCTAATGAATTCCATTTTTTCATTCTAAAAATAGGATGAGCACCAGTGTATGTGAACTACTATATATTTTAGACAGCTCCCCAATCCCCATGCATTAAATTCAAAACAAATGGAAAGTGTAATTGGTAATCCGGGACTTGGTCTCACCAGGTATTGGGAAGAGAATTGATTAAGAGGTTACTCTTTACACCTAGTAAACACAAATAATAACACATCAGAAACTTGGTCAATTCATTATGGTCTAGATAGTGTGTGTGGAAATCAGCTACATACTGTGATGTCATTCTATAACGAGTTAGTTGTGCCACAACTTGACCACATGGTGAGTTATAGTGGTGGAAGGGTGTAGGGTCCATGTGGGGACACCTTTCCATCATTCATAACTCGTCACATGGGCAAGTTATGACACAAGTTGTAGCACCAACAAACTCTCTAAAACCAAATTTAGATTGAGTTTAACTTCTGTCTGGAGTTGGTGTAAAAGAGGTATTTTATGCCACCCAATGAATGAAATCCACGTCATCATTTTACAGAAAAATCAATACACCTCATCACATAGAATCATAACTCATTAAATCCTACAGCCAAAATTTCCACCCGACACCAATCCCCAGGCTATATAGTTAGTTAGCAACATTTTGAAACTATATACTAAACTAGCATCTCGAGTTTCAGAGACTCGATTTACCCCTAAGAACTTGAGCCTTAAAGGCTCAATTTTCATGTTCTAATTTGGCTTTTTCCACTTGGAGTCCACCTAGAAATCGACTTTGAGGCTTGAGTTTCGTATTCTAATGTATGACGTGGCTAATTTATCCATGTGGTACTCGACCTTTAGAGGCTCGATTTCATAAAAACACAATTCTTCACTCACACTCTCACTATCATTCACTCTCCACTCTAAATGTTCGCATTCACTGTCCACTCTTAAACGTTCATACTCATCACAAAGACACTCTCAATTCCAGACTCTCAATTCCTCTACACTCTCAATCGTTGTCCTATAAGGAAATTTATTCCTCAGTTCTTCCCCCTAAATCAAACTCAAATCCACACACTCACCCAAACACTCCAACCACTCTACCTCACTGAATCCTGCTACCAATACTTCACCCACAATCTTTAGAAGCTCATGAAACTTCAGGTAATCCATTATGTTAAATGCTTTTTTTTTTTTTTGTTGTTGTGGGTTTGATGTTTTTTTTTTTTTACGCTTTTTATGTTGGTGGGTTGAATTGTTGATGTATGGTTAAATCATTGAATCATGTATATCAAGAAAATCAAATTTCTATCTTGTATTTTGTTAAAAAAAGGGAATGAATTTCAAATTTCTATCAAATTTTAAATGTATTATTCTATGATATGCATTTTTCTAGGAAAGCTTGTGTTGTGGTTTTTTGGAAGTGCTTGGTGAAAAGGCCTAAACCCAATGGTTTTGTTTTTTGTTGGTTAAGAAATGAAATGAAAGTTAAATTTTAAGTTGAAGAACTTTTAATTTTTTTTTTTTTATCCTTTGTAATAGATAAGGAAGAAATTAGCAATTACTTTTGCTTCAAAATGAAAGCTTGCACTGATTGTTGTTTAATGGTGAAAATTTAGGCTGTGATTCTTCTTCTGCCTATAGACATCTAATTTAGTGAGATTATATATGCAGCCTACACTCCTAAAACATATGCATATGCATATGCTATCTAGGGAAATTTTAAGAGGATGTCTTGCATGTGGGCCTTTGCATTATAACACATTGAATAAAATTAGGATTTGGTGTGTAGATTTTGCTGGTTGTAAAGTTATTTGCTTTGGCATTGGCATAATATCTATCCAAATCTAATTTTGGTTGTGTTTTAGGATTTATAAAGTTGGTCTCTTTGGTTTAATGGAAACATAATGATGCCACATTGAAATATCCTCTATATATGTTAATTTCTTGAAAATAAGTCTTGCTTTTTATTTAAACTAGTGGCAGGTCCACGCGATGCGTGGAAAATATATATATATATATATAATATATATATATATATAATATATATATATATATAATAGGGTGTAATATATAAAAAGTAACACTTACTTCAAGTATTGTCGTTTTTAAAAAGATTTCTACAAGTATTTTATATCTTTTTATCTCTACAAATATATCATTCTATTATTTTTTGTATGTTTGATTAATATTTTTTTTTAAGTGAACCATATCTTTCTAACTTTTGTTGTAGTGTGCTATATTAACCTAATATACAACTAAACTAATAGTAGGCAGAGGTAAAGAGGGAAGGAAATGGTTGGAGGGAATGTAACCATAGATGTGGAATAATAGGGAGAAGAAGAAATTTTTGTTTTTGTTTTTTTGGAGAGTAGTGAGAAGAAAAGTCTAAAAAAGAAAGAAAGATAAAAAATAAGTGGATAATGTGGCTTAATGATTGAGTAGCAAAATGTATTGCGTGTGTGTATATATGTGTGTATGTGTGTGTGTGTGTGTGTGTGTGTGTGTAAGCATTAGGATGGAAAGAAAATAACACTCAATGTTGAAATGAGCTTTCAAAATAGACAATAAACAATTAGAATTTATGATGGCATGTAGTGTATTACATTTGGCCACAAAGAATTAATTTTGCAATATACAATTAATAAAGATGGAAAACCAAAAATATAAAATAAAATAATGATATGGTCGTTGATGTATCTCAACAGGTGCGTAGCAATAAATTGAAGTCATACAAGAACAAATCATGCAACAGTGTAGTTTCTTAATCAATTTAAGATTTTAGGAAATTAATTTAGTCTACCTCACAAATAGGTAGGTTCCTATGCATAGCACGGATTAGAGACTAGTATAATATAATTTTCAAAATATTTGAAAGATCATATATATATATATATTAGGATTGCTTCTATGTTACAGAGGTGGTTTTCCCATAAGAATACATACTCCTTTATCCTAGTTAGACTAAACTCCATACAAATCCCATCTACTAAGCCATACGGATCTAGCTCAAAGAACTCATGTCCAACTTGGGCCCAAGCCCCTCTCACTTATTGGGCTAAGCCCACTCTTCCTCACCAGCAAAAAAAAAAATCATGTGGAGCTTCTGCTGAACTCTTTGCACATCAAGCAATTTTCTAACATATTTGTGTAACCAAAATTGCTTCAAAAAAGAGAGATATTTCCTCACATTTGCGTAGTTATATTGATTAAGAGAATCACACATCCAATTATGGTCATAACTTATTATCTGTGTGTAGGAGAAAATAATTACCATGGTTTTGATTTTTAGTTCTTCTTTTTGTTCCACCTTTTCTTAAACATTACCATGGTTTTGATTTTTAGTTCTCTCTTTTTGTTCCACCTTTTCTTAAACATTACCATGGTTTTGATTAGAGTCATATTCGAATTGTGGTGTACCGTTATGTTAGAATCACATCTTAGTCTGTTTTTTATTTTAAAAGGTTAAAAAAAAATTTTAATTAAGGATCAGCTCAAGTTCCAAATTAAAAGGCCTAGCTTCCAATTATAAATAATTTAAATTTTATCGGTTTATATTTACCTACCTGAGGGAGAATGCATTTGAATTCAGCAACAAAATGATGTTCAGCACAATAATAAACAGGTAATAGTGGATCTCTTTCTTTCTTCCACACAAGCATGACAATAGAATTCGTCTGTCTCATCTTCCACTTCCTCCTTAACAGGTAAATTTGTAAGAAAGAGGGGATTTATAATATGATCTTTGTGTTTAAAGGTGTATAGCATGGGACCATAGAGAAGATGAAGATTAAGATCACATTCTAGACAAGGGAAGGCATGTGATTCACAAATACTAGAATTGCAAGCACACACTTAAGTTTATCAATTATTGTTTATATATAAAGTATGAATAGGTATATATCTTTCATTGATCACATAAGTTACATATAATTCCCAAACTCTACAGCTTGGTGCAATCAGTCGGCTTGAAGGAGACCATCCTTGTTTCAAAGTCAAACCCAATCAAAAAATTTGCTTGAACATAGTTGCCATATATTCCTTGGTAATGGTCGCCTATATTTGCCTCATCTGTATTTGCAGTATTTGTAATTCCAAAGCAATAATACTCATATTCTTTAAGCGGTTGATTGAAAGTTTGTATAGGCTTTAACTCCACATCTGCACCTTCAAAATGGATAGTCAATATTGGTCCATTTTCATTAGTAATTTTAGTTCTATAGCAAAGTCTTGTCCCCAAATTAGGGTCATCCTTGATGGGATCAATTGGAATCTGCTTCTTCACCTCCACCTCTAAGCGATCATAAAAATCTGGTGGCAAAGCAAACATTGGTGATCCTGAATCGATCCACATGTTGCCCTTAGAAGCGTTACCTGAAGAGTTAAAAGACACATATGTGTCTCCAACACTAATTCCTTCTAGTGTCACAAAATAATCATCTCCAGCTACAAGTGGTGTTGAAACCACACCATCACCCACAACTTCACTGCCATTGCCAAAACTTATCTTGCTTGTAATACTAGGATTAGTATATTCAGTACCATATGGCAACAAGCAATAAGAAAACCTCTTGCCACCAATTTGTGAAACAAAGGACAAAGGCCCTAATCCTAACCCAATAGTTGCTTGGACATTGGAAGCGAAGGTAGTGTTGTGTCCACATCCAAAGCAATGTCAAAAGAAACCGCTTGCCCAGGAAGAAGTGATGGTGGCTTTTTCTTTGGCCAGAACACCATGGGATAAACCACTTATATATCCAGTGCTGTAAATGCAACTATTTTGAGGAGAACAACGGCCTTCGTACCATACTTGATGACATTTTTCTGAATGGCAAGAAATTTCACTATGTGGAGGACTTTTTAGGATCAAACAGGGGATGAATCTGTTTGAAGCAGTTGTCATTACAAGGTACACATGGTGTCCACACAAGGTTACTAGCTGTATCGATAGTGCCATAGATGTCTACTGGTGGAGTGCCAATTGAGACCTTCATGAGATGCTGACCGTTGAGTGGTGTTAATTGTGCTTGGGGGACATTATGAGCTGTAACCAAAAGGCCTATAAGATAATATGAGAGAAGGAAGCATGGATGAAATATGACACCGCTTGCCATTGAATTTGGAGAGAGTCACACGATGAAACAATACTGGCTATACAAATGGTTTTTATATACACGATTAAACCGAACTTTCCATGTCCAGCCTAATGATTACTTGATTGCACCATTAATTGAATGGCATCAAACGTACTACTATAAACAGGAAAATTTAATAACCACCAAAACTTGCTTCTTTTAACAAATTTAAAACAGTATTGTAATGAATGCAATAATACCAATCATAACATATATCTTGTTTAGCTGAAGAATAGGTCATCAATCCTTATTTATTTTTTCCAAACAAAAAGCCTTATTTAAGAATAAATTTGGTTAGCTAGGCACCTCATTTTTTCATGGCAAATGCGCCTCTTTTTTTATTATTTTTTATTTTATGAAAATAGGATTATTTTTTTGTTTGGCTTTGTGATTTAGAAGGAACTATTTTTTTTTAAGACGAAGGCAAGATTTTCTAAATAGTAGGATGCAACTTAGCCTAAAGGAATTCCCAAACATGATATGAATTTAAACTTTTACTAAAAATTTTGTGACCGCTTTCTTTAATGCTCATCCAATTACTCTACCATTAAGAGGAAAAATAAATTAGAGTTCTCTGGTGCTAAACAAGATAAATGAATAGGAAAAACATATAAGGCTTAATGAGTCATATTTGTTGCTCAACTTCACTTAAATCTAAAAAGTTGATTTCTTAATCTCATTATATTAGAGGGAGAACTACCATACCTCTCTACTTAGATCTAGTGGCTGAAGCTTAGAGTCAAGGACAAAGCCATTCTTTGGCCCTGTCCCTCCCCACCCCCCAAAATATATATATATATTAAAGAATATTTTTCTTCAACACCAAGAAAAATCATTTCCTTCTACAAAGTAGAAGAAGGGGAAAAAAACCAATTGGATTTGGAATTTTGATGTAATTTGTAACATCTGTATAACTTTTGTGATTCTTAAAATATAATGAAAATTTTAATATTACGAAATTAATACCAAAGAAATCATCACATAAAACTATTTCATTGCATATATGCCCATTGTGATTTGATATCAGAACTGGGTGTAACAAATTGCTTCAATAATATGTGGCAGGTATATTGAGAGAATCATGTTCCTTTGCACGCGCGAGCGCGCATGAGAGAGAGAGAGGGAGAGAGTCATACTCCTGTTATGGATTTATGCTCCAAACTAAAATTTATATAAACGAGTGCACACACACAACAAAATATATGACCAAAGGAAAATGAAATATGGAACTCGAGTTTAATAAATTGCTACTAAATTTTGTTGCCTTTTTATTTTCTAAAACGGGGGTAGACTATTGTGGTTCAACTAGGTGCCTTGACATTGCGAATTTACACATTAAGTTTTATTTCAATAGAAAATGTTCTTTCTTAAGAAGAAGGTTCTATCAGTTAAAAAATAAGAAGATCAATTTCTCTTTAGTCTTTCCTCCTTCGGTTGTTCATTAATTTCATCTGTGCTGGGTACTTCATCATCTTTGTCCCTTTCTTTTAAACTCGTAGTTATCAGCCTCATGTCTTTCTCAGTTGTCTCTGAGGAATTGTTTTCTCATAGCAACCATGTCAACCTATTTAGCCGCAATCTTGTTCACTAGCTAGTTAGAATAGTCCGTGGTCATCCTTTGGAAGTGAACCTTAACAAAGGATTGATCCACTCGGTCAGCCATCTCTAAGCCCAACAACATGTTCCTTACAAAAGTAGGATTTGTGTCCACAGGAGTGAAATGTTTTCTTCCTTTTCCACCAGGAATTCCTTACTCATATTGGAATTGCCTCAAGAGTCTATCAATCTTGTAGAAATTTTCTTTCCTTAATCCAACTAGGAAGATGTGATATGATCCTGGAGACCGCAACAAAACGGGTGGGCACTTCTACTAATAACAATTCCATCGAATTGAGACGCTGGATTTTTTTTTTCTAGAACTTTCACCCAATTGCTTTCAGTTTGAAACTCGGTTTTGGGAACAATCCTACTGAGGAAATTACCAAGGCCATAATCAGCAACAGTAGGCATGACAATCATATTCAGTCTTTCTATCAACCATAGCTACAAAGTCAATGGAGTCCAAGAATGTTTTGTGACTCTTCACCATGAGATACAGAGTCCAATCCTAAAAAAGTTTTTGCTAAGATCAAGGAAGCAACATTATCACCATCTTTAACTTGACTCACAATTCCTATGGCTCGTGCATCCGCAAAACTAGGTCTTCCAGAGCAAAGCAAAAACTTTCCCATGAAGTAAAGAGCTAAGCCAAAATTCTTCTACATGTTGTCGGTCACTCCATGAGTACGTTTATTAATTAGTCTTGAAAGAACTTCACAAAGATTCACCATGTGCCCTTCAACATGCTGCTGGTAATTGAAGTAGGAAGTCCTAGAGCATCAGACAAAATTTCCCTATGTCTAGGATCACAAGAAACTACTATTGATTTCTTTTTGAGGATTATAACCCAAAATAGTTGAAAATTCTTCAATTGTGGACAATGTTCAATAGTTTGAAATCGGAATACATGATCTTCAGTATCCCAATACATCACACCAGCATGAAGGAAATCCCACTTGATCTTGACATTCCTTAAAGCTTTGATTCCCTTCAGCTTATAGGCTGTGAAATTGGTTTCGACTAAAATCAAAGTTACGAACCCATCTATTGAGAAAACTTTTGGTTGTTAGCCATGGATAACTCTTGCTTGTTATTATTGTGTCTTGCTAACCTTGATGTAGAGATTTTTTGTAGGATAGATGCTAAAATAAGCTACCTCAGTCCTTAACCAAGTTTAAATAAGTTTCAAGAGTTTGTAGTTGACTAGGAAAATGTTTCATGGACTTAAATGGAGAAAATATTTTTCAAAAAGCTCAAAATTGCAAAAAACATGTTGGGAAAGCATGAAGAGTTGGCTCGCAATTGGGTGTGCCTGTCAGCACCTTAAAGTGCTAGTTGGCACTCCCCAAGGCCCACTTACACTATTTTGTGTTTTAGGTCATTTCTCATATCCGTTTTTTACTCTATTTTTCACTAAAAAAATGAAAATTAATTAAATCCAGATTTTTTCAAGTCATGCATTCATCTCTCAAACTAGGGGCATTTGGCTATGCCTTATCCACTCTTTCTAGAACAAGTAAAAATCACTCATTCCTTTTCCAAAAAAAAAAAAAAAAAAAGAGAGAAAGAGAAAAATTCTTTTAAAAAATAAAGGGTTATCGTGCATAAAATTTTCAAACTAGGGCATTCGGCTGTGCCCCATTCAAGTAAGTGCAAATCCCATCAGAAGTGGGCAGATATTCAAATTTTTTTGCTACAAAACCTCATCAGGTGAATTCTAAACTTGTCTCACTACAGTTCCAACAAGATCAGAAGCAATTCAAAGGTAAAAGAGCTAGAAGCTGAAGTTAATACAAATTGTCTAAGGAATACTTTTTTTGTCTTTACAAGAAAACTAAAATACAAGTCAGGCATCATTCAAACTCTGGGTCCACCTCAGGAAGATATCCTAGAACCACCTCTAGAGGATCCACCCTCAGTTTTTTCCTTCCTGACTTGCATAAAACCGAGATTCTTGTTGCCGATTCTCAAGTTCAAGATTTCTAATCCTCTCCTCCAAAGACCTTGTTGGTCATCAGCTAATGCCATTCAGTATTCTGAAGAATTAACAAAGACAAGTGTTAGACCCTATTATCATGGAAGTTCAAGCAAAAGCACTCGGAAAGCATCATCTTATACCCAGTTCACTTCATTGAGCACATATAAAGATTGAGTGCACACTACCAGTTGCAAACCTCCAATCATCCACATGCTTTCCTCCATAAAATTAGTCCTGACTTGAAACATAAATTCACCAACTCATGAACACTTAGTGAGCCAGAAAAATGAGGACAATAAACTAAAAGATTTAGGAATGCACTGGGTCACTCCAAGGAACATTTGGGGTGTGCTCTGGCCTATCAATATCACAAAACTATAACCCATCAGGATTCATCACTTCATATTGTTATGTAGGAAAATGAGGATAAGTCTCTCTGAAAGAACTAGAAGAGCCACTAGCATGGCTAGGAAGGAGAATCTCTTCTTCCTCTTCCTCTTCCTCCTGTCCAGAGGATGAAGCCTAAGAGTGTTGGAAAAATCTGGTTTTGTATCTCATACAAAACCGCGGAAGCAACAAACAAGGATCTATTTCATTCATGATTGATAACATGCACAATGTAAATTTCAAATTTAAGAACAAGATAGCATACCTTGGTGTGGTGAAATTCAAAACCAAAGATTGAAGTACTCGGGAATACTTTTAATCTTCACTTCAATTTCACTTTATGCACAAGATATGTGGTCTCTCAATTAGTTTCTAAGGGAGAATGATAGAGTGTCTCACTCTCACATACACACTATTTTTTTTTTTACGCTACTAAAAAAAAAATTCTATATATTTCTCCATTTATAACTAACTGATTATCTAATTGGGCTGGCCTATTAAGCCTTTCCAATTGGGTTTTAGTGTGTGGCTTGGAGTCGGACCAAAAGGGACCAATAAGACACTAGCTCCAATGGGCCTTGGGCTTTTCCGTCAACTCTTGACAAGTCCAAAGTTACCATTAATTATATTAAATATCATTATATAAATATAATTACACTCTAGGCCTTATTAATAAATTATATCCCAAGACTTTATTATACATGCAACCCCTTCATAAAATATTTGTAGTAATACAAAGTCATAAAATATAGACTGCCACTTTGAAAATTACTATATCTTAATCCTGAGATTTATTATAGTTCTTAATCCTAAGAGGATAATGGACTTGATCATGAGGTGTAGGTTGCTTTGATATATCAGGAGTGTACTACATCTCAGGATTAAGAGTTTATATAAATAGAAGTTATGAGATTTATTATTCATTTGATAGTCGTTGGGAGAATAATAAATCTCACAGCAGTCCAGTTCAATATGTCTTAACTCTTAAAACATATCAACATATCAACTAGAAGTCTCCACTTCCATGATCAAGATAAATCATCTTAGTTAATACGTTATAGTCTTCGCAGATGAAATGCCCAATTTCATCACCGACTATGAACTATAAATTATGAGTTTACAAAGAACTTGTGATTTATATCTTCTGTGACTAAATCACATAAATCACATACTATGTATCTCATGGACTATATGATATTGACCAAATATTCATGTTACCATTATTTTATAATAATAAAACAACTTTATTAATCACAATATTAAGTCATACATAATGTCATACATATCATATATAGCATCATACAATAGGATTTAAGGGCACTAATCCTAAAAAGAGTGCAACATACAAATATTGTCACAAAAGTTGAAATATGGAAGATGAGCATACAAAATGAAATGCAACTTGACCTTGGAACAAAAGAAAGATACCAAGGATACAAGAATGCAAGCTAGACAACCCTGCAATTGAGTCTGAACAAATTCAAGATAATCTCCTAGTTTCTACGAGACAACATGGCCAAATCGAGCACGAGCAGGTTCTTCATTAGCTAAAAGGTCAGCCAACTAGATGGAGGGACAATGAGGAACCAGAATTTTGTTGCAGGAGGGTACACATGTTCAAGCTAAGGCAACACTCAGTCACCAAGATACCAATACCTCCCATGGCCATACTCAAACAATACCTGACAACCATTCAGATTTTGAGCCCATTCAAACTCAGCATACTCCTCACATCCAAGCCAAGGATCCAAAGACATCTGAAAGTTACAAAAAACATAGCATGAAAGGAAACCAAACCACATAACACCAAAATAAACACAACACAAAACCTTAACTAAACATAACTTCCCACCAAATAAACTCACATCAGCGATAGTTAAGTTGGCAATCACCATGCGCCAAACTTGCAAAGAATGCTTGGAAGGCTTTGACAAATGATACTTGGGCAACCAACGGAGAGACCTTAGGTACTATCCCAACATCTACCTGAACTTAAGGATCAACCCCAAAATATTCATAAATCCAAACCTAAAAAAAAATCGACATACATCATTACAACATAACCAAAATGACTTTCCAAAACTCATACATAGCCAAAAATTTAAAATCTCACCTACTAAACAAATGGTGCACCTCTTAAGCTCAAGAGGCTGCATCAAGAAGTTGAGTCGCGAAATGCAAGAGGGTTGCGTGAGCCATGCCACCCCAATCATAATTTTTTATTTGGCCAATATCCCTTAGACTCCAAAAATAGTGCAAGTGCACCGTACTACTCAAGTCTGGACATAAGAAAGTTCCAATGAAAAGAAAGCATGAACATACGAGTACCAGTAGCTATAGTCTTACAGTGCTCAATGTTTTCATATAACCACAATCAAGGAGACATTCTTGCTCTTCAGTTTTGAAGAATCACACCCAAAGGACTTTTAATCTCTTTTGAAGTAAGGAAGTCATTGACTTTGATTCTTTCACTGCCCAATCTTAAGCTAGTAATGGCCGAAAAGTCATAAAGTGTCAACATCACTTCATTAATACCTGGAAAGCAAGGAGTAACTGGAGATCCTTGTAATCATGAGCATCATGACTTAATAAGGCTTGGAAAAAAGTTTGGAGGCCTGCTTCATGAATGATGTTTATAATATCCAGAGATAATATCTCCCTATGCCTTTAGCAACTGGAGGCACCTCGACTCTTGAGGTTCTGCAAAACAAAATTTTAAACCCTTCATCAGGATGTCTACAAAATATTACATCCCAAAATACTCATTCCAAAATTTTTTCATATCCCAACACCAACAAATTTTTTCCATGACCAAAAAAATAAAAAATAAAAAATCCATGACTGCTAAAACTTTTTCAATAACCAACCCAAATCCCATGTCCAAAATCCCGTGTGGAAAAAAAAATTTCCATGTCCAACAAAAAATAATGTTCTGGGTCCAAAAAAATTTTCCAACAAAAATCTCATGTCCGACAAAAATTTCCCATGCCCAAAAAAAATGGAATTTCCAACCCAAATCTCATGTCCAAGAAAAAAACAAATCCATGCCCCCAAAAAAATAATTGAATGTCCAATAAAATTTTTCCATGACCAACAAAAAAAAATCTATGTCCAACAAAAAAAAAAAATCCATACCACCACAAAACATTTTCTATATCCATGCTCATATCCACAAAAATTTGCCATACCCATAAAATAAGACTTACAAATTCCAACAAAATTTCCACATTCATCAAAAATGAATTTGATCAACCAAGCCTACACATCAAATTTTCATGACTTCAATTCCCCCAAAATTCAAGCCAAAAATCATTCAACAATACCACAAGCTACATACATTGCCAAGTTTCATGAGTCACCAACATTGTCCAAATTTCACCATTCCAAATAACTCAACAATTCAAAAATGCCCCAAGGCCAAGATTACAACATGCTCACAAGAATTTCCAACACATACATGCAATGTGCAAAATTTCAACAAGAGCAAACAACAACAAAATGACAATGTCTCAACACCAAACTATCAAAAAACATGAATCCACAAATTTCCAACAAAGAAATCCAAAAAATGAGCTCACCTTGAAGTCCATTTTGGAATGTGGAGCATGGGTCTTGGGGTCTTGGAGGAACCCCTCTTCCTCATTCTATTCGAGGGATGGGTGATACTTTTTCCCATTAAAAGTAAGAAAGGATGGCCCATTGGAAGATGCCATTGTCAATGCCAAAAAAAAAAAAATGGAGGTTTGGAGATGGGTTTCATAAATGGGTTTGTAGCAAAGATGGTCAATAAAACAATGATCTGAAAAGATATTGTGGGAGATGAATGAAAGCAAGTTTGGAAGCTAAGAGAAGTGATTTTCTAGAGAAAAAAAGGTGTGATGAGGGAAAAATGCAAGTGGAAGAAGAGAATGAATAGTGACAACAGAGAAAGCAGGAAGAGAGAAGAGGGAAGAGCAAAAGAAACAAAAGAGATGGGGGCCAAAAAATTTTCCCCCTCCCCCTTTATTCACCGAAGTTGCTAAGTCAACTGTCCAAAAAAAATTTTGCTTTGTTCCTTTCTTCAAGAAAAGGAAAAATAAAAAAGAATCAATGAAAAAATTTTGCAAAATGTTTTCAAAGATAGATGACATCAATTTCAAAAAAAAAATTCAATTTCAAAGGAAGAAAAATAAATTTTCGAAGATGATTAATAACAAAGGGTATCATTTTTCATAAAAGAAAGTTTCAAATTTCAAAGAAAAAAACTCTTTTTCAAAAGGACTACAAAAATTAATCAAGGTTTTCTTTTCAAAAGAGAAAATTCAAATCAAGAAACAAATGAAGATCACACATCTTAGAGCAATGAAATAACAAAGCACTCATCATCTAAAGTTTAATATCAAATTTTGATCTCTTGTAGGTAAAACTCCGGGTTCCAAGGTAGAGAATCCCCTTGGTTACCTTCCATCAAGATTGAGGAAGAGAAGCCCCTTGGTCGCCACAATTCGAGATTGAGATAGAGAAACCTCTCTATCGTCCTAGGTTTTGAGGTAGAGAAGCCTCTCAATCATCCTAGGTTCTGAGGTAGAGAAGCCCCTTTATTACCTTCCATCAAGATCAAGGTAGAGAAGCCCCTTGGTTGCCATAGCTCAAGATTGAGATAGAGAAGCTTCTCAATTGTCCCAGATTGAGGTAGAGAAGCCCCTTGGTTACCTTTTGAAAGCTCGAATTTGTGTAAAAACATAAGAGGTTGTTTACACCCCAAATTAAAAATTACGGCTCGGTTGATTTTAATCTAACTTATTTAAGTGTGGAAACAAGAGTAAATGTGAGAGAACAAATAATAAAACTACTCTAAGTTGTATTCAATAATTCACAGCAGTAAAATGAAAGCTAAAAGAGTAGGGAAAAGAGATCCAAACACAAGATAAAACGCCGATGTGTTATCGAAGAGGAAACTGAAGAACTCAGCAAAAAACCTCTTCGCCGCCCTCCAAGCGGTAAATCGATCCACTAGACAATAAGTTGGGATACATAAATAGCAAAAGACCCTACAAGCCTAGTCTACCTAATGCACCTAAGCTCTCCAAGCTCTTACTCCAACAAGGCTTCTCGGAACCGTGTCTTGTCTAGCTTTCCGGATCTCGCAATGCGCCCGATTGCATCTGCCAAAACTTGACTTCTTCTAATGCTTCTCAGCAGCACCAAAAACTCACTGGACACTCAATATGGGTGTGGTAAGTGTTTGGGCTATCAACCTCTCAAGGATATAGAAATGGAGAGGTAGGAGTAGAGGAAAGCCATAATGGATGGTGTGTAGAATTGTGGGTATGACAATCTCACACTCTCAAGGGTTGAGGCTAGGGTTTTCTCTTCTGAAAAGCTTTCTACTCAATATGTGGGTAATGAAGTATATATAGTGTGTTTGAGGATGTAGTGGAGCAGTTAGGGTAAAATAGCAAAACAAACTGTTTTGCGAGTATCTCGTGGGAAGGCCTTACCTGCGAGACACTTGCGAAAACCAGTTGTCACCACCATCTGTCATGACTCTTCGCATTCTAGTCATGTGCAAGGCACATGCATCACTTCGCGGGATGCTTAGTCCCGAGATACCCACGAGAAACCTTCTATCTTCACATGCTTGAGTCTTCACACACTCTCTCTCTCTCTTACACAACCCTTACAATAAAATCACATATAAAGTACAGGGTATAAAAGATTGAACAAAACTACAATCAAATTTGGCACAGAATTAAAGCCAACACAAAATAGTTATAAATCACAACTTTACACCTTCCATCAAGATCGACATAGAGAAGCCCCTTGGTCGCCATAACTCAAGATTGAGATAGAGAAGCCTCTCAATCGTCCCACGTTATGAGGTAGAGAAGCCCCTTCGTTACCTTCTATCAAGGTCAAGGTAAAGAAGCCCAATAGTCGCCACAACTCAAGATTGAGATAGAAAAGACTCTAATCCTCCTAGGTTCCGAGGAAGAAAAGACCCTTGGTTACCTTCCATCAAGATCGAGGTAGAGAAGCCCCTTGATTGCCACAGCTCAAGATTGAGACAGAGAAGCCTCTAGAATCATCCCAGGTTCCAAGGTAGAGAAGCCCTTTGGTTAGCTTCCAACAAGATCGAGGTAAAGAAGCCTCTTGGTCACCACAGCTAAAGATTGAGATAGAGAAGCCTCTCAATCATACTAAGTTCTGAGGTAGAGAAGCCCTTTGGTTACCTTCCATTCAAATCGACATAGAGAAGCCCCTTAGTTGCCATAATTTTGGATTGAGATAGAAAAGCCTCTCAATCTTCCCAAGTTCTGAGGTAGAGAAGCCCCTTGGTTACCTTCCAATAAGATCAAGGTAGAGAAACCCCCTTGGTCACCACAATTCAAGATTGAGATAGAGAAGTCTCTCAATCGTCCTAGGCTCCAAGGTAGAGAAACCCCTTAGTTACCTTTCATCAAGATCGAGGTAGAGAAGCCCCTTGATCGCCCCCACATTTCAACTGAGATAGAGAAGCCTCTCAGCTACCCCAAATTTCAAGATTCATTTCAAGTTTATCAGTTATTAAGTAGGTCAAATATTCACAATTTTCATTTTGTCAAAATAGCAAAACACTAGTTTTGCGTTCCAAGGTTTTAGGTTTTAAGGAGGTAATCTTTGAAAATTTAACCCAATTATATCATGGTTGCTAAAGTCAGTGTCTTTGTTTTACATTGACATTCACATTGCAAGCTCTGTCAATGAGGGGCATTATGTAGACACTCGATTTTGCTTCCATAATTTAATCTTGGAAGATGACTAGAATAACCGTTCATATACCCAAAATTTAGAGTTGCATTACATGCATTAATTCATTCATTGCATATCATATAAATGATCTTTGGGTCCTAACAGTTGTGACGGTATGTCCGATTTTCAAATCAGACCGTCGGATTGAAAAGATATCACATGATTAATGATAGGTCAAAAATGTATTAACCCGTTGTAATAAATTAACCAATTAATTAGTCAAGTGAATTAATTAGATTCAATTACATGCAACAAGCATGGCAGCACAAACAAATCACCAATTAACTAAATATGCACTGGAAATTAAATGACACGGCGATTTGTTTACGAATGGGAAAAACCTACACGGCAAAAATTTCACCGGGTGATTTTAAGATCACCACTCCCGAGAATTCACTATTATCAAAATAAGCGGTTACAAGTATAGGAATCCTAGTAACTTATACCAACCTATAATTGAACCCTTACCCCAATACCTAGTTGGACTTGTTCTGTAGTGACAATCTCTTCTTATATTGCATGGCTCCCAATACGTGACTAACCAAAAGATGCGCAGATTCCAATACGCAACTTGATCACCAACTTGAGAAGGATGTTAGCTGCAAAGTTCTTCTGCTCATCAACTGATGAAGATCATGAAGTTGCTTGGTCACAAAACCCTACAGTGTACAAACACAACAGCTTCTTCAAGAACTAAGGCAAACTAGGTTTTTAGTCACACTTGAGGAATTATTCTCTTGTGCATTGTGCTCTTAGCTGTGCAACCTGATACGACCCTTAAAATAATTCTTATATATGTTTAGAGTTGTTAGAAAATAAAACCCAAACACATATTCACAGATTGGATGAAAATTAGAACTTAAAATCTGAATTTCATAAACCTCGACAGATACCCAAGTTGTCAAGCAGATGTTAAGCCTCGAGCTGAAACAACTCTTTTAAACCTCGATAGATGCTAGCTGTAGAGCTTTAATGAACAACACTTATTAACTTGTTTCTTGGACAAACTTGCATGAATTTAACATTTGATTTTGAAACATTGTTTCTTGAAGCATTAAACACATCCTATATCTACCCAATTATAAGTAAAGTGCATTTTGTCAAAGGATTAGTCAATACATAAAATTTTGACATATGTTCCTAATATCCAATCACATATGTCCTAACAATTAAGTTTTCAAGGTCTACATTCATTTTGTTTGGGTGGAACCGATCATGCATGATTATTTAAAATTAATTCTGATTGGCTAGAAAATTAAAATTAATTAAATAATTTTGTGATTGGTTGTTAATTAGTGTAAAAAATAGACTTGCTTGCATAGGAATAAAGTGGATACTTAGATAACAATGAAGTTGTGGATGATCAAGACTTTTTGGAATATTTATCTACAAGATATAACACTTCAAAGACCTAAATATGCAAAAAAGGGGATTAATTTTTAAAATCTAGACTTGAATATCACTCCCCACGTGCTGATCAGCACTTCCCAAGTGCTGATTGGCACAAATTCATGGCTCGGCCCAAGGATTCTGTATATGATTAACCTTACCCTTTTCGATTTTTTAGAGATAAGGATGCGTCACAATTCATATCTGATCATTCAACTAATTTTCGAAGCATCCCAACCTCTAAAAATAGAGGAAACAAATTAGAATTAAGGGCTCTTCTCTTTTGAATTTTCAATTCCCTTACCTTAAAGACGTTCTGGGGGTGTTTGCTTAAGGAACTTCTTTTTTGTAAGTAAAGTATTTTAGGCTTCAAAGAGGTGAACAAATTTCTTTGAATTCTAAAATATTCTTTCATTAGAAGGGCACGCTCATGCAAGAGGTATTCTAATTCTTTTTTTCTTTTTTTTTTCTTTCTCCATTATTTTTTTTTGTTGTTGATGCATGAATATGTGTAGCATGTTTTATTTTTATTTTTTGTTCTTGATATATAATTACCATGTTTTGCTTGAATTTTTCTTTAACATGTTCTTTGATGATTGTTTATTGTGATTCTCTTTCTTAAATTTCAAAATCTGCTATTGACTATCAAGGATTTCTTTAAATTCAAAAACTAATTTCAATTTTTCAGATCTGATTTTCTTTAAATTAAAAAATTGATCTGAATTTTTCAGATCTGATTTCTTTTTATTTAAAAACTGATCTGTATTTTTCAAATCTGATTTTTTAGATTCAAAACCGACCTGTATTTTCATTAAATATAGAGGTGATTTTTTTCTAAAGCACAAAAATAATATGTATTTTCATTAAATACATATTTGATTTTTTTAACTTCGAAACTGATCTGTATTTTCATTAAATACTGATTTGATTTTTTCAGAAAAAGCTTTCTTGGTTACAAAATTGCAGATTTTGAAATTTAAAAGAAAGAATTGAAAGTCAGGTTGAAGTTTTTTTGTGATGTATGCATAATGAATTTATCTCATGAATGTGAATCCTCTTTCAAAAGTCTTTTTTATTTGTTTCCAACAACAAATCTGATTTTTTTTTTTATATAAACAAAAATATTTTTTTTTTAACTTTTCAAAATAGATTTGATATTTTTTAACAAAATATCATTTCTTTTTCTTTTACATAAACATATCTGATTTTTCTTGATAAAATCACTTTTTACACAAAACATATCTAAATTTTCTTGATAAAATCTTTCTTTTTACCATTTATAACAACTAATCTAATTTTTTTTTTAACAAACAAAGTCTTATTATTATTTTTTAATTTTCGAAACAGATCTGATTTTTTGTTTTAAAAGAGGACATACTCATGAGGCAAATTTATTTAGATTAATTTTTGTCTAGTGTATGTCATGTGAGTTCAACATATCATTCAACATCATGCAAAAAAGGGTATATTGGTCATTAGAGTCTAGAAGACCAAACTCTGTCTAGGTGGAATGGATGCCTAACACCTTCCCATTCTGTAACTTAGCCCTCGAGCTTAGGATTTTTGGATAGGTAGATTAGTGCTTTATTTTCTTTTTTAATTTTGATAGATTGTAACTAGGACCAAAACTTTGTATTCTTTTGCATAGATTGTAATTAAGACCCAAAGCCTTGTAAGGTTTAATTTATCAAAATTGTACTTTTCTTTATTCAATCAATGACATGCAAAGTATTCTAAATATGTATTTTGTATTTAGTTTTTCTTATTTTTTTTGTATAAAAAATAAGTGGTGACTCGACCCCACTACCCCAAAAGAGAGGTGCCCTAATAAACACCCAAATCTCTTTTTTGAGAGCACCCCTTCAAAAGAAGCGTGGTCTCTCACAATGACCAAAAATTTTATAAAAAAAAAACAAAAAACAAAAGATGCTTAAACTAAAAAGCAATCAAGAAATAAAGTATATATATATATAACCTAGACAAAAGAAGATAGTTGGTGGCATAGAGTTATATGGTCATACTTACATGCTAATTGTTGACCAAGTACATCTGTGCAAACTTCAAAGCATAAAAAAATTTATGCACCGTAGCAACCCGTAGTAGTTGGTTTTGAGAATTGTGAAAACTGAAAAGTGAAACAATGTTTTTTTTATATATAATTTTTTAAAGGTTTTTTCTTGTTTAAATTACCATATTATCACACATTTAAATAATAAAAGAGTCCATAAAATGAATCTATTAATGTAATTTTACACAATTCACAAATCTGGCCAAGTTAATAAAACTTAACTGGATCATACGGGTTGCTTAAAACCCACTGGGTTGCACTGGTTTTGACTGAGTCACATATTTTTTCTTTCCAATTGATCACCCGGCCTGGCCAATGCATCAGGTCATGGGGTCACTAGTTCAACCAGCCGGGCCAGGCTGGGTTTAATAACACTGACTCTAACCATGATAAACTCATTCCCTATATGTAGGATATTCCAACATTCTAGGTACGAATCGGCCGGGCATGCAAAATAATGTTGAAGGCTTGCAATTAGAAGAAGAGAAGCCCTAGCATGAGAAAGAAGAGCCTATCAGATTAGCCATGGAGACTGCCTACGAACCACACAAGATAAGTTCCGAGACATAATACTTGAAACCCATTGAAGGAGTAGGAAAGTCATCCTTGGCTACCAAACAAGACACTTATCCTAATGTTAGATCTCTCTTCCTCAAAAATAATATTTCATAAACCCAATGCTTGCCGCAAATACTACATCTTAGAGTCTCTATTTATAGGAAATGAAAGAATTGAAGTCGGACTGCTGCAATCCGACTAAATTCCGTAGTCCTTATCTTGGTCTTGCATTGCTTATTCCATTTGTCAACTGCATCAATTAGTTGATCATAATGGAATATATTCTATAAAATAATAATAATAATAAATAAATAAATAAGTAAAAAATATTCAACCTGGCATTTTGGGTAGGCAACTTGCACCAGCTCAAGATTAGGGTGTGACCGTTAAAGATTTGGCTGATTGGTTAGGTATAAATAATATTCCGCTGCACGTTATTATTGTAAAAGTTTATTTATTTTATATCATTATTGTAAAAGTTAAATATTTGTTGTTAGAAGCAGCATGGAATCAAGTCAGCTTGTCTCAGCTTTCTTTTAACCCATATAATCAAAAACTTAAAAACTTAAAACCTAAAGCTATCATACAAAGACTAGGTGCTTGTACTTGATTTGAGAGGCGAGATGGTGGTCCCACTCCCTTACAACAATGCCCTGTGTGTGTCACTTGCACTAATCGTTTTCAACTGCTCGTGTGTGTGTAGAGTGTGTATAGTCACCAATAATTATTTGGATTTCTTAAAGGTGATTGGTCATCTAAGTTTCTGAAAGTGCTTTTTCCTAAGTTTAGTTCCTATAAACCTAAACTAATGTTATATTTGGAAGTTTTGAGAGAGAGAGAAGAGTAGAGGAGAGTAGAGGGAAGGAGAGTAGCGGAGAAGAGAGTAGAGGGGAATGGTTATCCTCTACCTTGTTTACATGTTTTTAAAGTTAAGGTGGAAGAGAATAATTAGTCTTTTCATTTGTAATTTTGTTAATGTAGTAAGGGCAAATTTGTTAATTTATTTGGTCAAGCATTTTTATGCTCCACTCTCCCTCCAAATCTCTCTAATTTGAGGGAATTAAAAATGAGAGGTTAGAAGCAAGGGAGTCAATACAGTACTAGAAGTTATTTCGGTTTAGTCATCGGAATGATATATTTCAGTACCGGTTAATACCGATGTACCGTTTCGAAATTACCGCAAAATAATATATATATATATATATATATATATATATATATATATATTTTATTAACGTTTAAAATAAATAAATTTAGTATCCTTTTAATAATTTTTTTTACTAGTATATCTTTTTTTTGTAATTACTTATATACTAATTAAGCTTATAAGTTATAAGTAGTAGATAAGAAAAAAAAAAAAAAGAGTACAAAATGATGCCATGGTGACGTGTTTGGGTAGGAAAGTTGTTAGTGAGGATATATTTTCTTTTTTGACAAAGGTGAAAAAAATTAAATAATATAAAAACTATGGCTTCAAACGAAAGAATCAAGAAACAATAAATACATCACCTGTATTCTTATCTTTTCAGTACTACTGCCTTTTTACTTTTTCCTCCACACGTTTCTCTCCCTCGCAGTCATAGTAACTGGTTTTCACAACTTCAATAAAAAAATTACTGATACACTCTTTTACACTTTCTTCTCCACTTTCAAATTTCAAACGATTTTGGCTCTGTCTTTTGAGCTTTTAGTTTTGTCTCGTCTCACTCAGTTTTGCAGTTTTGGTTCTGAGTTCATTTTGCTGCTTGTGTCGCCATCCATCACCACTCAAGATTTAGAGAGAGGCCATTGGCTTTAGTAAAAAAAAAAAAAAGACGGTGAGTGCATGAGGGATGAATCCATTTTTGGGTTACAGGTCAATACCAGACTGGTATCTATTAATCGGCCGAAATTCGGTATTTTTTCCATAATGAAATTGATGTGCTTTTGTACCTGCGAAGCTACCGGTGAGGAAGATACCGGCAATACCGGCCGGTGCGGTATGGAATTCACTCCCTTAGTTAAAAGTAGTTCAAACCCCTCCAAAACCCTTCCCCTCCTTCCTTAAAAAAAAAAAATCTAAATAAGGTAATTTAATTACTCTCTCTTCCTCTACTCTACTCCCCCTCCTTCTCCCAACATCCAAACATAGCATAAATGAAACTGTGATTGGAACCAAAAACATCTCCTAAGGTTTAGTTATGTATAGAGAGAAAGTATTAGGTATCCTACAATGCGTGATTGTTAGTACCTGATTATCCCTTAAAATTGTGTAAGGCTCAATACCTACCCACATTTTAGGTCATGTGTCTCATGACATTAATCAACTATGACTTAATATAACCTAGATAATGGTTTAGACCCCACTTCTATGTGATTAACCAATTGATATAAACATGGATACCAAAAATTGCAAGGATAAACATATTAGGCAAATTAAATGAGCAAACCATATAAAATTAAAGACACAAACAAAATATAACATTAGATGTGTTATCGAAGAGAAAAACCTAAGAATGGGGCTAATAAAAAACCTCTCCTTAGCTATCATCGAAATGATCCACTACGTATACATAGTCATAATACAATAAGACACACAACACTGCAAGTAGTGTTGCGCTCTTGTACTCAAGCCCTTTGAGCTTTTGCTAGCGATCAACTTCATCAAGTCCTTTCTCTAGCTTAATTTCCAGATCAACAACCAAGCACAGGTTGCGTCTTCAAGCCACAATGGCTAAAAAGGAAGTATCTAAAATTAGTAGTACACTTACTACAATTTTAAAAATAAAAATAAAAATTAGGTGGACATGTGGCACAAAATTGAATTTCAATTGAAATCTAATTTAAAATTTAATTGGATTTGAACTCTTCGATTTTTACCCTCAATACAAAAATTAAAAATTAGATGGGACATTGGCGCAAAATTGAGAATTCAATTAAAAACTAATTGTATTTTTTGTGAACTTTGACTTTTAATATATATATATATATATATATATATATATATATATATATATATTCTTTTATTTATAAAAATATGGTGTGCCATAATTATATTGGAAAATTACAAATAGAGGCTTTTACACTGTTCTTATTGAATTTAATCTCAAAATGAGATTAAATTTTAACCCCTATTTTGATGGCATAATTCATATTAGTTCAGTTATTTTCAAAGTAGGGTGTTATTCGTAATTTTTTATGCCCATGGGATGCAGAGTGTAAGTATTTTGTAGTTTAGGGTAGTTATCTGTTGTCTGTTATTATTTATTTACTAGCTTATAACCCAATGCATATGCATAGATACACTTAAAGATATACAATAAGATAGTCATTTTTAAATATAATTCATATATATATATATAATTTAAATATTTATATATAGTCATTTTCATATTTTATTAACTCTTTGAAAAAATTTGTAAAAATATTATTAGGTATAAAATGTAAATTTTCCATGTTTTTTTTAAAAAATTATTGTGAAGCACTATTTTTTTTACAATTCATTTATTCTAGACTCTTTTTTTATTATTATTTAATAACTCACCTGGATGAATATTTATGATGTGGTCCCACATTTGATTCTAAAATTCAGAATAAAACTCTTTAAGAATAAATAATTTAGAACACATGATGCAAAATTAGAACTCTAATTTGGAATTTTAATTTAAGTTTATCTTAGTTTCACCTATTATTATATATATATATATATATATATATATATATATATATATTTGTATTGAATATTTCATCCATTATGCACTTTATTTAATGGTTTGTAATTAATCACTAATCTAGGATATTCATTTTCCAATTCGGATTTTTTTTGCCCACAAAAAGTAAGGCAACTCCATGTAGATATACTTTTCCTTAATAATTCAGTTATCAAAAAATTCTTGACTTTCTTTTTTCAATATTCCATTATTTCCTGATTCATTTAAATTAACTTTTGTCGGTATATTTCTGTCATTAAAATCTTTTCCACATGGTACTTCAACAATGCATTTCTTACAATATAAAAAAGCATTATTTGTTATAAAAAAAAAAAGCATTATTTGGTGTGTTTGAATAAACTTCATTTTCTTTTTCTTTTTTTGGTCGTAGAGTTGGAGTTTTTAATTGCTCTTCAATTTTTTTTTTTTTTTTTATTTATTGTATAAGCGGCAAAGTTATTATTGGTAATTGAAATGAATGTTAAATGTATAATGGACAGGCAATGCAGGGGAAGTTCCACCAGGCTCCAGCCATATTGCGAAGTCCCTTCGAATTTGATTATTTCTTCTAATGTTAAGGCAACAGCTACTCGATTACAAATTTTAGTCACTCTGCAGGACAATTTCAGTCCTTTTTCACGTACATACTCCTTGAACATATCTTTTTACTAATACAGAAGATACTAGCAACAATGGAATTTAATTAAAACTTTAACAAAAAAAAAAGGTGACTAGAACAGAAAGTATTACTATTTCATGTGTTTGTATGCCAATTCTTTTTATACTTACAAGGGGAGTGTTTATTACACATTGTATGTTTTTAGACCCCTTAAAATACAAGTTGTTTAACCTAGTTATTTAGCCAAGTAATTAACTTAGGTAAATTATTCAGATTTAGGTTAAAACAATAACAATCATATTATGTAAAACAGTGCGAAATATAAAGAACACATGATATGATAACCTAGGAAAACCAAACCAGTAAAAAACCTGGGGAGGATTTAACCTAACTATTCTCAAGGTAAAAAAGATCTACTATGAAAGAATTGAAGTTTTACGATAGTGACTTAGACCACTAACATCCTATTGCTACCTCGAGTAGAAAACTTACTACTACGACCAAGTGACAGCTCCGAGTCCACGGACTACTTCTTTCTCAGATCCAAAACATCCACAAGTATACCACTTGTATTTCTTTAAGCTCTTTATGCAGCAACTGAAACGACCACAAAGCTCTCGACATCAATCTCGATCTTGATAATCCTAAGTGTGTATGAAGGCAAACACCTCTAGATCTCACAAGAGATTCACACACACAGCATAAACAACAACATAAAAACATGGATAGGGTTTTTCCTTTTATACTTAAGGCAAAACATAAAACCCTACACGTTAAATGAGCTTGGGCTGAATTGGAAAATTTTGCAGAAAAACAATCTGCATGAGCTTCGATTGATTGAGTCTAATTTTCGATCGATCAATCGAGCCTTGTAGAAAGTGAACAATAATTTTCTGCAATTACTTGATTCCAACTTTACATCAAACATACTTTGGGTAGCCTAAATCTAGATTCTAAGTTTTGATCATGGTTTGCCAACATTACACCTTGAAGTTCTAACACATTTAGATCCTAAATCCTTAGAACCTAACAAACTCCCCCTTTGGTAATCCATGACAAAACACAAAATACACAAAATGCTCAAAGTTACACAAACAACCCGTTACATTAAAAATTCCCAACCAAAAAACAATTCAACCTAACCACTATCTATCAGTTGCAAGTGTAGACAGCAGCATGACTAAATCAACATGTATATTCCTGAAACACTCAAAAAACACATAAACACATATGTGGAAACTACAAGTAAACAAAATAAAATCTTGATTTCACATAACATAAAATAAAAAATATATCATGAATAACCTCATAATATAAATTATCAATAGTCAATGTAGCACAATGTGAAACAAGAAACAGAACTAAAAACATAATGTCTCCCCCTATTATATACAACTCATAAAAAGGAAAGACAACAAAATAAATGCATCATGAGCCAAGAAAATAAGTATACAAAATGAAGCACCTAGATACAATCCTAAGCTCCAAAGTAGAAAAATAAAAAATCTCCCCCTATCCCCTATTTCCATCCATATGTACTCCCCCTTTTTGTGATGAATTGCCAAAGGGCAATCGAGACTCATCATCAAAAGGAGGTGGTGGAGGGGACCGTCTAAAGCTTGCCAAATCCGCACGCAAAGCTTGAAGCTCTGTGAGGACATCCACCAGACTATGAGCCACCTGAACGGTCATGATAGTGTTCAACATATGACGAATGCTAGAATCATCTGAAGTAGAAGGTGGAGGATCAACAGCAGTAGCAACAGGATCAAAAAACTCCTCAGCAATGGGTTCACCTGAAGAAGGAGGAGGAGGAGGTGCAACACCCGAAAAAGACTCAACTCTAGGGCGTTTAGAGCTAGCTCTCATTTGAGTAGCCATCTGCCTACGGAAGGTGGCACCTATAGGAGCTATAATGTGTACAGGCTCCAAAGCAAGAAACTCATCTAAAGCTAAATGCAACAAAATTCGATGAATAAAAACAGGAAAGAAAAGAGCATGAGTAGAAGAACTAATCCTATGGACCTTATCCAAAGATCGAATTAAAAGATGAGAAAAACTCATAGGAGCATTCATCACAAGAGCATACAAAAATGCACATCTCTTTATAGGTATAGCGTGCAAGTAAGATATGGGCCAGATAGAATGGCAAGAAATAAGAAAAAAGAAATAATGAATCTTGGTCAACTCATGAGAAATGATCCGAGGATCAAAACCCTAATGGATAGAAGTACCAGTGATATAGGACATGAGATCATCAAGAGGAGAGGACACATCATAAAGATACATAGGCTACTATACAACAGGCACCCCAAGAGAAGAAGCCATTAGTGAAGAAGTAATGGTATACTCTTCTCCCCTTATCTAACTCTTCACAAACTGAATATCGGAAGAAGTGGAGGGAACAGAGAGGTTCAAGTAAAACTCTCTAATCAGGGTAGCCAAAGAAGGATGATCTATATCCAACAAAGGTAACTAGCCCCTACGCTTGAAGTTTCTCTGAATCTAACCATCAAGCTCATCTATTACAACTTTTCTCTCAGCCCACACAGACCTAAGGAAGTTTAGCTTCTCATAGGTCTCTTGGTTTTTCTCACTTAGAAACCTCTCACTATCAAAAGCTAGAGTAGAGGTAGAGGTGGTTTTCCTATTAACTCTAGTTTTCCTAGTCATGATGCTAAGGTTGGAAAGGACAGACAAAAAAGAACCAAAGAAAAAAAACAAAGGGCAAACTACATTAGACACAGTTAGAGAAAAAAACAATATAGAAAATAACAATTTATATGATGCATGAAAAATATTAACATATGATGCATGCTCTAATGCAGTGAGAATAGTTCAATTACACTTTAAAAATTACATAATTGGCTTGAACATAGAGTTTATATCAAAACCCCAAATTATTATAAATAAAAAAAAACTTTAAAAAATCCCAACAAATTGATCAATTTATCATTACACAAGTTAGATAACTGTATATAATGACAAAATGAATCAATAACACAAGCCAATTTTACCAAATTAAGCTTAATTTAACAAAAACCCCAAATTGGGTAGTTTCAGGCCTTAGAAATTTCAATTCTTCCCAATTCATCAAATTGATCAAATTAAAGTATGAAGAACATGTTAATATCATCCAAAAACAAAACCAATTAATCAATTTTGAAAGAAATCATTGAAAACACCAAAAATCCCAAATTCCCATAGGTTCAAATTCTACCGAAAATGCATGAAACATGTATGAAAAATGAGATTAAACCAAAAAAGAAAGGGCAAAAGGGTCTTACTAGTGCTAGAAGACAAAAACCTTTGAGAAAACTTGAGAGAAAACGACAAAAATTTGCTTGAGTTGGATCAGTCGAAGAGAGAGAGCCAAAAAGTTTTTGAAAATTTTTTGAAATAGTGAAGAACACATGAAAAACTTATGTTTTTAAAAAACTCTGACCGATTTTTGATCGGTTGAAAAATAAGTTTGATCGATCAAAAATCACATTCGATCGATCCAACATCAATCGAGCAACAATCGAGCCAAACAGATTCAAACCAAATTTTTAATCGCAATTTCAATCGGCCAAGCAACAGTTTCGATCAATCGAAAATTTGGAAAAATCAAATTTTTGAAAAACAAAGAAATTTTACCTAGAAACTCCTTAAAGCATAGTGTTTTATGAATGAAATGCATGAGTATGAGATGAAAAGTTTTCAAAAACCCTTGAATTTAATTAACATCATTCAAAAACCAGATTTCCAACTAATTTATCCTCAAAACCACAAACTTTAAACACATTTTGCATCAAAATCAAGGTTCTTTCAATCTTGGATGGCCACAACAAGATCACACACAATAACATGTACCAAGTTTAGCAAAGAGTAACTTGTGAAATGTGTGCAACTAGTAAGAGCTTGAGATACATGTGAGGTGATAAGTAGATAGTAGTCAATCACAATTTCTACAAAATTCATCACATAAGTTTAAAAGTGACTCTCACCTAAAGAGTTACATCATATAACTCCCACATCTCCTAGAATAAAAGCTCACAATCATGTAAGTTTCTTGAATTTGCTTCCTAATGTACACACCAATTTTATTTTATTTGAAACTTATTAAAATACCTAAGATAATGTACACACCAATTTTATTTGATTTGAAACTTATTAAAATACCCAAGATAATGTACACAACAATTTTATTTTATTTGAATTTTATTATAAACTGAGGCTATACCTTATGTTCTTTTTGTGCATGTGCTACACTTTCTCGAGCACAAAATCTTATGATATGCATCAAGGTGTTCATGATTAGCTAGTAAACAATGGTGAGATGGTTATTTATGCCTTTCTCTTAGGATTTTTTAGTCCTTACAATCAAAAGCATGTGACTTCAAGATCAAGATCATGTGATAAAAACTTTAAACAACTCCCACACAACATGCACTACAGGACTCAAACTAGCAAAGTGCAATAAAATAAGCTCATCAAAGCTAAACAAAGTACATAAACAAGTTATGTAAAAATAATATGGCCAACCTTGATTTCAAAAACCAAGAAAAAATTAATGCAAACACATTTTTCTTCCTTTTTTTTTTATTAAAAAACAAAAACAACCTAGCATGAAATGCATGAATGATATGCAATGCAAATCCTAAAAAACAAAGACAAACCATAACAGCAAAACAAGAATGGTCACATAGAAAAGAGAGATGACGTACAAGGACCATGAAAGCCAAAGATGATCAGGGACATAGAATCACACCAATTACTTGACGAAGTGTCTCAAACTTACTCCTATCAAGAGGTTTGGTGAAGATATCAGCATTCTGACATTCAGTAGGAATATACTCAAGAGCCACAATCTTTCTCTCAACAAGATCTCTAATAAAGTAATATCTAATCTCTATGTGTTTAGTTTTAGAGTGTTGTATAGGATTTTTAAAGATATCGATAGCACTAGAATTATCACAATAAACAACCATGGTGTCTTGTATTATCCCATAATCACTCAAAAGCTTTTTCATCCAAAGAAACTGTGAACAAAAACTTTCAATAGAAATATATTCTGCTTCTGTAGTAGACAGAAGACAAAATTTTGTTTTTTACTCATCCAAGCAACAATATTGGCTCTTACATAAAAACACCCACTAGTGGTGCTTTTTCTATCATCGACATTGCCGACCCAATCTAAATCAGAAAATCCAGCAAGAGACAAATTTGACTCTTTGTTATAAAACAAACCATAATCACAAGTTCCACTAACATATTTTATGATTTTTTTAACAACATTCAAATGTGAAACTTTAGGATTCGATTGAGATTTAGAGCATACTCCAACACTAAAAGCAATGTCTGGAAAACTTGCATTTCAATACAAAAGGCAACCAATCATGCTTCTATATAATGTAACATCAACAAACTCACCTGAAGGGTTATTGGTTAGCTTTGCATTAGCAGCCATTGGTGTTCTAGCATGTGCAGCCTTGTCAAGTCCAAATCTCTTGACTAGATTTTTGGCATATTTTGCTTGGTTGATGTAAATTCCTGAATCCGTTTGCTTCACCTACAATCCCAAGAAATAAGTTAGTTCACCCACCATACTCATTTCAAACACCTTCTTCATTTCATCTGCAAAAGATTGAGCAAGAGAATCATTAGTAGCACCAAAAACAATTTCATCAACATAAATTTGAGCTACTACAAAATAATTCTTATCCTTTCATATGAAGAGAGTAGTATCAGGAAATCCTCTTTTGAATCCATGCTCAATGAGATAGGCGGTTAACCTATCATACCATGCCATAGGAGCTTGTTTCAAACCATAGAGGGCTCTCTTCAACTTGTAGAAATTATTCGGTTTGTGAGGATCAACAAAACCCTTTGGTTATTCAAAACATACCTCTTCTTGCTACATCCCATTCAAGAAAGCACTCTTGACATCCATTTAATATAGCTTGAAATTCAAATGACTTGCTATGGCTAACAGTATTGTAATGGATTTTGTAAGGTTGAATTTATTCAATCATTTTGTTGGCTTTATTCCATACAATTTGCATGTAATTAAATATTCAGAAATCCTATATTTAGGTGGAAATCATGTAAGGGTAATGTGTGAGAGAGTGTGAAGGGCCTCGCGACTAGATCATGACTGGCGAGTTGCCAAAGATGGCACACGTGTGAAGCATAGAGGGGGAGCTGAAGGGTCAGGCCAGCTATCACGCTACAAGACAAAACCTCCAGCTGACCAGGTAGTTAGCAAGTGACTCAAACTCATGACTCATTCCAGTTGTGAGCTCGAGTCTCCAGAATGCCCTGTTTGGCTGTAACCGACTTTTCACATTCCATACACACCCTACTATAAATACTCTTATACCCATGAAGTGTAGAAAGCTTCTAGAGAGAATTTTGAGAGAGAAACTATAGAGAAAAAAAAGATTGACTCATCCACACTCTCCATCATTTGATTCTCCAAAATTCCTCTACTCTCACCCTCTCCATTGTTACATCCTTGAGAGGTACATCAGTCAAATCCTTATCTCACCAAACCCATATCTATGAGGAGGCATTTTGGTACTTGGGAAAAAATTAAGAAGGGACCAATTCATTTTGGTTGATGCAATGAGCTTATTGCGGGATTCGGTAAGCTAGAGAAGATAAGGTTCAGCGTAACCCTGTTGGAGCAAGAAGCTTGGAGGGCTTAGGTGCACTAGATAGATTAGGCTTAGAGGGTCTTCTGCTATTCATGTATCCCAACTTCATTCTATAGTGTATTGTTGACCGCTTGGAGGGCGGGAGAGAGGTTTTTCCCCAAGGACTTCGGTTTCCTCTTTAATAACACATCGTTGTGTTGTCTTTGTGTTTGCATCTCTCTTCCCTTAATCTTTGCTTTTTAATTGCTACTATGATTGTGATTAATTTTGGTTAAGATTGTTTTACCAATTCTGTTTTAGCTTATTTTCATATTCCACACATACATTGTTTAATTATAAGCTTGTGTTGGTAATTTGTAAATTAGGGGTCTAAACATTCATAGGTATTTTACACACTTTTTGAACAATCAATTAGTATCAAAGCGGGTGCACTTGTTGTGGTTTAATTACCTAAGTGCAATCCTTGACCCCATTTGAAATGGATCGATCTCAGTCTCTCAATGCTCCACCATATTTTGATGGAAGCAACCATGCTTTTTGGAAAGTTCGCATGAGGGCATTCTTGTGTTCAATTGATAAGACTATTTGGGATGCTATAGATGTAGAATGGGACACTGAATTGCAGATGCTAACCACTCGATTTGAAGAGCTGAAAATGAGTGACGATGAGTCATTCGACTCATTATATGGCAAGCTGAATGAGGTAATTATTGGCCAGTTCAACTTGGGTGAAAAGACGGAGGACTCAAAGATAGTGAGGGAAATCCTTCGATCATTGCCAGAGAGCTTTGTGCAAAGGTTACAGCTATTGAAGAGAGCAGGACCTTGATGATATCAAAGTTTCAAGAACTAGTTGGCTCACTCCAAAATTATGAGTTGTCATTACCATCACAAAAGAAGAGAAAATCTCTTGCTCTAAACACAAGCAAAGAGAGGGTGGAAACTCACGACCCATCGGATGAGGATGAGGTGGAGAAAAATGTGGCATATCGTGTAAAGAATTTTCGAAAGTTCTTGAAGTTCAAGAAGAATGGAAAACTGTTGTTGAGAAGGAAAAATCCCCAGTTTTGGAAAGGAGAAAAAAGGACTTCAAAAGGAAAGATGGGAAGGAATCTCAATCCTCTCAAGGAATCACATACTTCGAATGCAATGGACATGGACATGTCAAGAAAGAGTGTCCTAATTATTTGAGAGGGAAGGGCAAGGTGTATGCCACCACTCTTAGTGATGCTGACTCCTTTGATTCAGATTTAGATGAAAGTTGTGATGGAGAGGGAAACTTCTCTGCATTCATGACCATTGCTCATGTGGACTTTTCAGATGATTTAAGTTTGTTGGTGAAAGAGCTTGGTGAGCACATTGAATTGGAGTTAGTGGGAATAGCTGAAAAATCTGATGATGAAGAAGATGAAAGAGCAGAGGGACTGCAAGAGACCTAGAGCTCCCTCCTTGAGAAGACCGGTGAATATGCAAAAGTGCCTAATGCAACCATTAAGAAAATGAAGAGAGCTGAGCAAGACTACAAGAGTCTTTTAGTCCGATACAAGGAGACTAAGTGTGAAGTCGAGACACTAAATGGAGAGCTGACCAAAGCCTACTCAAAGATAAAATTTCATGAGCTTGAGGTGATTCAAGCTAACGCTAAAGTAAAGCGGGTCTCCTCCAAGAAGCTTGATGAAATGCTTGCTCACCAAAAACTTTTTCTGAAAAAGGCGAATTGGCATACATCGGAGAGAGTAGCTCGGCTGCTAATATATCCAAGAAAATGAAGTTTGTGAAAGCTAAGGAACAAGTGGTAGAAACTTTAGTTGTTGAGAAAGTGAAGCCTAAAAAGAAGCGAAATGTGATTGACCTAAGGGTTTTTACTAAGGCTCCTAACCAATCAGTTGTCAAACCTAAGGCTAAAGGGAAATCTCCCCCAAAGTCACAAAGAGGTCCTAGAACTCAACATTTCTGCCATTATTGTGGAATTTCAGGACACACCAGACCAAATTGTCATAAGCTCCAAGCATTGAAGAATTCAAGTGCTCAAAGGTTGAGAGGAGCAAGACACAGTAAAGTGAATTGGACTGTTAAGCAACCAAAAGGTCAAGAAAGTAATCTTGGAATGAGGGATATGATGAAGATGATTGGTGCTTTCACCACCTACTAGACAAGCTTCACCAGAAGGTTTGAAATTCAGAATAATGGTACCCAATCCTCTAAGGATATGACCCAAAATGCAAGTGTCATGTAGGTGAAGAAGGGTACTCATGCATAAGCATTACAACATGTCCATTCATTAATACTTCCTATGTTTTGTGACTTTTTTTGGTTGTATACTTGTTGTTATCATTCCAACATGTGTTGAAAATTCTAGTTGTTTGCGTTTTGCTTTAAATGTTTTTACATTTTTTTTGGGTAAATCTTTACTTGTTTTTGTGTCAAAAATCCAAAAACACATAAAAAGAAGAAAATCCAAAAAGTTTGATCGACATTTTTGTGTATTGTCACAAGCATGTTTAGCCTTGTACCTTTGTACTAATGGCTTGGTGCATTTACGAGTGTAGCTTGTCCTTTATGCACTCTTATCATTGTGGGAAAAATCTTGAAATCTATGTGACTGTTGAAATAGATCATCAAACTTGTCATGAATGATTAGTCAATGGTTTTGTTGATCTTGAAACTTGCGTAGACATGTGCCTATATATCTTCCCACTCTTCTATTCTTTTTGAAAAGAGCTCAACAAATGCAAATCTCAAAATGAAAAGAGATAATGAGCTGCAAAAGCGATCAAAAAGGGAAAACGACTTTTGACTAGAAAAAGGGAAAACGACTTTTGTGAAAAATGTATGATGCCCAAAAAGGCCAAAGGCTTGCTCATCAAATTGAAATATCAAAAATTTCAGGCATCGATCTCAAAATGAGATGTATTGATTATAAAAGATCAAATGATATGAAGTATATGAAGTTAAATGAAAAGCTTCAGTATTATGTAACTATGTTTTGTGGGAGGTCATATATGCCTATTTCTATAATTGAGATGGATCACTTTTCCTCGTGCTAATTGTGTATGTCTTGGTTGAATTGATCATTGAAGTTTCACATTAGACTAAGGACCATCTTATCTTTGGTACCCACACACATCACACATGTCTGTGCTCAATGAATGCCTTATTCATTTGTGTGATTGTACATGATGAAATATGTTGCGCATGCTCAATTACATGTTGATCAAACATAAAAATATTTTTGTGCGTTTTGTTTGTTTTTGGAAAGTATTTTTGTTTTGAAAATTTTCAAAAATTTCAAAAACTGTGCATCCCAGTTTTGGCGACTTGCCTCGCGAGTCAAGCCAGTCACATGCCTCAGTTGCAAACTTACTCTGAGTTTTTAACATTTTCGTGACTCGCTTTGGTGACTTTCTCATGAGTGAAAGCTCCAGTCGCGAGTCTACTTAGAGAGTTTGGTGACTCTTGTCGCGACTTACTAGTGAATGGAACCTTCAGTCACGAAAAAAACTTAGCAAAATTTTTCAAAATTTTGTCACAAGGGTTTTTGGCAGGTTACTTTGGCCACTTGTTCGCGACTCAATCTAGTCGCAAAAATCGCGTATTTTGCACTTTGAAGGTTATTTTTAGGGCAGTTTTCAAAAACTTTTCAGTTTTCCCTCGCACATTGTAATTATTCATTGTCTTCTTCTCACAAACTCACCACGTTGTCTTGTGCAGACCATACCCATTATAAGATGGCACACGTGTAAAGCATGTAGGGGGAGCTGAAGGGTCACGCCAACTTTCGCACTACAGGACAAAACCTCCAACTAGCCAGGTAGTTAGCTCGTGACTCAAACTTGCAACTTGTTCCAGTTGTAAGCTTAAGTTGCTAGAATGCCCTGTTTGGCTGTAACTAACTTTTCACATTCCATACACACCCTACTATAAATACCCTTATACCCACGAAATGTAGAGAGCCTCTAGAGAGAATTTTGAGAGAGAAAACATAGAGAAAAACAAGATTGACTCATCCATAATCTCCATCCTTTGATTCTCCAAAATTCATTTACTCTCACCCTCTTCATTGTTACATCCTTGAGGGGTACATTAATCAAATCCTTATCTCACCATACCCATATCTATGAGGAGGCATTTTGGTACTCGGAAAGCAGTTAAGAAGGGACCAATTCATTTTGGTCGATGCAATAGGCTTATTGCGGGATCTAGTAAGCTAGAGACGACAAGGTTCAGTGTAACCCTATTGGAGCAAGAAGCTTGGAAGGCTTAGGTGCATTGGGTAGATTGGGCTTGGAGGGTCTTCTACTATTCATATATCCCAACTTCATTTTCTAGTAGATTATTGACCGCTTGGAGGGCAACGGAGAGGTTTTTTGCCGAAAACTTCATTTTCTCTTCGATAACACATCGTTATGTTGTCTTTGTGTTTGCATCTCTTTTCCCGTAATCTTTACCTTTTAATTGCTATTGTGGTTGTGATTAATTTCGGTTTAGATTGTTTTACCAATTCTGTTTTAGCTTATTTTCATATTCCGCACATATATTGTTTGATTATAAGCTTATGTTGGTAATTTGTAAATTGGGAGTCTAAACGTTCATAGGTGTTTTACACACTTTCTGAACAATTAGATTCTAGTCTTGCTACCGATGCAAAAGTCTCATCAAAATCAACCCCTTCCACTTGTGTGTAACCTTGAGCAACAAGTCTTGATTTATTTCGAATAACGGTACCATGTTCATCTGATTTGTTCTTGAAAATCCACTTAGTTCCAATCACATTTACTCCTTTTGGTCTATGAACTAATTCCCAGACATCATTCCTGTAAAGTTGTAATTTACAACTATTTTATGTTGGCTTTAATTCCATGCCAAATTTGATTGTAATTTTGCTCAATCTTTTGTACCTTGTATTTTATGTGGGATTTATTTGTAAGTGTTGTGTGTGTGAGAGAGAATGTGAAGACTCAAGGCATCTATTGAAGAAAAAAGGAGTTTTCGCGAGTAACTCACGACTAGCCATCCTGCGAAGTGATGCAGTGCCCAGCACATGACTAAAATGTGATGAATCATAACAGATGATGACAGCTCGTTTTTAAAAGTGTCTCGTGGGTAAGGCCTTCCCGCGAGATGGTCTTACCCACGAGATAGCCGTGAAATAGTTTGTTTTGCTATTTTATCCTATCTGCTCCACTAGATCCTCATACACACTATATATACTATCATTACCCACATATTGAGTAAAAAGCCTTTTAGAGAGAATACCCTATCCTCAAACCCTTGAGAGTGTGAGATTGTCATGCCCACATTTCTCTACACTATCTATTGTGGTTTTCCTCTACTCCTATCTCTCAATTTCCAAATTCTTGATAGGTTGATAGCCCAAACACTTACGAGACCCATATTGAGTGTCTAATGAGGTTTTGGTGCTACTGGGAAGCATTGAAAGAAGCCAAGATTTGACAAATGCAATCAGGCGCATTGTGGGATTCAGAAAGCTAGACAAGACATGGTTCCGAAAAGCCTTGTTAGAATAGGAGTTTGGAGGGTTTAGGTGCACTAGGTAGACTAGGCTTGGAGGGTCTCTTTCTACTTGTGCATCCTAACTTATTGTTTAGTGGATCGATTTACCACTTGGAGGGCGGTAGAGAGGTTTTTCATTGAGTTCTTCGATTTCCTCTTCAATAACACATCGGTGTGTTATCTTATGTTTGCATCTCTCTTCCTTACTCTTTTAGCTTTCATTTTACTACTGTGATTTTTTGAATATGGCTTAGAGTAGTTGTTTTGTTTGTTCGCTCACATTTACTCTATTTCACACTTAGTTTAAGTTAGAGTAAAATCAATCGAGCCGTATTTTATTAATTTGGGGTCTAAACAACCCTTATGTTTTTAACACAAATTTGAGCTTTCAATTCTAAAGTTCTTCATGCATAGAATTAACCCAACCAACACCTTGAAATGCTTCATCCACCTTTTTCTATTCAAATTGGGATAGATAGCATGAGTGAGTAATAACATTCAAGGCTTTGGAACTCAATCTCATGTTATCATTCAAACTACCCAATATGTTTGTGACAGGGTGATTTAACTTTACTCCTGAAGATGGACCTTTGACCAGAGATGTGGAGGTACCTTTTTGTTCTGATAAAGGACTAGGCTCACTTTGTTTTTATTGAGTTTCATGAACCGGGGTAGATGGTTTTGCACTTGATGGTACTAAAACAACATTGTTTAAAAATAGTAGCTCTTCATCACTATGCTTCCCAATATAATCATCAGGAATAGGATCATCAATTTCCACAGTCTTTTCTTGAACCGGAGGAATGTTTTCTAACTGAGTTTCTGAACATAGTTCATCATTGATCATCAAATTCGAAGACTTTATGATTGTTTTAGTTATCAAGTTGTATACTTTGTAAGCTCTACTAGTGGAGGAGTATCCCAAAAAGTATCCCTTGTCGCCCTTTGCATCAAACTTTTCTAGGTTCTCCTTATCATGTAGAATATAACAGTCATTGCCAAATATCCAGAAGTATTTGACAACTGACTTCTTTCCTCTTTAGAGTTCATAAGGAGTTTTCTTGGAATTAGGTCTGAAATACACCCAGTTAAATGTATGACAAGCAGTGTTAACTGCTTCTCCCCAGAAGGACTTAGGCATCTTTTTGTTATGTAGCATGACACGAGCCATCTCTTAAACAACCCTGTTCTTCCATTCCACTATTCCATTTTGTTGTGGTGTCTTGGATGAAGAGAACTGTTCCAATACACATGAAGTCATCTCCTTCATCAAGTATCTCACATTCACACTTGGGATGAGTATGGATTGGGCTGAAACACAGTCCCAAGATGAGTTTGGATTGGGCTAAAACGTAGTGCGTCTGCGTTTTAGCCCCCCCCCCCCCCTTTTTTTTTGCTGGACATGCACCTGTTACTGTTCATTGGCCATGAACAGTGATTTTAGGCCAATGAACAGTGATTTTAGGCGTGAACAGTGCTTCTCACACATTAAAAATTTATTTTGCTACAATGTTTTTTAGTTTTTAATTTCAAATTTTAGTTTTCGGCTGTATCCAAACGGACCCTTAGTGAAGAGAACATTTAATCCATTATCAAAAATCTAACTAATGCTGAGTAAATTAGCCTTCAGCCCTTCAACATACCAGACATCTTCAAAAACTGACAACCCTGGGATGTCCACAGTTCCAATGCCTCTAATCATAGATTTTCTTCCATCTCCAAAGGTGACTATCCCAATCTTTCCTTCAAAGAATGTCTTGAATAAAGCTTTATTTCCTGTCATATACCTGGAACAACCACTATCCAAATACCAAAGACAAGAATCACGTGCCTTTAAGGCGGTTAAAGTAGTATAACACACATAATATCATCACATGTAATTATACCAAGATACTCAAGGAAAGACTAACAAAAGCAACAAGAGACACAAACCAAAAGTAGACAAATTGAAACTTTAGCAATAAGAACTTCCAAGTATCCATGACAACAGGGGTCAAGGATCAACTCTTAGATCAACAAATCTAAACACTAGAGCTAACTCGCTCTGATACCACTTATATGTTTTTAGATCTCTTAAAACACAAGTTGTTTAACCTAGGTATTTAGCTAAGTGATTGACTTAGGTAAATTATTCAGATCTAGGTTAAAATAATAACAATCATATCATGTAAAGCAGTGCGGAAATATATAGAACACACGATATGATAACCCAAGAAAACCAAATCGGTAAAAAACCTGGGGAGGATTTAACCTAGTTATTCTCAAGGTAAAATAGATCCACTATGAAAGAATTAAAGTTTTACAATAGCGACTTAGACCACTAACATCCTATTGCTACCTCAAGTAGAAAACTTGTTACCATGACTACGTGACAGCTCTAAGTCCACAGCCTACTTCTTTCTTAGATCCACAGCATCCATAAGTATACCACTTGTATTTCCTTAAGCTCTTTACGTAACAACTGAAACGATCACCAATCTCTCGACATCAATCTCGATCTTGATAACCCTAAATGTGTATGAAGGCAAACACCTCTAATTCTCGCAAGAGACTCACATACACAGCATAAACAACATAAAAATGTTGCTAGGGTTTTTTCTTTTATACTTAAGGTAAACATAAAACCCTACACGTCAAACGGGCTTAGGTTGAGTTAAAAATTTTTGTAGAAAAACAATTTGCACGAGCTTCGATTGATCGTGTCTAATTTTCGATCGATTAAGCCTTGCAAAAAGTGAATAGTAATTTTCTACAATTACTTAATTCCAACTTTACATTAAACATACTTTGAGCAGCCTAAATCTAGACTCTAAGTTTTGATCATAGTTTGTCAACATTACACATAGAAGTTCTAACAAATTTAGATCCTAAATCCTTAGAACCTAATACACATAAACTTGCACACATGTACACATAATTTCTAAAAACAAGATAAACTCTAAATTCAAGTCATGGTTTGGTTACACACACTTGTACATTTATATAGTACACATATGTGGCGTTTGGTACGGAAAATCCACATTACTCTCGGCATCCAGATTCCTAGGAATCACATTCCTAGGAATCACATTCCTAAGAATATAGATATTCCTGTGTTTGGTTTCATTGGGAATATCTTAAGATTCCTAGGAATGTGAGATGATAATGTTTGGTTTATTCCTAGGAATCTTAAATGAATTATTTATTTTTCCTATTCTATCCTTAGATTTGAATGTGAACTATCAGTCCTTAAAAAAAAAAAAAAACTTCATCTAAATAAATAATGAAAAACCAAATATAAACTATTAATTATGAAAAATTCATTAAAATTAGAGTCTAAACATTTCAAAATGACAGGTACAATACAAAAATAACTATATAAATTCTCAAACGTTTTTATTCTTAATAATAATTTTAAAAGAATTTAATCCATAATAATTTGTTTTATATTTGATCTTAATTGCTTAAATGATAATGAAAAAATGGTTAAAATTGTCAATTTATAAAAAATACAATTTCCTTTAAGCTTGGGAATCTGGATTCCCACCTATTTTAAAGGGAATCCACATTCCTACTGAGGGGGAATCCACATTCCCCTGGCATCTGATTCCTTAGCGTGATTTGCAACCAAACATGGGAATCTGTAAATATTCCTAGGAATTCTAAAACATTACCCCGTACCAAACGCCACAATAATGTTTATAAATAAGAGAAATTGAGGCTTCAAGTCATGGTTTGTAGTTACTACTAGTCGCAAACACACATGATGCGTAGGAAAATTTGATATAAATCTATTTTATTAGATAATCATATAATTAATATATTAGATAGTATTTTTAAAAGTGAATATGTGTTATTTGAAATTATTTTTTTATATTAGAAGTTTTTTTGTGGTGTATCAACTAACAAATTAAATATATTTTGTAGTTGGGTATTATATATAGTGAGATGTGTATGAAAATACACTACAATAATTTTTTTATTTAAAAAAAAAAATTCAATGTGAGAACTATTAGACCAAGTTCTAACCATATATACTTTGTTTATTAATATACAGATGAATGCAATTCAACACTTACAGTATATTTTTCTCTAAAACATAGATCCATGTCTCTTTCTTCCATACAATTGAAACTAAGTTAAAAAGTATATAAAAATAACTACACAATAGATCATTTTCAATAAATCATATATCATATAGTGGAAATTTAAAACAAAATAAAATGCAAAGATCAAACTTTATTTCATCATATGAACATATGAACAAATTCCGCAATATATAACTCTTCAAATTCATAAACCACATGATTACTAAGATTTTATAGTAAAATATGGCCAATCCATACATAATGACATTGTAGCATACTCTAAATATAATTATATAAAAATCATGTTTTGTTGATAATGTTTCATGAACCAAAAGTGTCATCTATACATTTTGATAAAATCTTTAAAGAGTAACACATGAGGCTTCTTAATTTCAATAGCCAGTTATATATATATATATATATATATATATATATAGAGAGAGAGAGAGAGAGAGAGAGAGAGAGAGAGAGAGAGAGAGAGAAACTTATGTAGATGGTGGTGGGGTTTGAACAACAAATAGGGGACACCATAAAAAATGTTGTTAGGCTATCAATTGAACCCACAAAAATTAATCTAGGAGGCTAGACGTAAGGATAATAGGAATACTAAGAAAGAATTAATCGAGTTCCTTAAGTATCTATACATAAAAACATTAATAGCATAATGATGCTCTAGAGTAAATTATATTTTGTTTGAACCTTTTGTGTATTGTTAAGAAGTATATAAAATTTGGAAATTATTCTTTCATATTTAAACAAACTTTTACAAACCCAATTTTTTCCTACCATACAAATAAAAAAACACCAAGAAATGTATCAAAAATTAATAAAATTCAACAAAACTACAATTAAAATAAAAAAGAAGGAAAAAATAAAACTCACATCAAAGTCAAACTTCTTCTCACGAATATGTAAACATATCAAACATGATGTGATCAAGCTAAATATTCAATGCATAATCAAAATTCAGATTTTTAATAAGGTTTGAAAGTAACACAATAGAAATACGTCATTATTCCTACGCAAAAGTGTTGGTTATAGTTTTATACATAGTGATTGTAATTTTTTTTCTTAATAAAAAAAAAACCAAGAGTACAAAGGGGAAAAGAGTAGAGAAATTTTTTTGTAAAGGGAAGAAGTATTGTGTTAATATTGTACTAATCTAATCTAACATCTTATCCAAATGTGAAAAATGAATAGATAAACAATCATTTGAAACACAAAATTGAATTTTTTTTCTTAAAAATCTCAAAGAAGACACTAATGAGATAAGGAAGATGAGCCATACAAATTACTAGTTCGTAAACACTTAAAACAATTACTCAAATATCTAAGAACATCAATATAAAAACATAATAATCTGCTACTAATTTGTTAAACAAAATATTTACAAACAGTGAAAGGAAATTATACAAAGATCATTTTCTTCAACTGCACTAACTATTTTTTATCATATTGTCTAGGCTATCCTACTATTTTCCAAATAAATTAAAACTTGACAACAAAACAAAATATGGAAATATTATAATATGATTTTTCCCCAAATCAAGTCAACAACATTAAAAGTATTTATTGTTGTAACTAATGATAAAAAAATACTTTCATTAAGGAACATATGAATTAGTTAATAATAGGACAATGGGAGTACAAGCTAAAACAAAATCCAACAAAAAATGAAGAGAGAGAGAGAGAGAGAGAGAGAGAGAGAGAGAGAAACAATCTTTTTGTGTGAGAAAAATACATTAAATGGAAGGGAGTGACAAATTTATAGTAAGAGGATGAGAATAAAAAGACCAAAATAAAAGAAAATAAATGGGCAAAATCGTATATAAATTTAAAATTGTCTAAAAGGAATATGTATAGACAATACTTAGTTATAACATCAAAATTAAAGTAGATAAATATGTAAAGTTAAAACTACCTAAGATGAATTTGTAAAGCCAATGTATTTATATATTTATATTGTAAAAAGAATGGACAAAATGAAAATCACAAACAGATTTGAGAAAGACATGGGATGCTACAATAACAAAATTACTACACTAAATACATTTTGACTTTTTGACACTCTACAAATAAGCACAAAAAATTTCCAAAACAATGATAGGCCAAATAAACTGCATTAACAATTCTAAGTCAATTAAAAACAACAAAAGTCAATATCATTGAAGAATTTGGAAAGGAAAAAACATAATCATTTCGAAAAATGCAAGAATACTAAAATGAAAGGAAAATGGAAAAAAAGAAGAAGAAAGATATCATTCTTTATTGTGTGTTTTGTTTACCTCAGTGGTCTTCCTATTGTTGCCTTAACTTTGAAAGTTTCAAACAAATATAATTGTGATTTCAAAATGGTGAAAACTAAAGCTTGATTGAAAAATATGGAGAACAATTAGTATTGTGCTAATGTTTTTGTTGTAGATGACGGGTGATTGTACTTAGAATGTGCATGGTATATATAACATTTTAAAACTTAAATAAATAATAAATGTATGAGTGAGAGAGAGAGAGAGATAAGGCTGTGAAAAACCAAAATTTTGGAAGAGAAAACACTATAACGAAAGATAAACGAAGAGTAGGCCTGTCCACGGCTGGTTCAAGTCAGGTTTATGCCTAACCTAGAATCGATCTGATCACTTTGGGTCTCCTATACCTGGACCCATTGCCAACTGGTAGAATGAGGTGGTTTGCGTGGTCAAATGTCTTCGGTTTTTGATCTAGTCTTGGTCGGTTTTATGCGAAACATCGCTAGATTTTGCAGAAATCAGTTGGATTTGCCAAAATCTACTGGTTTTTGCTGAATCTGACCAAGATCTTGGCAGATCTCAACGAGATAAGGTAGGATCTTGAAGAGATCTCGGTAGATCTCGACGAGATCAAGCCAAATCTCGATGAGATCTCGATAGATCAAACAAACCAGACCGGCCAACCACTTCAATCAGTGGAGAACAGCAAGTTCCAGTGTGTTTTCGATTAGGTCGGTTAAAAATCAGTTTTCCATGCTCAACCCATCAATCGACCACCGGCCTCAAGTTATGGCGGCGGAGACCAACCGCCGACTATCATCTGGGTTGGGTAGGCTAGTTCTCAGGCTAGATCGGCCAAGTTGGGCGGGTTGGTTGGGTACTGGGTCTGGTTGGACACTTCTTACGAAGAGACACTTAATGCTTAATGTTCTCAAAATGGTGAAAACTAAAGCTTGATTGACAATATGGAAAACAATTAGTATTGTACTAAATTTTTTGTTGTAGATGGTGGGTGATTGTATCTAAATATGTATTGATATATATATATATATATATATGATGTGCATGATATATGTACATAATTGCCCTCATTTGCATATTTTACCTCATTTTTATGATTAATTTGTGACTAATTATAATCTATCTTCGTTTTAGGTTATAAAGTTTTGCAGCTTACAAGAATTAGTGGAAGACAAGAAAAATGAAGATGAAGCAGTGCAAGTGAAGTGTAATTGACTACACTAAACTACAAGGTGGGGCCAATTGATTCAAGAAGCCAACTTGATAGGCCAAAATGTATTAATGCCTTTGGTAAATTAATTAATTAATTATCCAAGTTAGTTAATTAAGTCAATTTAACATGCAATAGCGTGGTAGCATAAACAAATCACTAACTAAGTTAAATGCAGCGGTATATAAATTTGACACAGGTGATTTGTTTACGAATGGGTGAAAACCACCGAGGCCAAACATACCGGGGAATTTAAGGTCACCACTTCTAAGAAGCCATTATTATCAAAACAGCAGTTATAAGTAAAAAGAATCCCAGTACCTAATACCAACCTACAGTTGAACTCTTACTTAATACCATGCATGCTTACAAGAATTAGTGAAGACAGAAAAATGAAGAAGAAGCAGTGCAAGTGAAGTGCAATGACTATGCTGAAACTACAAGGTGGGGCCAATTGATTCAAGAAGCCAACTTGATAGGCCAAAATGTATTGACCCTTTTGGCAAATTAATTAATTAATTATTCAAGTTAGTTAATTAGTCAATTTAACATGCAATAGCGTGGTAAGCATAAACAAATCACTAACTAAGTAAATGCAGCGGAATATACATTTGACATAGGTGATTTGTTTACGAATAGGGAAAACCACCGAGGTAAAAGCCTACCGGTTGAATTTAAAGTCACCACTCTCGAGAATCCACTATTATCAAAACAAGCAGTTATAAGTAAAAGGAATCTCAATACCTAATTCCAATCTACAGTTGAACCCTTACCTTAATATTCAAATGCATGCTTACAAGAATTAGTGGAAGAGAATAAAAATGAAGAAGAAGTAGTGCAAGTGAAGTGTAATTGACTATGCTAAAACTACAAGGTAGGGCCAATTGATTCAAGAAGCCAACTTGACAGGCCAAAATGTATCAACCCCTTTGGAAAATTAATTAATTAATTACCCAAGTTAGTTAATTAAGTCAATTTAACATGCAATAGCGGTAGCATAAACAAATCACTAACTAAGTTAAATGCAGCGGAATATAATTTGACACAGGTGATTTGTTTACGAATGGGGAAAACCACCGAGGCAAAACCATACCGGGTGAATTTAAGGTCACCACTCCTAAGAATCCATTATTATCAAAACAAGCAGTTATAAGTAAAAGGATCTCAGTACCTAATATCAACCTACAGTTGAACCCTTACCTCAATACCCAATTACATACTTACAAGAATTAGTGGAAGACAAGAAAAATGAAGAAGAAGTAGTGCAAGTGAAGTGTAATTGACTATGCTAAAACTACAAGGTGGGGCCAATTAATTCAAGAAGCCAACTTGATAGGCCAAAATGTATTGACCCCTTTGGAAAATTAATTAATTAATTATTCAAGTTAGTTAATAAAGTCAATTTAACATACAATAGCGTGGTAGCATAAACAAATCACTAACTAAGTTAAATGCAGCGGAATATAAATTTGACATAGGTGATTTGTTTACGAATAGGGAAAACCACTGAGGTAAAAGCCTATTGGTTGAATTTAAAGTCACCACTCTCAAGAATCCACTATTATCAAAACAAGCAGTTATAAGTAAAAGGAATCTCAGTACCTAATTTCAACCTACAGTTGAACCTTTACCTTAATACCCAATTACATGCTTACAAGAATTAGTGGAAGAGAATAAAAATGAAGAAGAAGTAGTGCAAGTGAGTGTAATTGACTATGTTGAAACTACAAGGTAGGGCCAATGATTCAAGAAGCCAACTTGATAGGCCAAATGTATTAACCCCTTTGGCAAATTAATTAATTAATTATCCAAGTTAGTTAATTAAGTCAATTTAACATGCAACAGTGTGGTAGCATAAACAAATCACTAACTAAGTTAAATGCAGTCGAATAATAATTTGACACAGGCAATTTGTTTACGAATGGAGAAAACTATCGAGGCAAAACCCACCAGGTGAATTTAAGGTCATCACTTCCGATAATCCACTATTATTAAAACAAGCGATTATAAGCAAAAGGAATCACAGTACCTAATACCAACCTACAGTTGAACCCTTACCTGAATACGCAATTGGACTTGCAATATAGCGGCAATCTCTCATTTCAATGCACAAATCCCAGTACGTGACTAATCAATGATGCATGAATCTTAGTACGTAACTAACACACCAACTTGAGGAAGATGTTGGCTAAAAAGTTCTTCAATTCATCAATATGAAGATCAAGAAACTCCTTGGTTACAAAACCCTTGGCGCAAAAGCGCAGTGGCTTCTTTAGAAAGAAAGATGAACTAGAGCAATTTCTATTTTCCGGTTACAATAAGCATGTAGGGATTCTCCTTTAGACCTTAAGATAACTCTTAAAATAATCCTTATATATGTCTAAGGTTGTGAGAAAAGAAACCCTAGACAAATACACTTGGATATACGTGTAATCAGATCTAGAAAGTCTAATTTCGTAATTCTTGACAAAAACAGCTTTTTGTCGAACTGCTGTTGAGCTTCAACATTAAACTTCGATAGATAGGCTTCTGTTGAGACGTCTGTCAAGTTTTAATGAACAACACTTCTTCACTTATTTCTTGAACAGACTTGCATGGCTTTAACACTTGACTTGAACAACTGTTTCCTGAAGTCTTAAACCATCCTAGATCGCCCAATTACAAGTAAAGTGTGTTTTGTCAAAGGATTAGCCAATTGCGTCAATAATGTCCCTAACACAACTTGTAGAGAATTGTAATTTGTAAAGCTGGAAGGTGTGAAGTGTCAGATAAGGAAAAGTAAAGACAAGAAGTTTGCATGTTTGTGGGCTTTCTCCAATCCAACAATTCCCTATAACTTCATCGACATACAAGAATCAAACAAGGAATTTCGATTGGGCCACTTCGGTTTTGGCCTTTGTAAAGAAAAGACTTAGGTTAGCCGCATGTGTTATGTGATTATAAATGAGCAAAATAAAGCAAGGAAAGGAAGGCTAGTCCGAATTGTATTAGGAGTGACTTCTCTTATATAATGCTTTAGGTTAGTTTGTTTAAAAGGATGGATGGGTGGCTAAACCTATAGAGCGTGGCTACCTCTTTGGTTTTCTTCTATGACAATTATTTTTATTTTATTTGTCTATTTTAATGTTTAGTATTTTATTCTTGTATTTTATTTCAATTACCATGAGTAGCTAAATTTATAATTAGGGTTAAGGATGAAACCTTGTTAAGGATTATTAGTAATATTTATGTAATTTGATTTTTCCCACAATAGTTGTTCTTTAATGATTTAAATTGTTCTTGCTTCATATCAATTGACTATGATGAGATTCTAGATATGAGTTCAATCATGTTTTTCTCATGATTTAGAATTTGTCTAAATTAATTGAATGCTTGGTTTATTATTTCTTGATTTAAAATTGGATATCTCTTGTGATTTGTTTGGCTATACAATTGATGATTTGATTTTAAATATAAGTTTTAATGATGATATTTTTCATGATAGCAAGATTTATTTCTAGATTATCATACAGTGGTTGGGGAAAATTAATAATCATAAATATATGCTAATATAAATTAACAAGGTGGATTCCAAAACCTTGGTTCCTCTCTCTAGATTGTTTACATCTCTTTACTGCTTATATTATATCTTTTGCTTAGTTTAATTATTTTTTTAGTACATTTAATTGCAAGCAATCAATTTTTATTAAGCTAGATTAAGATTAATTTGGTTAAGATTTGATTAATTTCCTACATTTATTCAAGTCCCTATGAGTTCAATCTCGTTCTTGTCAAACTATACTTTGGTACAGTTCGTACACTTGCGAGTACTTTAAAATTTCACAACATATAACATAATAAAACTAATATTAATAATTAATGTATGAGTGAGATAGAGATAAGGTTGTGAAAAAACTGAAATGTTGGAAGAGGGAACACTATAATGGTAGATAAATGAAGGGACTCTTGAAATGTTAATTTTACCTACTAAAAAGATAATAAATTATTCAATTTTAAAAATCACGTGAAATTAAAAAGAAGAAAATGAAAAGTTGAAATCAATTTAGGTAGTAGAATAGTCAAATATTTGTATCTAATGAATAATAATAATTGTCCATGATTTGTATTTAATTATTTTATATAAAAAAATTAAAAAATCATAAAGAGAAAAATGATTTAAAAAGAAAAAAGAAAAAAGAAAAAAGTATGATGTAGCTGATGAGATGGCTCAATAAAAGTATAGTAACATTAAATACTACGTCTTAGCTTTTAGATATATATAGATATGAATGTGTGGATTAAGGGAATGGCCTATTGGCTTAGTGAGTGAGAGAGTAAGTAGTATATAACCTCACACTTAAATCTATTTGAAGGAGAAGGCCTGCCATTAACAAGAATTTCACTTTTATGTACCTTTACTTTGATCATAATAAACTCATACCCTATATGTAGGATATTCCAAAATTATGGGTACGAATCAGGCATGCAAAACAGTGTTGAAGGTTTGCAATTAGAAGAAGAGAAGGCCTAGCATGAGAAAGAAGAGCCTGTCTGATTAGCCCAGGAGACTACCTACGAACCACATACGAGTTCCTGGACTCAATACTTGAAACCCCTTGGGGGTGTAGGTAAGTCATCCTTGGCTACCAAACAATACTCTTATCCTAATGTTAGATCTCTCTTCCTCACAAATAAAATTTCATAAACCCAATGCTTGCAGCAAATAATACATCTTAGAGTCTCTATATATAGGAAAGGAAAGAATCCAAGTTGGACCGCTGCGTAATTTTACGTTCCTCTGACTAAATTGCGTGGTCCTTATCTTGGTATTGCATTGCTTCTTCCACTTGTCAACTTCATCAATTAGTTGATCATAATGGAATTTATTCTATACAAAAAAGGAAAGCTGAAAAAGATTTCAACCCAGCATTTTGGATAGGCAACTTACACAGTTGCACCAGCTCAATTTGATTGGACGTTTTCTACTTCAAAGGAAACATGGGTACGACAGTTAAAGGTTTGGCTGATTGGTTCGGTATAATTAATATTCTGCTGCACGTTATTATTGGAAAACTTTAAGTGTTAGTTGTTAGGAGCAGCATGGACTCAAGTCAGCTTGTCTCAGCTTGCTTGAACAAAATTAAATGGTGAATGTTTTCATGCCACAAACTATGTTAGTCCGATTTTCACGGTTTTTATTTTTTATAATTATTTCTTTAGGATGTTGAGAAATGTCTTTGGAAGTTCTGTCACAATTATAAAGACACAAACCAAATATAACACCAGATGTGTTATCAAAGAGAAAAACCCAAGAACCGAGTGAAAAAATCTCTCCTTGGCTAGCGCTGAAATGATACATTAAGTATATATAGTTGCAGTATAATTCGATGCACAAAACCCTCCAAGTAGTGTTCAACTCTTGTACTTGAGCCCTCTGAACTCCTACTAAGAATCAACTTTGCCAAGTCCTTTCTCTAACTTAATTTCCAGAACAGCAACCAAGCACATGTTGCATCTTCAAGCCACCATGGCTAAATGGAAGTGCTCTAATGAATCTCTGAACACCAATTCACTCACAACACTCGATGGCAGTGGTAGATGTGATTAGGATGATCACCTCTCAAGGATATGGCTATGGTGTGAGAAAAGGGTAGGTGTTGGCTCTCAAAATTTTCTGGGTTTCTCTAAACTTTCAGTTGAGAATTAAGGTTTAATTTTACGGAAAATGAGGCTTATGAAGGCTGGGACAGTAGAGAGGATTGTAACTGAATTCTTTGCCATTCTGACAATTTCAGTTGACCCAAACCTCGGCCGAAAGTCAAGCACAATTATCACAATTGAATTTCTTTTTTTGGTTAAAAGATGATTCATTCAAAAGCTAACCAACTGTCAAGACACATGCTGCACTAGTTTAAAAGAAATCCAGAAAAGCTGCATCACCTGTAGAATTGTAGAACTTTCCAGAAATGACATGTAGCTTATTATTAGAGATGTAAACTCTATGTAGTATAAGGCTAACAGGGTCAGTTAGTTACACTAATAGTCCACATGTTCCTAATCTATTGGACGCTGACAATTCCGTTATTGCAGAGGATTTGGTGCCTAATCTGTTATTGCAGATGATTGTATAAAAGCACCAGTGATTGTAATCTATTGAATGCAATACACTCATTTCATGATGAATTATGTGGTTCGTGTATTGATGAGGCTTTTGACGTAGAGAACTTGATAACCAAAATTTGAGTTTGAAAAGGTTGGTTTTAGAAAGTAGACTATCCTGTTGAAAATCATAAAACCTAGGATTTAGCAGAATTCTAAATACAATTTATGCATTTGGAAAATCTTATGGAATTTTAGAATGTTTCAATAGAAAATTAATAGGTATAATTTGAGATGAAACAATTGAATTATGAACCTTCTAAAAGAGTTGTGATAAGTTTACCTTTCTCATGATCCTCTTTCTAAATGCCGAATTTGACACGTTTTATTTTAGATGAAAGAATTGATTTAGAAACTTCTTGATTTATTCTACTTAAATCCTGGTTTTTTTTTTCCACTGAAAATTTATAAATTTCCAAATATCATCAAAATGCGGAAATTCCTTGCAAAGTTTCTAAGATCTTGATATCCTTTAGTTTACAAGAAATGGGTATTAGTAGTACTAGCATCCCACCATTTCCTTGGAGTTGTTCATTAATTGACGGTGAAATTTTGTTTTTCCTTTTTCTGAGTCGACAGATTGACTTTTAGAACTATGAGATACCAGCACCACATAAATCCAACGATATTCCAAGTAATATTAACTCCCACAAAATCATATGCTAAAGAACAGAGTAAATTAGGAAACAAAAATAAAAGAACAAAAGCGCAGGGAAAAAAGAAAGGGAGAAGCCTAAATCCAATCCCTGTGAATGGTATCAATCCATGAATTATCAAATAAAGAACTCTTGAAAAATAATACAACGCACTCACAAGGAATCAATAGACGGTGGCTTCTCCCTGACTCCGACAACATCTCAAATTTCTGACAATGCCGCCTCAATGCTTGAATTTTAATTTTCCTTTTTTATATTTTCTTGATTATATTCGATAATAGAGTTTTAAGAAGAGTGTGATTGTGTGTCTTAATCCTTATTTTTTTTTATTTACAAAAATATAGCATGACATAATTTTATTGGAAAATATAAATAGGGTCTTTTACATCACGTTGTTATTAAATTAAGGTTAAAATGCAAAATTGGTCCTCTACCTTTCACTTTTTTTCATTTCAGTTTTTTATATTTCAGTTTTATCATTTTAGTCCTCTGAGTTTCAAATTTTGTCAATTCAGTCCTCCGTTAGTACTCTATTAACTTCTGTTGTCTACTAACCAAAACTACACTGTTTTGGACTCTATTTTTCTTTTAATTTCTTAATTAAAAATAAACTGAAAACATTAATTAAAAAAAAAAAAAAAAAACTTAGGGGACTGCCAAGTGCCAACTCAACAATACAAAAGAACCCCCCCCCCACCCATCGATACAATACCTAGCCTCAAATCACGAAACCGATTTCTCTGAGAAAAACATTAAGGGGTTGAGGGATTAAGGGAGAAGAGGTCAGAAGACATGGAAGGACTAGTGTGATGTTATTGAAGAAGGATTTCTTGAAGATGAAGAGCGTGTAAAGGGTCTTCTTCATCGTTGCTTGTTCTTGCTTTTGTGCTTGGGTTTCTCATTCTATGCACTATCTTTTCTTTGATTTTGTTGGGTGCTAGTAAGCCCATGAAGCCAGAGATCACAATCAAGGTATTATTAACGATAACATTTTTATGGTTCTTCTAGGCAAATTTTGAAATGGGTTTTGATTAAATTATATGAATTTTGTGTGTGTGTGTGTTTTTTGTTTTTGTTTTTTTTGTGCATTCTCTCCCTTCCCAAAGTATAACGTTTGGGCAGTTTAAGATTCTTTTTAGTTGGCAAGGAACAACGTTGTTCCCCTAGGTTTCATTTTTTTTCTTCTTTCATATATATATATATTTGTAATTAAGTTTTCAGCTTTTTTTTAAGTAAGAAATTTTAAAAAAATAGTCCAAAAACTGTGTCGTTTTGGTTAGTAGACAGCAGCAGTTAACATAGTCCTAACAGAAGACTAAATTGACAAAATTTGAAACTTAGAATACTAAAATGACAAAAGTTGAAAGTTAGAAGGCCAATTTTGCATTTTATCCTTAAATTGAATATAATCTCAAAAGGAGATTATGTTGTAACTTCTATTATGGCATGGTGCATATTGGTTCAGTTATCAAAGTTAGGGTGCTCATGGTAACATTTCATGACTTTGGAATGCAGATTGCAAATATTCCATAGTTTAGGGTGATTATCTTCTTCTTCTTTTATTTTTTTCTTTTTTGTAATGGATATTGTTTAAGTACTTTATTTAATGATTTGTAGTTAATTACAAATACAAATATTTATCTATACCATTTTTTGTTCTACTTTATGTTCTACTAATCTACGAGTTTCATTTTTAAATTCAACATTTTTTTTGCACACAAAAAGTAAGGCAACTTCATGAAGATTGATTTACTTTTCCTTATAATTTATCTGTCCGAAAATTCTTTTCCTTTTTACATATTCCATTAATTCTTGATTCATTTAAACTTGTCTAACTTTTGTGGGTATATTTCTTTCATCAAAATCTTTTCCACGTGGTACTTTAACAATACATTTTTTACAATACCAAAAAGCATTATTGGTGGGTTTGAAAATACTTCATTTTCTTTCTTTCTTTTTTTCCTTTTGTTGTTGTTGTAAAATTGGAGTTCTTAATTGTTCTCCATCTAAAAAAAGAAATGCAAGCGGCCAAGTTTTTATTGATTATTGAACTGAACGAAAATTTTTTAATCGTATCCATGTAACAGGCAACATATTTCGAAGTCCCATTTAACAGGCAATATACTCTCAATTACAATTTTTAGTCACTTTGTGTCTTGAATCAAGTGGCCATAGCTAGACAATGTCAGTCCTTTCTAACGTAGTACTTTCTATTTTTTATATTGTGTTTTTTTTTTTTTCCTTTTAATTGATACTAAAGTCTAAAACTATGAATAATTTGTTTTGAATTGATGTAATGTTTTATGATAAACTTTTATATTTACTATAATATAAGTAAAATATTATATGCTTATAAACATAGTTCTAGAGATTTTGGTGTGTGTGTGTGTGTGTGTGTATATATATATATAAAATAGCAGTAAACCCGAAACGGTACACCGGTATTGACCGGTATCCGAAATATATCGTACCGGTGGCCAAACCGGTACAGCCTCCGGTACGATATTGACTTCCTTGGTTTGCACAATGCTGCTACACATGCTCCTTGAGTATCTCTTGTTAGTAATGCAAAGAATACTAGCAACAATGGAATTTAATTAAAAAGACAAAAAAAAAAAAAAAAAAAAAAAAAAAAAAAAAAAAAAAAAAAAACAAATAGAGACTAGAATAGCAAGTGCTATTGTTTTTCTGCCAATTCTTTCAATGTAATTATATATTTACCATGCAATGCCCCCTCCTACCCTTTTTCCATCATTAAAAATATTTACCATAGAAATGCTTTTCCAAGACATCAGAGTTGAGGTCAGGGGCTTATTGCAAAAGAAGGCCTAAAACTAGAGATTGAGAATACATAGCCTATTAGCTTAGTGAGTGAGAGAGTAATTTGTACATATAACCATATACTTAAACCTATTTGGAGTAGAAGGCAAGTCACTGACAATAATTTCATTTTCATGTATGAATCATGCCAGAAAAATAATGTTGAAGTTTCCAATTAGAAGAAGAGAAGCCCAACATGAGAGAGAAGAGCCTATCAAATTAGCTAAGGAGACTGCTTACGAAACACACGAGTTTCCAAACTTAATACTTGAATGTTGAAACTCATTGGGGAAGCAGGCAAATCATCCTTGGCTACTAAACAAGACTCTTATCCTAATGTTAGGTCTCTCTTCCTGGCAAATAATATTTCATAAACCCAATGATTGCTGCAATAAGACTCTTAGTGTCTTATTTATAGGAATTGAAAGAATTGAAGTTTGCGTTCCCGAGTTCCTCTGGCTAAACTGCACATTCCTTTCTTGCTCTTGCATTTCTTCCTCCATTTGTCAACTAACTATTAGCTGACCATAATGGAATATATTCTTTTGGGGTATTTACACTAAACCCACTCGTAGTTTGGCCCGAAATCACTTTGCCTACCCATAGTTTAAAAAATGTCACTTTTCCCACATGAGGTATGTTCCATTTGTTTTCCTTAACCCATCTCTATTAAAATAAGGGGTAGATATGTATTTTTGCTCAAATTTTATGTCTCTCTCCTCCAAAAAAAAAAAATAGTACAAAAATTCAAGAGAAACAAGATCAGAAATACACTATTAGAAAAGTCACAGCGCATCTTCTTGCTCGGCCGGGCATCCTCTTCTGAATCAAGAAGATCTAGAAAACTTAGTGGGTCAAAATCGGGCTCTATATCATCAGCAAGGTCGAGTAAAAGACCCTCCACCTAATCAAATCCATCAACAACTGCATAGGCCATCTTCTCAGCTATCTATTCTTGATCAACAGGGGCAGCAGGGCGAGGAATTTCATCAAACAGGTGATGAGCATTAACGAGATCTACTAAAGACAGTGGCAGTGGTAGACACTCCATGCCCTTCTTCTCTTGATCAAGTCCTTCAACTTTAGAACCCATCTTCTTGGTTAACCCATCTTCTTGTGAATCCAATACTTGGAATTGCGAATGACCATCAATAGCAGCAAATCTGGGATTTTCATCAAATGGGTCTCGATCATCATACGGGTCTTGACCCCCAATACTCATGTCATCAAAGAAATCCACTTGATCCAAAACACTCTTTGGAGAACCCAAAATACCAGAATCAACAACTAGGTCTTGATCATCATATGGATCCTGACCCCTATGTCCATGTCATTGATTCCGTCGAAGAAATCCACCTGATCAAAAACACTCTTTGGAGAATCCAAAATACTAGAATGAACAACAGAGGGTGATCTTTCCAAGGCCAAAGCCATACCCATCTCATCCTTCTTCTTATTCTTTTTGTAAATTACATAGAGAACCACATTAGAGCCCTTTTCAGTAACACTAAACTCATGCATTAACCAATCAGTGGTCTTCATCTCCTTACCCTCACCCTTCACCCTAAAATTCAACAATTTGTTGAACCCAATAATCGTCTCCCCAGACCCAGAATTATAGATTTTCTTGGTGGAACTTTCATGCCAAGTCCCATAGGAACCAACAGAACAAAGCACATGATTCTTCGCACTCTTTAACAAAGTGAAGAAGTAATGCTTCTTATCATCCAGCACTGTCGTCGAGTCCATACAAAAATCCTATGGAGGCTTATTGTATACTTCATCAGAAACAAAGTCAAAACCCTCCCTTTTGATCTTGTTTCTCTTGCATTTTTGAGTTATTTTTTATTTTGGGGGGAGAGAGACATAAAATTTGAGTAGAAATACTTATTTACCCCTAATTTTAATAGAGGTAGGTTACGGAAAACAAACGAAACATACCTTAGGTAGGTAAAGTAACACTTTTTAAACCACGGGTAGATAAAGTGATTTTGGGCCAAACCACAGGTGGATTTAATGTAATTACCCCTACTCTTTACTAAGAAGGAAAGATGAAGAAGAAATCAACCTGCCACTTTGGATAGGCAACTTGAATGCACCTTTTCTACTTCAATGGAAATAAACATGGTGTGATAGTCAAAGATTTGCCTTGCTTGTTTTGGTATATAAATCCGATAGTTACAATGGGGAGTGGGTTTTCAATTTTAGAAAGATTTTTTGCATTTTGAAAATATTTTAAAATTAAATCTTTTTCATTGAAAAAATAACGAATTTAGCAAATTTTTAAATAGAATTTATATGTTGGAAAATATTTTGAAAAGGAAAATGTTAAAGTCAAAAACTATTTTACAATATTTTTTTAGAAGTTGCTAATGTAGTCAGTGATTATTTGTAAATGAAAATGATGTTAATGGTAAGCTCAAATGAGAACCATTAAGAATTAGCTACAACAACAATTTGTATAAATGTTGTAAAATAGTTTATGACTCTTGCATTACTCTTTTAAAAATTAAGATTTTTTAGTGGAAAATAAAAAAATCCAGAATTTTAGTAAAATAAATAAAAAGTGTCTAATTTTATTCTTTCTTCTAAAATAGATCATGTTAAATTCAATATAAAAGAAGAAAATTATCAAATAGGCAAATCTATATTAATTAAGATTTGTTACAACTCTATTAGTAAGTTACTAAGGCAATTATTTCACCTGAAAGAAAATCTATCCCAATTCAACTTACAATTAGAGGATTTGGAAATTGTTAAAATACATCACATGAACATAAGGGAAGATGAGGATTCTCTCCAGCACAATTTGATATAGAATAGATAGCATAGGCCTTCCTAGAGTAGCGAGGATGCCAAAAATCACAACGCAAGATCGATGGGTGGCAATGGAACTCATCAAAGTGACGGTGCCGAAATTGCACGAAATTTGGAGGGCTAAAAAGAAGTTGTCTTTTAATTTAGGTTCACTCTAATTTTGACAACTTCCTCAATTTAGGCACCAAAAATAGTGATTTTGTTATTTTTAGTAATATTCGTTTTTCTTAATAACTTTCAGGTTAAAAGTCCAAACAAAGTTCCAACTGTTTTGGGACATCTCTTAGAGACTATAATTTTAATTTTCACAATTATCTCAATTTTGTTAACTTTTATAAAAAAAAATTACTATTTTGCCACTTAATTCTATGATTAGCACGAATTAGAGTTTTCTAGGCATTTTTTTTTTCAGCCGCTGTAGGTTTTTTTACTATTTAAACCCTTTATAGCCTCCAAGATAATGGAATTATTCAGATTAATAAAAAGTCATACTTTTTTCTATTGCCTCTGATGTCACAGAAGCCTGAAAAAACACACACAATGCTCTCTTGATGGAACAAAAACTAAACTATTAGCTTCTAATAGTAAACCTCAACTCCACAAGGGGTTTTACCAAATCCACAGGGAGATAAACTAGAATCCACTAGAGAAAGAATTTGAGAAAAATTCTATATTTATTGACAATAGTCTGATTTGCCTCTAACGGTTACAAATCATATAAATACTAAAAAAGTAAAATGCTAGGATAACTAGGAAATGTCCAAAATCCTAATTCACACTAATGACACAATTAGGTGACAAAATTCTGAAATTTACCAAAAATAGCAAAATTAGTTATATGCAAAATCATAAATTATTAACCATAAGGGTCGTCCCAAAACAGGCCGGATCTTATTTTGACTTTTAAACTAATTGTTATTAAGAAAAAAAAAATATTACTAAATAACAAAAACATTGTTTTCGGAGCCTTAGCGAAGGAATAGTGAAAATACTACTTTTAGAATTTTGTTTCCCACCAACCTGCCAAATTTCATGTGATTCCGACACTGTCGCCTAAATGGCCACTACTAGCGCCACCCTTGAACTTGCGTTGTGACTTCCGACGCCCTTGCTGCTTCCGGAAGGCATGTACTATTTGTTCTACATCAACCTCTCACTAGTGGATTCAAGAAATCTATCACCTTATGGATTCAAGAAACCCTTTGTGGATTCAAAGTTTTTATTGAGAAAGTAACGTGTTTATGATCTTATAGCTTTCATGACATCACAATTAAACCATTATATAGCCAGAAAATGTTTGCATTTAAAGTCATTATAGTTGTATCATTATGAATTGAAGTGGACATTCAAAATAGGTCCACTTCCATTGGCTAGATCTAATATAATAGGACTCTAAAATAAACCCACTAATATTCCAAGCAATTCAACACCCACAAAATCAAATGCCAAAGAACAAAGTAAATTATGAAAACAAAAACAAAAGCACAAAAAATGAGAAATAGAAAAGCCTAAATTGCTATGTTTTGTTTCAAACCTCTAAACTATCAAATATGCCTTTGAAAACCACTGAAAATTAACATTACGCCCTCACGAAAAATTATAGAATATTCCAAGAATGCAATATATGCATAAGCTCTCATCTCTCATAAATAGTAGGTCTCACCTTGCAATTAATTAGTGAGACCTACTATTATATTAGAGGAGTGAGTATGTATTATATTGTACTCTCTAAGTATTCCATAATTACCCTCCCACTCTCAAGGAATCATGTAGATAATGGCTTTGGTGGCTCTAATAGCTTCCCTTGACTCTGATGTCTTAGATCTCCTATAGCGTTACCTCAATGTTTGGGTTTTAATTTGTACAACAATTTTGGGTTTTAATTTTCCAATTATATTGGTTTTAATTTTCTTGATTATAGTAATGTTACAGTCACAAACTATTTTACAACATTTTAACAAACTGTTGATGTATCCAACTTCTTATTAGTTTTCATCTAAGCTCACCATTAATATCACTTTTTATTTACCAATAACCACTCACAACAATAGCAATTTGTAAAAGAAATTGTATCTCTAGCATTACTCTTTGTTTATTTACAAAAATGTAGCATGACATAATACTATTGGAAAGTATAAATAGAGCATTTTTACCTCATCTTACTAAATTTAATCTCAAAATGGGATTATATTATAAAGATGGCATGGTGCATATGGGTACAACAGTACAATAATTAAGATTAGGGTTTGATTATAATGTTTAATGCCTTCGGGATGCAAAATGCAAGTGTTCCATAGTTTATGGTTTTTTTTTTTTGTTACTATGCTTCCCTTTTTAATTTTGTAGTGGATATTGTGTCCATTTAAGAATATTATTTTATGGTTTGTAATTATAACTAATTTAGGAGTTTCATTTTCACTTTCCTTATTATTCATATGTACAAAAAATTTTGAATTTCCTCTTTTACTATTCCATTAATTTCTGACTTTTATAGAAACAAGTGCGCACACACAAGGGAAATAAGATGAAGTTCTAACACAATTGCACATGTATAAACTTTATTCAAAAGTCATGGTAACTTTTAAGAGAGCAGAGGCGAAGTGAGGGATCAGGAAAGGGGCAGGCCATTGCTCCCTGACTCCACCCAAAAATTCCTCTAGTACTTAAGAATGACCAGAAATCATAAGTCTTGCCCCACTTGACCCAAGAAAAAACACAGATAACCATTCCCACTATATCTAGGGAATTGTTAGTTTACACAAATAACCATTCTCACTATAACTTATTTGCTTTTCTTTATTCTTAATTCTCTCTTTTCATCATTCATGCTTTTAGATTTAGAATTTTTTTTTTTTTTTTTTTTTTTTCAGTAAGCGACCAAGTTTTTATTGATTACTGAACTGAATTTATAATGGTATATCCATGTAATAGGCAATGCATAGGGGAGTTTCCTCCAGTTATGTTTAAAGCCGTCCCCTTGAATTTGATTGTTTGCTTCTAATGCAAAAAGTAGCAGCTACTAGATTACAATTTTTAGTCACTCCACGTTTCTTTGAATTAGGTGCGGCTTGATGCATTGAGGGGCCTAAGGCAAAAAATGAATTGAGGCCTTTTATATATTTAAAAATGACTTTTTAAAAAGTGTATCTAAATATTGCTTAAACTCTATTATCTTGTTAGATGCAAAATTACTAATTAATATGAACCACCTAGAATTTTGTTTTTTGAGAATGTCTATAGACGCAAAAAATTTGACAAAACTTTTCACACCTGTTGATGTGGAAAATTAATAATGGTAAGTAAAAAAGTAACGTTAGTGGTGGACCTAGATGAGAATTAGTAAAAATTTGCCAACTCAAGTTTTGTGAAAAATCTTGTGAAATTTTTTGTGTATTTCTCTTTTCTTTTTAGAAGTGCTAAATTCTTAATATTTTCATAACCAAGGTGTTAAGATGTTACTAGTTCTAATTTGAACCCACCATTGAACTTATTTTTTTTAACCACCAATAATAGCCAGTAAAATCCTACTACTTATAATTTATTGTGAAAGTATTGTGAAAAATATTGTGAATGTAGAATTTCTTTTTCGTAAAAAAAAAAAAAACTATTTTATTTATTGGCTAATATTTGGGCTTAATTAATAATATTAAAATTAAAAAAAATAGTTATATTAGTTAAAATTTGGGGGTCTCTCTCGCTTATCTGTTAGAGCCGGCTGTGCTTTGAATCAAGTGGCCATAGCTGGAAATGTCAGTTTTTTTTTGTTGTGTGGTGAATCGCCCAATAATTAATCGAATACAGGATGAACCTTGCAAATCCATCATCAGGGCTTTATCAGTATGAAGTCCTCTTGAACGTTATACATTCTGAAGGGGATAAAAATAGGAGATGGATATCTCCATTGAACTTGAAAGGATGGAGAATATGAAGACGGATAGACACTGTAGGTGACGCGAATAGGACGGTTGAATTTACTGAGTATCCGTCATATATGAATTAGTTACAGATTCTAGGTTGAATGTCAATTGATATGTTTGAGTCAACTTTTGCTTTATCTCCACGCAAGCGTGTACACTTGGACTTCTTGCGACACATGTTTGAGAAGACTCCTATATGGAAAGGAACTTGAGAAGCAAGTTTTATCCTAAAAGGAAAGGCAATTCCACCCAATATAAATACCCTAGAAACCCTAGATATCAAGGTACGTACATTGGACTCAACTCTGGCACTCTAGGGTTGTAAAGAAATTCTAACTTGACCTTCAAAGAGTTTTTGGCCGGCACCACACCGGTGCTCTCTTTTAGGTCTCTTTGTTTTCTCTTTGCAGGTGTTAATTTGAGTTGGGGAGTGCTTGTAACTTATTGGTGATTTTTTCGACTTCATCACATTCCAATCACCAATGGAGAGAGTACTAATAGCGATGAAATTTATTTAAAATAACCACACACACCAACCAAAAAAAAAAAACAAACAAACAAACAAATGAGGACTTGAAGCAGCAAGTACTATTTGATTCATTCGTCTGCTGATTCTTCACATAAATTTACTACGCAATTGCTTTTCCAGTGTCAAGTCCCTTACAGAGGCCTTTCGTGGTGTTCTCTTTTCCCATATCGATTGGTAAACAAGAAACTTCGTATCTTATATTCTAGCTAAACATACAATACATGTTTGTGGTTCATTGGTGTGGATGAAGGATGTTCATCCACACCTCTACTTTGTAACTTACCTGATATGACTAAGTTTTCAAAATAATATATACAGTCTTTTTCTCAATAAATAAATAAATAAAAAGTCAAAGGCTTGTTGCGAAAGGTGTAACATTAGAGATCAAGAAGAGTCTATCAACTCAGCCAAATTGACTAGCTGAGAAAAAAAAAATTAGGGATATATATATATATATATATATATATATATATATATATATATATATATTTTTTTTTTTTTTTTTTTTTTTTTTTTTTTTTTTTTTTTTTTTTTGAGGAAAAAGTTTAGGGGGATACTTAATTCGGGAAAGAAATTAATACATAACCGCACACTTAAACCCATTTGAGATAACGAAAACCATTAACAGGAATTTCATTTCCACGTACCTTTATTCTTGATCTAAAACTCATGCCCATGTGTAAGATATTCCAACATTCTAGTACGAATCATGAATGCATAATAATCTTGAGGGCTTCAAATTAGAAGAAGAGAAGGCCCAGCATGACAAAGAAGAGCCCGTTAGATTAGCCAAGGAGACTGCCTATGAACCACACAAGTGTTTCTAGACTCAATACTTGAAACTGCTTGGAGGAGTAGGCAAGTCATCCTTGGCTACCAAACTAGACTCTTGTCCTCATGTTCGATCTCTCTTCCTCTCAAATATTTCTTAATCCCAATGTATGATGCAAATATACTACATCTTAGAGTCTCTATTTATAGGAAATGAAAGAATCAAATTCGGAGGCCTAGCTTACATAATTTTAGGTCCCTTTGACTTAATTTCCTAATCCTTATCTTGCATTTTTTTTTTCTTCCTTTTTTCAACTACATCAATTAGTTGACCATAATGGAATATATTCTATACAAAAAGGAAAGGTGAAGAAGGGTTCAACTTCGCACTTTGGTTGCGCAAATTGCAACAAGTCATTTTGGTTGCACCTTTTTTACTTAGAAGGAAATATGGTTGTGACGGTTTATGAAGTAGGAAAATGACCACCCAAGTCTCATTCATATCAATTTGTACCACTTTCCCCGAAGTTATTCATTAATAGTGAATTTTTTTGTTTTTCCTTCGGATGTCATGCTACGTACCACAGATTGACTTATGCAACTATGTGATACTAATACCATAAGCTTGATCTTAAACAAATAGACTCCAAAATAAACCAAGTGATATTCCAGGAAATTTCAACACCTACATCATATGCTAAAGAACAAAGTAAATTAAGAAAACAGAAACAAAAGTGTTAAATATTAGCATTGATACACCATGTTAAATATGCTAGTATAAATGCAGAAATGAATGCATAAAGTATAGAACACAATAACACACGAAGGTTACGTGATTCAGCGTAACAACCTACATCCATGGAAGAAATCCTAAAGGGCTTCATCAATTATATATTAGAGTATGGTACAAATCCTGTGTTACAATCAACCATAACATGTGTATATATAGTAAACCAAACCCTAGATTAATAAATTTCTAATACAAGTAGGAGACTTGGTTTGCACACAAAGTAGAATTAGGCTTGGGCTTATGCAAATGGGCTAATATATCTCTAACACCCCCTCTCAAACTCAAGATGGAAGTTTTATGAAACCTTTAGATTTGATAAGGTTGAGAAGATCCCTTAAATGAAGTTTGTCTCTATGACAGTGGTTTAAGAAAGGCAATGGTCCTGCAGTGTTGATGCGACTTCTAATAGTGGCATGACTATACCGAAGACTTTTGACGACAGCAGTGAGAAGCCAAAGAAGATGAACTTAGCAAAGAAACACCGAGGAAGACAAAAATTGCTCTTAATACACCGTAGGGACAGAAAATCATGGCCATAGGAAGGTGGCTCTAATACCATGTTAAATATTAGCATTGATACACCATGTTGAATATGCTATTATGGATGTGGAAGCGAAAGCATAATGTATAGAACACAATGACACACGAGGGTTACGTGGTTCAGCCTAACAACCTACAACCACAGAAGATATCCTAAAAAGCTACATCAATAATATATTAGAGTGTAGTACAATTATAATGAACCATAACATGTGTATATATAGTAGACTAAACCCTAGACTAATAGACTTCTAATACAAGTAGGAGACTTGACTTGCACACAAAATAAAATTAGGCTTGGGCTTATGCAAATGGGCTCATATATCTCTAACAAAAAGTACATGAAGATAAAGAAAAGACTAAATCCCAATGTTTGGTATCAAATCCATGAATTACCAAGTACACCACGGTGAAAAAAATAATAATACTACGCACTTGTAAGGAATGAGAATCACATAGATGGTAGCTTTGGCGGTTCTATCAGCTTCTCTCGGACTCTGAGTTTTAATTTCTTGATTTTATTTTGGAGAAACAAATTTTCTTTATTATATTAGATAATAGACTTTTATTATTATTATTATTATTATTGTTGTTGTTGTTGTTGTTGTTGATGTTGTTGTTGTTGTTGTTGTTGTTATTTTTTTATACAAAACGATAGTAAGCTTTATTCAATTAATATCATGTTGTACAATGGGAAAGAGAAAAAATAGATATTCTTCTAACCAAAAAATAGTCTCCTCATTCTCTTTTGCAACACTAGCTAAAGCTAGAGCAGCACGGTTACATTTTAAAGGAACGGAAACAAAGGATATACTAACAAATTGTTCACATAATAAGCTTAATATCCTCCAAAATCCCAGCCACTTCTAGAGAGTAGATTTTATCCGAATTAATGAAGTCCACCAGTTCAGCAAAGTTACTTTCAACAATGACATTAAAAAGGCAAGTGTTTTGACAAAACAAAAGAGCCTTTAGCATAACAACAATTGCTGTCGAAAGAGAATGCAGGTCCTTCCTAATACGCTCATAAGATGCTGCCAAAACATCTCGATCTAAATTATGAATTAGAAAACCCACACCAACCGAAGATTTAGACCGAGACTGTGAGAATGCACGGTTTAATTTGAAAAGTGAATCTGAAGGAGGAGGAGACCATTTCCTGTCAAGTGCTCTCGGTAGTGTAGGACCAATCTTGTTAACCTCCATGAACTCCATCACATACACCGAAGCTCGAGACCACAAACCATCTAAACAAGGAGTTTTATTTTCAAAGATGAATTTGTTAAGACAGTTCCATATCGTCCAAAATGCCACACACAAAATTTCAAATTCCAGAGAGAGCAACTTATGTATGATAGCATCCATGATATCGATAAATTGGGTATGCAAGGGAAAATTGAAAGAGTTCCTAAAGGGAGCTTGAAACCAAACGACTTGAGCAAAGGAACATTCCCAAAAGAGATGACTACAAGATTCCGCTGCATCGAAGCAGAGCACATAGTAGAAAGAGTTGGAGATACATTTATCAAAAAGCTTGGTATGAAGAGGAAGACTGTCAGTACAAGCTCTCCAAACGAAGGATTTGATCTTCGGAGGAATCAAGGAAGGCCAAATGCTATTCCAAAAAGAATGCTTGTGACCATAATGTGAAGAAGATGCCATGTTTCCATAGGAAGCAGTCTTCAACTCTCTTTGAAGAAAATAAAGGCTATGAACTATGAAATTTCTAGCCTTATTTTTTGTCAAAATCAACGAGTTAGAAGGCAATCTGAAATTCAAGGGGATAGATTTAATGATGTCAGCTTCAAAGGGATAGAAAACAGAATCAATCAAAGTCCCTTTCCATCTCAACTAGAAGGAAGATGTGTCAATAAGATCCACAACTCTAGCTTTTGCAGGAAAAATAGTTCGAGGTGAAATGACTTTCTAATTAAAGGCCATAGGCAGCCACTTATCTTGCCATATATTGATCTTAGTTCCATTCCCCACCCTCCAACGACTTCCTTGAATCAAAAGAGTCTGACTCTGAGCAACACTTCTCCAAGCATAAGAAGAATGAGATGGGATTGGAGCTTCCAATAATGAAACATCTGAGAAATATTTGGACTTAAACTCTTTATAAAACAAAGAATCTTGACAATGTAGAAGTCTCCACCCCTGTTTAGTGGGTAAGGCCATATTAAAACTTCTCAGATCACGAAAACCTAGCTCGCCATCCTTCTTAGAGACGCAAAGTTGTTTCCAACTAAGCCAATGAAGTTTCTTTTCCTCCTGCTTTTGGCCCCACCAGAATTGCCCCATCGTAGAGTTTATTTCATTGTAGAATCCAACAGGTAACATAAAGCAATTCATATCATAGACTGAAATTCCTTGGGCGACGGACTTGATCAGGACTTATCTCCCTGCTTGAGAAAGAAATTTTCCTTTCTAGCCACTGAGTTTGGATTGAACTTTGAGTTTGATATCAGCAAAAGCCTGCTTCTTACCCCTACCAATAATAGGAGGAAGTAGTATTTTTGCTGGAAAAAAAAATGGAGGTTTTATCACAGTTAACCTTCTATCTAGAGGTCACCTCATATATATAAAGGATCTCCTTTATAGTCTGGCATTCTTCAATGGAAGCATTGAAAAATAAAAGGCTATCATCATCGAAGAGCAAATGAGTAATCATAGGAGCACCCTTAGAGATTCTGACTCCATGAAAACTATTAGTTTGAGTCGTTTTTCGAATCAAAGCAATAAAACCCTCAAAGCATAAGAGGAAGAGATAAGGAGCTAGTGGATCTCCTTGGCAAATACCTCTAAAGGGCAAGATATATCCAGACACCACTTCCTTCATTAAAACAGAGTAAGATACTGAGGTGATTCCCACCATTACTAGATCCACCCAATGAGGATGAAGTCCCAGTTGCAACATCAAAACTTTAAGATAATCTCATTCTACTCTGTCGTATGCCTTGCTTATATTAAGCTTAATGGCCATATGTGATGTGTTACCCCACCTTTTGGTCTTCATGTAGTGCAAGATTTCAAAGGAGATTAGAATATTATCTATGGTTACTCTCTCAGGCACAAATGCGCTCAGACAATCAAAGATAATAATCCCCATAATTTTCTTCATTTTGTTAGTCAGAACCTTAGAAATGATCTTGAAAGTTACATTACATAAACTTATAGGTCGAAAATGAGACATAGAGTCAGAATTTTTCCTTTTAGGCATAAGACTGTTATGAGAAAGATTAATACTGCTTAACATAGTCCTTGAATTAAGATAGTCAATAACCACTCTAGAAACATTAGATCCTACAATATGCCAATAATGTTGAAAAAAGAGAGGATTCATACCATCGGGACCAAGTGCTTTGGTGGGATGCATCTGAGAAATCTTCAAGAAGGGAGTTATTCATCTCGGTGGTAACTACCTTGTCCTCATGTTGGATGACCTGTTGAGAATTAAAAGAGGTTGATGTAAAAATATCTTGAAAATATTGGGTTGCAACAGCTTCCAAGTCAGATTGTTGAGAAACCAAAGTCCCATTAGAACCTTTGAGCTTAGAAATCACATTGCCACGTCTTCTTTGAGAAGCCACCCCATGGAAAAATTTGTTATTATGATCACCTGATTGTAGCCAAGATACTTTAGCCCGTTGATGCCAATACACCTCTTCTTGACAGATTAGTTCATTAAGTTCAGCTTTAGTAGCATTCCTTAGTTGAATTCTAGAGAAATTCGAGGGGTTATCATGACAATCCTTCTCAAGACTTGAGAGGAGCTTCTTTTTGGCAGCAATACACTTGAAGAGATCTCTAACATTCCCACCTCCCCAATGAAGTAAAGCAACCCAGAAAACTTTATTTTCTATGAAATAAGATACATTTAATTTCAATCAAAAGGGCTAAATGATCAGAAGAACCAAAGGGAATATGAAATAGTTTGGAATGGATAAAAAGATCCAACCATTCTTGATTGTACAACCCTATATCCAATCTCACACAAACCAGATTGCCCTAGAATCTAATATTGCACCAAGTGAATTTGGGACCTTTAAAACCCAAATCTAAGACGGAACAATCATCAACAACACGTTGGAATTCAGCAATCTGAGTCATAGGACGTGAACCATTACCCCAATATTCAACATAGTGTAAAGTTTCGTTAAAATCACCTATAATCAGCCAAGGAAAATTCCCTTCCAAATGTAAGTGACGAAGAATGTCCCACGACTCATCCCTTTTTGCTCTCTCAGGTGACCATAAAAACTAGTAAATCGCCATTGAACACCATCCTTTATCAGAAGCGCATTAATATGACGAGGTAAAAAGGTTTGCACAACAAGATTAATATTTCCATGCCACAACAGAGCAAGTCCACCCCCCCAAACCACAACGAGGTACCTCTAGTCCTTTTGTAAAATCTAGCTTTCTCTTCAGATTGCCCAATCCACCATTGCCAAGCTTCGTTTCACAGAGAAATAAAACTTGGGGACCTTCTTTAACTGTTAAACAGTGAAGTTCTAGAACTGGCTCAAGGATCCTAAGCCCTCAGCAATTGAGACTATGAATTTTCATAGAGTGTGAAGGGGAAGCAGAGAGCCACCCCTAGAAATGGGTAGAGGAGGAGGAATAGTTGAAGATTCAATAGCCTGTTTGTTTTGATGAGGATGTGAATCAGTTCAGGTATCAGGGTTACGAGTTACCACCAGTCTTATGGATGAAAGTAGTTTGGGATGAGCACCAATCCTAGAATTTGAAATTTTCTTGTTATGAATTACTCATTTCCAAGCACGTAAGGTGGATTCTTCCAAATATATATTCTCCACTAACTTATCCAAAGATCATTCCATCTCCATATCCTCCCAAATTTCAAATTGTTGTTCAGTGGATTCCTCGATTACTTTAGAAGAAGTTGAGTTAGAGTTGGAGTCTAAGAGCAATACCTTATTAGGATAAGCTTCAACTTTAGGTTCCAACTCACTGCAAAAATTTTCCTTATCTCTTCGTTTGAAATTCAAATCAGGGATAGCAACTAACCCATTGGCATCGACATTGGAGGGAGTCAATATGGTGATTTGATCCTGAGTAACCATTGGGGAGTTTGAACGGACTATGGGACCGGATAAATCAACAACCTTATCTTTTTGAGAAATTGAAATAGGATTAGAAGAATGAACTAACTCCTTTTCCCACTCTAATAAATTTGAATCTTCCTTCTAACCCACCCCTGACTGAATTGGATTCGCTACTGCCACACGTGATGGCTTCGCTAAATTATGGTGGTCAAAGAATTCCATCGATTCCTCTGCCAAAGACTGGACTTCATCCACATCATCCTCATATCTTACATCCTTTTGAGATCTCCCTTGATCTTTTTGTGAACCACCCTTGGAGCCAAAGATCGAAGCCAAGGCTCGAATTGAAGATCACCCTTATTTGACGAAAAACATCCATTTTTTAAGAGATGACATTCCCGATCCTGATGTCCCAAAATACCACATCAATAACAAAATATAGGAAGTCATTCATATTTAAAATACACGAACCTGCTTCCAAGCCTTCAATCTGTATCATTTTGCCACACATAAAGGGTTTTGTGATGTCAATATTCACTCTAATCTGAAGAAAAAGGCCCCAAGCAAGGCCACTCTTCGGAGCATCAACTGTAATAAGCTTGCCCACTTCATTAGCTATAAGATCCCCTACTTCTTTGGTCATGCTCTTAATAGGAATATTGAAAACAGGAATCTAAAAAAGAGACGAGTTAAAAGTGACTAACGTTGGACTAATATCCCTAGAAAATCGTTTCATCAAGATCAGTTTATTTTCAAAAGTCTAGGGACTCCTACTCAAAATGATTTCCAGTTGTTCCTCCAATCCAAAAATGGCCAGAAATAAGTTCTGCCCAACTTCTTTGATAGTTACCCCCTCAGAACCACGTCAAAGATTTCCACATGTAGCTTTAAATGCTTCCTTCTTGAAATCTCTATTTGTTTGCAATTTGAACAAAATGCTGAATTGACCCTGTTGTTTGGACACCGCAACCACATGAGAATCCCTTGTCATTACCCCTTTCTCCTCATCAGATAATTTAAAATGCTTCTGCAGTTCCTCAAAAGAGCCATCCATAATAAAGGAAGGACAAGAGGAAAGAGACGAAAGTGAGGAAAAGGAAATATGATAAAGTGAAAAAGGAGGAAAGAGACAAAAGTGAGGAAAAGGAAATACGGTAAAGTGAAGATAAGAAAAGACAAAATGAGAATAAGGAAAAAGAAAGAAAGAACCTCTACTAAATTCTAAATGGAAATCAGAAAAAGAGAGGTTAAAATCTCGCAAAAATAGTTTGAGGAGAATATAATAGATAATTATAAAAAGATGGCGTGACATAATATTAATGATAAATTTATGGGAAAATTACTTATTTGGTCCCTAACTTTATATTGTGTGTCATTTTAGTCCCTAGCTAGCATTTCAAATGTATCAGTTTAGTCACTAACATATGCGCTTTATGTCAAAGTAATTTTTGTTATTAAGTGATGGATGGAAAATACTAATATAACTAACAGCAATATTAAAATATCATATTTATACCACTTAAGTTATCACATACGCTACCATGTGTTTACAGTTTTTTTTTCAAAATAAAATAAAAATTTCACTGAAATCAGAACCACATTATGGCCTCTGCCTAAGGGAACTTAGACCATCTGAGTCAGTCTAGTTGATCTGTCAACTGGTCTCCGGCTTGGAGTCCAAAGTAAAGATCCATGCGAGAAGGGAAGCATATGAAATTAATACACACTCACAAGGAATTACGTAGACGGTGGCTTCAGCGGCTCTAACAGCTTCTCGCTAACTCCAATGATGTCTAAAATCTCTGGCAACATCGACTCAACGTTTGGGTTTTAAATTTTCTTGATTATATTACACATATAATAGGTTTTTAAGAGAAGTGATTGTGTTGCCTCAAAAAATAATAAATAAAAAGTGTGATTGTGTGTATTAGTTCTTACTCTTTTATTTACAAAAATATGGTGTGCCATAATTTTATTGGAAAATAATAAATAGAGGCTTTTACACCTTGCTCTTCTTGAATTTAATTTCAAAAGGAGATTAAATTTCGACCCATATTTTGATGGCATAGTGCAAATTAGTTCAGTTATTCAAATTAGGGTGTCATTTGCAACTTTTCATACCCTTGAGATGCAAAGTGCAAGTATTCTGTAGTTTAGGGTGGTTATCTGTTATTATTTATTTATTTATATTGAATATTGGATCCATTTAAGCACTTTATTTACTGGTTTGTAATAAATCACTAATCTACGATAGGGTTTGATTTACCTTCAATACTTTTTAAAAAGTTTTAATGAGAGACGGCCACATGATCCACTAACTAAATATAAGGTGGAGATTAAAACTCATTACCACTTGTCATTGTATATTTAAAACAAAAGAATATGTGATAGGCTAAGAATGTATTGACCCCTAGGTAAATTAACCAATTAATTAGGCAAGTGAACTAATTTAGTCAATTTAACATACAATATGTGCAGTAGCACAAACAAATCACAAAATCATTAAATGTAGCAGAAATTAAATTTGACACGAGTGATTTGTTTACAAATGGGAAAAACCACCAAGGTAAAAGTCCACCGAATGAATTTAAGGTCACCACTCTCGAGAATCCATTGTCATCAAAACAAGCAGTTACAAGTAAAGAAATCTCAATACCTTATACAAATCTACAGTTGAACTCATGTCCCAATACACAATTGGACTTGTAATGTAGTGACAATCTCTCCTTTCAATGCACGGCTCCAAGTACATGACTAACCAATCGATGCGCAAATCCCAATACACGGCTTACTCATTTGCACGAATCCCAGTACGTGACCAACACACCAACCTGAGAAAAATGTTGGATGCAAAGTTCTTCAGTTCATCCACACAACGAAGATCAAGAAGCTCATTGGTTACAAAACCCTACGGCATACAAACGCAATAGTTTCTTCAACAAAAAAGATGAACTAGGGTAAATTGTCTCTGGTCACAATTTGAGTGAATAATTACTTTGTATCAAGTTGCATCACCTTAGATTACCCTTAAAATAATCCTTATATATATATATATATATATATATATATATATGTCTCTACGATTGTGAGAAAAAAAACCTTACACAAATAACTTGAATATGCGTGAAAAACATATTTGAAAATCTGAATTCCGTAATTCTCGATAGATAGGTTATCTGTCGAGCTACTGTCACGCATCAAGCTAAAATTTCCTTTTAAACCTTGATAGATACAATTTGTCAAGCTATTTGTCAAGCTTTAAAATATAACACTTTTTCACTTGTTTCTTAAACAGAATTCTTAACTTGAACAATATGTTGCTTGAAGCATGTTCTATCAAGTTCCATCAAGTTTAGTCAATTCTAAATGACATGTTCTATCATGTTCCACATATGTCCTAACAATATGTCCAGTTAAAAAATTTCTAGACTTAAGCCAAATCCTCTAAGATATCCATTTTTCAGTTCGACAACTTTTTTGCAAATTAAAGTTAGGCAACTCCATGGAGATTTACTTTTCCTTAATAATTCAGTTGTCCAAAAATTCTTGACTTTCTTTTTTCAATATTCCATTGTTTGTGATAAAGGAAGTCCAGATTTCAAACAAGACTCAAAGAAAGAAGAAGAGAAGGGTAACAGCTAGTTGCTTCCAACGGTAACTTCTCTTAAAGACCAAAACGGAGTCGTGTGGTTTAAAAGCTAGAGTACTTTAATGACACTATGATAAACGGTGAATTTCTTCCTCAACTCAGGGTTTCAAGTCTCGAGGCTAATTCTGTTGTATAGGCTGTAGCGATAGTTATCATCCCTTGAATTTAGGGAGTTTGTTAGGGGTTGTTGTAATTCAGTTATGATAGAATCTCTTAGAAGGTTCTTGATCTAATCTATTCTATGATCTATATAAATATATAGCTTTGTATAGTGTATAGTTTTCGTTTGAGCTTAATAATACACTTTTCCAATTCATAGAAATCTCTCTCTCTCTCTCCTTGCTAATGTTTCCGCCATTGTTAACCACTTGCAAGATCCAAATCTTTCAGTTTCTTGATTCATTGAAATTAACTTCTGTGGATATATTTCTTTCGTTAAAATCTTTTCCACATGGTACTTGAACAATACAATTCTTACAATATCAAAAGCGTTATTTGGTCGGTTTGAATAAACTTTATTTTCTTTTTTTGGTTGTAGAATTGGAGTTCTTAACTGCTCTTCAATTTTTTTTTTTTTTTTTAATTGTATAAGCGGCGAAGTTATTATTGATAATTGAACTGAATGTTAAATGTATAATGGTATAACAGGCAATGCAGGGGAAGTTTCCTCCAGCCATATTGCGAAGTCCCATTGAATTTGATTATTTGCTTCCAATGTTAAGGCAACAGCTACTCGATTACATATTTTAGTCACTCTACTGGACAATGTCAGTCCTTTTTCACCTGGTTCGCACAATGCTGCCATACATACTCCTTGAGCATCCCTTGTTACTAATGCAGAGGGTGCTAACAACAATGGAATTTAATTAAAACTATAACAAAAAAAAAAAGGAGTCTAGAAAATAAAGTACTACTATTTTTGGCCTAAACCGAAGGTCCAGCCGGTCGGCGGCGGGTTTCTGTTCTCAAAAACCGACACCGGCGAGTCAAGTGGCGGGTTTGCATCTCCAAAACCCGAGCAACTTGAACCAGATCAGGCAAGATCTCAACCAAATTTGGCAAGATCTCGACCAAATCTGGTTGGATCTGGTCGGATTTAGCCAGATCTGGCCAAACCCCAACAATTTTTAGCAAAAAAATGCAGATTCCGGCAAAAATTCCAGATTCTGGTAACCCTTTTTTTTATTCTGACGACCAACCTAGCCCGATCGATGCTCACCCTCACTCAAAACCGACTCAACTGATTTTTCCACGTGGTCGGTTTCGAGTTCTTCCGCCCTCCACCCGATGTCAGCGGGTCAAGTCAAGGTTAGGTCCAAAACCGACCCGACCCAACCCGTGGACGGCCCTAGTCAAGGTTTTTACTAAGTGTGCATTAAGAGATGTGCACTAGAAATTTCCCATCATGCAAATGCTTTACCTACGCTTTAGAGTTCAGGTCAAGGGCTTGTGCAAAAGATGGCCTAAAATTAAAGTTTGAGAATAGCCGGTTAGCTAAGTGAGTGTCATAGTAATTAGTACATAACGTTACACTTAAATTTATTTGAAGGAAAAGGCATGCCCATTAACAAGAATATCATTTTTATGTACCTTTACTTTGATCATAATAAACTCATACCCTATTTGTAGGATATTCTAACGTTCTCGATACAAATCAGGCATACAAAATAGTGCTGAAGGCTTGCAATTAGAAGAAGAGAAGGCCTAGCATGAGAAAGAAGAGCCAGTCAGATTAGCCAGGGAGAGTGCCTACAAACCACACAAGAGTTTCTGGACTCAATACATGAAACCCATTGGGAGGGCAGGCAAGTCATCCTTGGCTACCAAACAAGACTCTTATCCTAATGTTAGATCTCTCTTCCTCACAAATAATATTTCATAAACCCAGTGCTTGCTGCAAATACTACATATTAGTCTCTATTCATAGGAAATGAAGGAATCGAAGTTGGACCGCTGTGTAGTTATATTCCTCTGACTAAAGAGTAATTCTTAGGTGCTCCCGGAGCATGGAGAATGGTGCTCCCTCCTCTCACATTCATGGTGGGGTCCGCTCATTAAATTCATGATGGGGTCCACCATGAATGTGAGAGGAGGGAGCACCATTTCACTATATTCCGGGACTACCTAAGAATTTTCCTGACTAAATTGCGTAGTCCTTGGTATTGCATTGCTTCTTTCATTTGTCAACTTCATCAATTAGTTGACCATAATGGAATTTATTCTATACAAAAAAGGAAAGCTGACACTTAATTTAAGAAGTGCTTCATAAGAAGAATTTTTTATTGATGACACTTAATTTGTACGCTTTCCAGTGAAGCATTGAGAGCCCTCTCAATAAAGATCTGATGTTAAAGCTTCAATTTACAACATCTAATAGAATTGTGTCAATTTTGAAAAGAAAAATAAAAAGAATATAGGCTAAAAGTGTTTTTTCTTAAGTTTAGTTCCTATAAACCTAAAATAGACGAAACTATGCCTGGAACAAAAAACATATGGTTATGCATAGAGAAGGTGTTAGGTACCCAACGAAACTTGACTATTTGCACCTGGTTATCCTTTAAAAATGTGATTGATTCTGTACTTGCCTAGCCTTTAGGTCATGTGTCTCACGACATTAATCAATTACGGCTTAATATAACCTAGGTAATGGTTTGGACCCCACTTTTAAATATGACTTAATCAATTGAGGATAATCTATCAATTAATGCCAAATTTACGTGATTAACAATTTATGTAAGCATGGCTACCAAAAATTGCAAGGATAAACACATTAAGCATATTAAGTGAGCAACCACGGGTTCTCAAAAAAAAAAAAAAATGTGAGCAACCACAGAAAATTAAAGACCATAATACTCTCGAAGCCACTAAAATGACCAAAATACCCCAAAACCTCTAAAACCACTAGAATGACCAAAATATGTTCGAAACCTAAAAAATGACCAAAATACCTCTAAAACCTCTAAAATGACAAAAATAATCCTAAAACCACTATAATAACAAAAATACCCCTGAAATCACTAAAATGACCAAAATGTCCTACAAAACCATTAAAATGACCAAAATACCGCAAAACATCAAAACAACCAAAAATACATCGAAACCACATGAATGACCAAGTTATCCCAAAACCTCTAAAATGACCAAAAATAATAAAATGACCAGAAATACCCCAAAACCTCTAAAAGACCAAAATACACCATAACTTGTTAATGATTAAAAAAATACCCACAAAATCACAAAAATGACCAAAATGCTCTCGAATCCCCTAGAATGAGCAAAAACACCCTAAAACCCCCTAAAATGACCATAATACCATGAAATCGCTAAAATGACTGTACAGTTTTTAGATCCCTTAAACACAAACAGATTAACCTAGTTATTTAGCCAAGTGATTAACTTAGATAAATTATTCAAATCTAGGTTAAAACAATAACAATCATATCATGTAAAGCAGTGCGGAAAAATAACAAACACACAATATGATAACCTAGGAAAACCAAACTGGTAAAAAACCTAAGGATGATTTAACCTAGCTATCCTCAAGGTAAAACAGATCCACTATGAAAGAATAGAAGTTTTACAATAGTGACTTAGACCACTAACATCTTATTGCTACCTCGAGTAGAAAACTTACTACCATGACCACATGACAACTCCAAGTCCACGGACAACTTCTTTCTCAGATTTACATCATCCACAAGTATACCACTTGTATTTCTTTAAGCTCTTTATGCAGCAACTGAAATAATCACCAAGCTCTCAACATCAATGTCAATCTTGATAACCCTGAGTGTGTATGAAGGCAAACACCTCTAGATCTCACAATAAATTCACACACACAGCATCAACAACAACATAAAAATGTGGCTAGGGATTTTCTATTTATATAAAACATAAAATATAAAACTTTACACGACAAACAGGCTTGAGCTGAGTTGAAAAATTTTGCAAAAAAACAATCTGCACGAGCTTCGATCGATCGAGTCTAACTTTCGATCGATTGAGCCTTACAGAAATTGAACAGTAATTTTTTACAATTACTCGATTCCAACTTTACACATACATCACTTTGAGTAGCCTAAATCTAGACTTTACATTTTGATCATGGTTTGCCAACATTACATATTGAAGTTCTAAAACATTTAAATCCTAAATCCTTAAAACCTAACAATGACTAAAATACCATAAAACCTGTAAAATGATTAAAATACCCCGAAAATCGCAAAAATGCCATCAAATCCTCTAGAATGAGCCCAAAAAACCCAAAACCTCTAAAATGACCAAAATATCTCAAAATCATCTAAATGACTAAATACATCGAAACTTTTAAACTATCCTAGAATCCTTGAAACCTTCAAAATAACCAAAAGTTTCGGATTATATTGTGTCATATAGTTGTTTCAAGGGTATTGCGGTCATTTTTGAGGTTTTAGGTTTTTTTTTTTTTTTGGGACCATTTTAGAGGTTATTTTGGCCATTTTAAATATTTTAAAATATTTATTTCATTTTAGAGATTTTAAGGGAATTTTGGTCATTTTAGAGGTTTGGGTACATTTTTGTCATTTTAGAGGTTTTTGGGTATTTTGGCCAATTTAGAGGTTTCGTGGGCATTTTGGTGATTTGAGGTTTTAGGGGTATTTTATTCTTCTTCTTTTTTTTTTCTTTTTTTTCTTTTTTAAGATTTTTGGGGTATTCAAGTTTTTTTTTTTTTTTTGCTCATTCTTGGAGATTTTAGGGCATTTTGGTTATTTTGGCGATTTTGAGTTGTATTCTAATCATTTTAGATGTTTGGGGTATTTTGGTCATTTCGAGGTATCGAGTTTTGTCTGTTAATTCTAGCGGTTTTAGGGGTATTTTAGTCATTTTATAGGCTTTGGGTTATTTTGGTCATTTAAGAGGATTTAAGGTTTTTTTTTTAATGGTCATTTTGAGGTTTTGGGCTATTCTGGTAATTTTAGTGATTCCAGGGGTATTTTGGTAATTTTATGATTTTTTGGGAAATTTTGGCCATTTTAGTGATTTTAGGGGTACTTTTGTAATTTTAGATATTTTAGAACGATTTTGGTCATTTTGTGGTTCATGGGGTATTTTGGTCATTATCACAAGATTTAGGGTATTTTTGGTAATTTCATAGGTTACATGGATATTTTGGTCTTTTTTATAGATTTCAAGTATTTTTTTGAGGTTTTAGGGGCAGTTTGGTCATTTTGGGCTTTCAATGGTATTTTTTGGTCCAAGGGTAATTTTGGCATTTTTTGGAGTTGATGCTATTTTCAATCAATTTGTTATTATAATAATTTTAATTATCTCTAAGAATGTTTATTTATCAATTATATGAATGCTACACTCTTGGATTATAATTAGAATGTAATTTAATGAACCAAATACCTTAATGTCACATTAAGGTAATGTGATCACATGAATTTTTTTTTTTTTTTTTGAGAAAGAGAGTTTCAACTTACGGCGTTCGCTTCCGATGATAGCTCTTTATCATTAGACCAAAATATCAATCAGTTTTTGCTGTAGGCGGGAATTGAACCCTAGATTTCTTATACAATCATCAGAGACTTTATCAATTGCGCTAACTAGAACCCACTGTGATTACATGATTTTTAGATTACGATGATATAACATTATACCTTGGTGTAGCATCAAGCAAACCAAACGCCTCTACACCTAACGCAACAGCTTCTCTCAATTACAATTTTTAGTCACTCTGTGTCTTGAATCAAGTGGCCATAGCGGTACAATGTCAGTCCTTTCTCACGTAGTTCGCACAATGCTACTACATGTACTCCTTGAGCATCTCTTGTTACTAATGCACAGTGTACTAGCAACAATGGAGACTAGAACAGGAAGTACTATTATTTGTCAGCCAACTCTTTATAAATATTTACCACGTGATGCACCCCTCCTACCCTTCTTCATTCATCAAAAAAATATTTAACATGCAAATGCTTTTCCAACACGTCAGAGTTGAGGTCAAGGGCTTGTTGAAAAAGAAGGCCTAAGCCTGACATTAGAGATTGAGAATATATAGCCTGTTAGCCTATTGAGTGAGAGAATAATTTGTACATAACCACACACTAAAACCTATTTGGAGTAGAAGGCAAGCCACTAACAATAAATTCATTTTCATGTACCAATCATGCTTGCAAATAATGTTGAAGGCTTGCAACTAGAAGAAGACAAGGCCCAGCATGATAAAGAAGAGTCAATCAGATTAGCCAAGGAGACTGCCTACGAACCACACAAGAGTTTCCAGACTCAATACTTGAATGTTGAAACCCGTTGGGGAGCAGGCAAATCATCCTTGGCTACCAAACAAGACTCTTATCCTAATGTTAGACCACTGCATAATTTTATGAACCTGAGTTCCTCTAACTAAATTGCATAGTCCTTTTCTTGGTCTTGCATTTCTTCCTCCATTTTTCAACTGCATATTAGCTGACCATAATGGAATATATTCTTTATAAAGAAGGAAAGCTGAAGAAGATTTCAACCTGCCACTTTCGATAGGCAACTTGATTGCACCTTTTCTACTTCAAAGGAAATATGGTAAGGTAGTTAAAAAGTTGCCTTGCTTGGTTTGGTATAATTTTCATAAATCAGATAATTACAATGAGGAGCGGGAATTTCAATTTTAGACTTGCATTTCGATAATATTTTAAAATAAAACATTTTTCAATAAGAAAAGGATTTTAGCAAAATTTTAAATAGAATTTATATTTTGGAAAATATTTTGAAAATGAAAATATTAAAGTCACAAACTATTTTACAATATTTTTTACAAATTACTTATGTCATGAGTGCTTTTTGGTAATTAATAAAATGATGTGAATATTGGGCCCAAATGGAAAACTGTAAAGTTGTAATTTACAACTATTTTTTTATGTTGGCTTTAATTCCATGCCAAATTTGATTGTAATTTTTTCAATCATATCTCCCTGTATGTATGTAGGTTTCTAATTGTAAGGGATGAGTGTGAGAGAGTGTGAAGACTTAAGCTTAAAAGGCTGAACAAGTGAATCTCAAAAGCGTCACGCGAGAAGCTTACCTGTGAAAGAGCCATGTGTAGAGCACATGACTGGAAGATGAAGACTCATGCTAGCCTGAAGGTTTTCGTGAGTGTCTCGTGAAAAAGACCATCCTACAAGTACTCATGAAACATTCTATTTGGCAAAAAGTAATGTTTTGCTTTACCAAGTCTTTACCCACATATTGTAAGGAGTGCTTTTTAGAGAGAAAATCCAAGAAAATACACTAGAGAGTTAGAGATTGTTATACCTACAATCATCTACACATTTCCTTGTAGTTTTCCTCAACTCCTACCTCTTCATCTCTATATCCTTGACAGGTGAATAGCCCAAACACTTACCACACTTATTTTGAGTGTCAAGTGAGATTTTGGTACTGTTGGAAAGCATTGGAAGGAGCCATTCATTGGCGGATGCAATCGGGCTAAATTGCGGGATCCAAAAAGTTAGAGAAGACAAGGTTTCGAGAAGCTAGTTAATAGCAAGAGCTTGGAGGGCTCAAGTACATGGGGCAAACTAGGCTTGGAGGGTCTTTTGTTATTCGTGTACTTCAACTTTATTCTCTAGGGAATGGATTTCGACTTGGAGGGTCACGGAGAGATTTTTTGCCGAGTTCTTTGGTTTCTTCTTCGATAACATGTCTTAGTGTTGTCTTGTGTTTGCATCTTTCTTTCCTACTCTAAAGCCTTACTTTATACTGACTGATAATGGATGAATATGACTTAGGGTAGTGATAATGGCTGTTTGTGCTTCTTACTCTTGTTCCACACTTAATATAAGTTGGAGTAAAACCTATCAAGCCGTAAATTTTATTTAGGGGCCTAAACAAGCTCTTGTGTTTTTACACAAGTTCGAGATTTCAAAAACCAATAAGAATATATTGGTTACAATAACAGTTTGTATAAATGTTGTAAAAAAGTTTGTGACTGTAGCATTCTTTTTTGAAAATTTAAGATTTTTTAATAAAAAATAAAAAAAATCCAGAATTTTATTAGAATAAACAAGGAGTTTCTAATTTGGATCTTCCTTCTAAAATAGGTCTTGTTAAATTCAGCATATAAGAAGAGGATTATGAGATAGGTAAATCTATATTAAATATGACTTGTTACAACTCTTTTAGAAAGTTATTAAGGCAATTATTTCAGCCGAAAGAAAATCTATCCGAATTAAATTTACAATTAGTGGATTTGGAGATTGGTAAAATACATCACATGAACATAAGCGAAGATGAGAATTCTCTCCAACAAAATTTGATGTAGAATAGATAGTATAGGCCCTCCTAGAGCAGCGGGGGAGACAGAAATCATGACACAAGATCAATGGGTGCTAGTAAAACTCATCAAAGGGACGGTGTCAAAATTATATGCAATTTGGAGGCCTGAAAAGAAAAGGTCTTCAAATTAAGGTTCGCCCTAATTTTGGGGAATTCTTCCATTAAGGCACTAGAAAAAGTGATTTTTAATTTTTAGTAATATTCATTTTTCTTAATAACTTTTAGGCAAAAAGTTCGAATAAGGTTTTGTCTGTTTTAGAACATCCCATAGAGACTATAGTTTCAATTTTCGCAATTATCTCAGTTTTGCTAATGTTGGTAAAAATTTCTATTTTCCAATTAATTATGTGATCAACACGAGTTAGAGTTTTCAAGAGTTTTTCTAAACGCTCTAGTTTTTCCTTTTACTATTTAAACCTATTATAGCTGTTAGGACATATGTGATTCATGTTAGGAACATATGTCAACATTTTATGTGATGACTAATTCTTTGACAAAACAAACTTTACTTGTAATTGGGTAGATCTAAAATGTGTTTAATGTTTCAAGAAACAAGGTTTCAAGTTCAAGTGTTAAAGCCATGCAAATCTACCCAAGAATCAAGTGAAGAAGTGTTGTTCATTAAAGCTCGACAGCTAACTCGACAGCTAGTATCTATCATGGTTTAAAAAAGTTGTTTCAGCCCAAGGCTCGACAACTGCTCGATAGATAGGGTATCTGTCAAGATTTATGAAGTTCAATTTTTCAAAGCTGATTTTCATCCAATCCATGAATGTATGTTTGGGCTTTCTTTTCTCACAACCCTAAACATTTATAAGGATTATTTTAAGAGCCGTCATAGGTTTCACAGTTGCACAAGAGCACAACTCCACAAGTGTGAAGAAAAGTGTTACCAGAAACCTAATTGCCCTAGTTCATCTTGAACAAGTTGTTGTGTTTGTACACCGTAGGGTTTTTTGACCAAGCAACATTATGATCTTCATCGTGTGATGAACAGAAGAACTTTGCAGCCAACATCCTTCTCAAGTTGGTGATCAAGTCGCGTACTAGGATCCACACATCTATTAGTTAGTCAAGTACTAGGAGCCATGCAATACAATGAGAGATTGTCATTACAGAACAAGTCCAATTGGGTATTGGAGTAAGGGATCTACTGTAGGTTGGTATAAGGTACTAGGATTCCTTTACTTGTAACCACTGTGTCAATTTATTTTCCACTGCATAATTATTTAGTTTGTGATTTGCTTGTGCTGTCACGTACTTTGCATATTTATTTGATTAATTAATTAAATTTGGTTAATTAATCAATTAATCCATCACAAATGGTCAATATGTTTTTGGACTGTCAATAGCCTCCAAGACAATGGAATTATTTAAATTAATAAAAAGCCAGACTTTTGTTTATTACCTCTCTCTAGTGGATTCTAGAGACCTATATATCACCTAATGGATTCAAGAAACTCCTTGTAGATTTGAGGTTTTCATTAAAAAAAGTAACGTATTCATATTCTTATAGCTTCTGTGACATCACAATTAAATCATTATATAGCCAAAAACGTTTTGCAGCTAAGGTCATTATAGTTGTACCATAATGAATTGAAGTGGACATTCATAATAGGTCCACTTCCATTGGCTAGATCTAGAACAATAGGACTCCAAAATAAACCCACCAATATTCCAAGCAATTTAACACCCACAAAATCATATGCTAAAGAACAAAGTAAATTATGAAAACAATAACAAAAGCACATAGGGATCACGTAGACAATGGCATTGGTGGCTTCAATAGTTTCCCATGACTTCGATTCCCTAGATCTCCTGCAGCGTTACCTCAATGTTTGGATTTTAATTTGTACAACAACTTTGGGTTTTAATCTTTTAATTTTTTTTACTACATTAGGTAATAGAGTTTTAAAAAGAGTGTGGGTGTATCACTCTTTATCCTTTTATTTACAAAAATGTGGCATGACATAATACCATTGGAAAGAATAAATCGAGGCTTTTACATCACCATATTGAATTTAATCTCAAAATGAGATTAAATTTGAAGGATGGCATGGTGCATTTGAGTACAAACAGTACAAATATAAAAATTAGGGTGATGATTATAACGTTTCATGCCTTTGGGATGAAAATGCAAGTGTTCCACAGTTTAGGGTTGTTATTTGTTATTACGCCTCCTTTTTAAATTTTGTATTGGATATTGTATCCATTTAAGAATTTTATTTAAAGGTTTGTAATTATAACTGATCTAGGTCCAATTCGCCATTTTTTTTTCCATAAAAAGTAACGAAACTCCATAGAGATTTCACTCTCCTTATGTACAAAATTTTTTGAATTTCCGTTCGATTAATTCCTTTTTTTTTTTTTTTTGGTTCTTGGGAAACAAGCGCACATGCACAAGAGATAAAGAATAGGGCTCTAACACAAATGCATATTTGAATTTCATTTAAAAGTCATGGTACTTTTAAATAGTAGAGGCGAAGCGAGGGATCAAGAGGGGGAGGCGGGGCGGCAATTGCATTTTGACCAAAGAAGTCAATACCGTACCAGAGGCTGTACCGGTTTGGCCAGCGGTATGATATATTTCGGATACCGGTGTACCCTTTCGGAATTAACGCTAATATATATATATATATATATATATATATATATATATAATTTTAAAATGATAAATTTATGTCACTCATCTAATCAATAACAACAATAATAATATATACTTTAGAAAAACCAACAAGTTCATAAAAAAAAGAAAAGAAAAAAATAAAAGAGAAACCAACAACGAAAATATCTACGTGTGGGTGGGTGGGTGAGTACTAGATTGGCAAGTCAAAAACAAGTCCCATCAATTTACTTAACATTAATAATAATAATAATAATAATAATAATAATAATAATAATAATAATAATATCAGAGACAATCCCATCACATTTCAAATTAGTGTCAGATTTCACATGGGCTTGAGGTCTTGAGCAAATAAAAAGAAGGAAAGCCGGAGAGGGAAGGGTAAAAGCAAAAGGTAAGAATAATAAATGAGAGGGGATACCAACCAATGAACTGATTGTTAAGAAGAAAAAGCTTGGGTGATCAACAACGGCAACAAATGGCATTCTGGTGTTGCTTCTTGCTTTAATTGCTTCTTCTTCCTCTTTTTCTTCTTCTTGTCAGCCTTCCCCTCTCTCAAAATTTACAAAGCAACTCTCTCTTTTCTTGAAAGTTTACAAATAAATCAAAGATTTTTTCTTCGGTCCGAAATACACTTACCGGCGAGAATCCGATACTTATCTCGGTACAGCCAAAACAGCTCTGGTATGGCCGGTATTAAATCCGATACGAAATGAGAGTGTACCTGTACCGGTGAAGGTACCGAAACGGAAACTTTCGGCCATACCGGCCGGTACGGTACAAAACTGATTTCCTTGGTCTTGACTCCTCCCAAAAATTCCTTCAGTACTTAAGAATGACCATTCTTAGTATCACTAGGAAAATTCTCACTATAACTTGGAAAATTCTCTTTATTCTTAATTCTCTCTTTTCATCATTTATGTGTTTAGATTTAGATTCTTCTTCTTCTTCTTCTTCTCCTTCTTCTTCTTTTTTTCAGTTAGTGGCCAAGTTTTATTGATTATTGAATTGAATTTATAATGGTATATCCATGTAATAGTTATCAAAGTTTCAAGCTTTGGCTATGGAGGTTAGAGCAGATAGAGAATTGATGTTTGTGTAAAAATGCTTCATTGAATAGTAGATTACAATAATCTCTGATATTTATATACACCTAACAGAGTGGGAAACTAACAAACGGTCATATCATTGGTTAGCGACAAGTTATAACTAATCTAGTTATAACTAAAATGTGCATATAATTTTGGTTTCTTTTCTATGTTTTCTTCCCCCCCCCCCCCCCCCCCCCTTTTTCTCTCCCTTCTTCTAGCCCCACAAACATTGCAAAGGGTTTGAAAATAACGATGAAATTTATTATTGTTAAGTTTTAGACCCCTTAACAAAATATGTTTAACCTAACATTAAGCCAAGTTGATTAACAAGTTTCTTCATTAAGACTAGGTTAAACAAATATGTATAAAACAAATATAATGCAAAAAATAAAGAACACAAAGATCTAATGACTCAAGAAAACCTATTCGGTAAAAAAACCTTTGGAGGATTTAACCTAACTATTCTCAAGGTAAAAACATATCCACTACGAAAGAATTTAAGTTTGTACAATAAGATTTAGACTGTAACATCCTATTGCTACCTCGTGTAGAAAACTTACTATCACGACCACGTGATAGCTCTGAGTCCACGGGCTACTTCTTTCCTTGATCTGCAACAACCACAAGTTCTCCTACTTGTGACTTTAAGACACCTCTCAAAGGTTTCAAATCTTCTTGAAAGTTATTTATGCAGCAACTGTAACAACCATCAAGTTTTTTATATGAATCTTGATCATGATAGCTCTATGTGTGTGTATGTAGGTAAACACCTCTTAGATCTCACAAAAAATTCAACATACAACTCATCAAAAGACTTCTAAAATGTAGCTAGAGTTTTTCCTTTTATACTTGGAGTGAAACACTTAACACTGCATGTCATTTGAGCTTGAGCTGGTTTGAAACTACTGCAAAAAAAATCTTGTTCTATGAGATTCGATCGATCAAGCCTAATTTTCTATCGATCGAGCTTTACAGAATTTGACCAATAAATTCCTTCAATTACTTGATTCCAAACTTACACTTATCCAAACTTTGAGCAAGTCTAAACCTAGACTCATTGTTTTGATCATGATTGACCAGCATATACAAAGTGAAGTTCTAATGCATTAGTTCCTAAATTCTTAGAACCTAACAATCTCCTCCTTTGGCAAGCTATGACAAAACACATTACACGAAATAAAATGCTCAAAGTAAAAATAGCCCAATCACACTTTATTGCCCAAATTACAATTCAACCTAACTCCTATCTATCAATTGCAAAAATATACAGCAACTTTGAATGAATTAATATGTAAGTTCCTGAAACACTAAACAAACCATAAATGCATATGCGGAAAATACAAGTAAATCAAAATAAATTTCTTGTTTTCACAAAACATAAAAAAGAAGACAAATACCATGAATAACCTCATAATATAAATCATAACCAATGTATCATAGTTTTTGAAACAAGAACATAAAAATAAATAAAACAAGAATATTATAAAAAAAATTGTCTCCCCCTAACATATACAATCACAAAATATGCCCCTAAATACAATCTACATCAAAAATATATCATCTCATCAACAAAAAACCACATCTCCCCCTATCTATTTACTCCCCATTTTTGTGATCTAGTGCCAAAGGGTAATCAAGACTAATCCAAGGGTGGAGCTCGTGAAGAATCACCTTTAGCATCAGCCAAATCTGCTCATAAGGCTGCAACCTTGTTGAGCAAATCCAACAAAAGCTGACCATGAGCCGCCTGAACAGTGAGACACGTCTTTAGCATAGTACGCATAAAAGAAGACAATGATGTAGATGGTGGAATATCCACGACAGTAGTGGGATCAACAAACTCTATAGGTGGAGGATTGCCAGAAGAAGGGTCTCTAGATGCATCACCTGTAGATGACTCGACTTTAGGGCATATAGAGCTAGCTTTTAACTGAGCAACCCTTTGCCTAAGAAAGGTGGCACCTATGTTAGGACATATGTGACTCATGTTAGGAAAATATGTCAATTTAAAATTGGTTAATCCTTTGATAAAACGCACTTTACTTGTAATTGGGAAGATCTAGGATATGTTTGATACTTCAAAAAACATGTTGATCAAGCCAAGTATTAAAGTCATGAAGATCGGACCAAGAAACAAGTGAAGAAGGGCTATTCATTAAAGCTGGACAGATTCCTGACAACTCTCGATAGATAGCTATCTATCGAGATTTAATGAGTCTCGACAGCTCTCAACAAATTCTATCTATCGAGAATTACAAAAATTAGTTTTTCAAATATGATTTTTGGCCCATGCTTATGTATTTATGTAGGGTTTCTTTTCTCACAACCCTAGACATATATAAGGCTTATTTTAAAGGCCGTCATATAAGATATTACAAGGAGTACATATGCAAAAGGTGACCGATGCCTTATTCTCTCTGAAAAAAACTACTGCATCTTTGCGCCTTAGGGTTTTTTAATCATGTGCTTCTTAATCTTCATTGTTGATGAAGTGAAGAACTTTGCAGCCAACATTCTTCTTCCTCAAGTTGGTAAGCGAGTCACGTACTGCATCAAAGGGCGGCTTTCATATATTGAAGAGTTTAGAGGTTCTGAAGCAGTAAAAGGTTTCTGCTGTAAGTTCATCTATGGGTGTTAAGAACATATTTTTTGTAGTTGCTTAATCCTTTGACAAAACTCATTTTACTTGTAATTGGGTAGATATAATTGGGTAGATCTAGGATGTGTTTAATACTTCAAAGAACATGTTGTTCAAGTCTAGTATTAAAGCCATAAAGATTAGACCAAGAAACAAGTGAAGAAAAGGTGTTTACTAAAGCTGGACAGATATCTCGACACCTGCGGACACCTGCGGATAGATAGCTCAACACCTGCGGACAGATAGCTCGACACCTTCTCAACAGATAGCTATCTATCAAGATTTAATGAGGCTTAACTGATACTATTTATCAAGGTATCTATCGAGGTTACGGAAATCAGAATTTTCAGATATGATTTTCGGCCCATGCTTATGTATTTGCGTAGGGTTTCTTTTCTCACAAACCTAGACATATATAAGGCTTATTTTAGAGACCGTCACATAAAAGAATACATGGAGAACACATGCAAAACCAAAAAAAGAAGTTATTACGTCTTTGTGTCTTAGAGTTTTGTAACCAAATGCTTCTTGATCTTCATTGTTGATGAAGTGAAGAAATTTGCAGCCAACATTCTTTTTCCTCAAGTTGGTGAGTGAGTCATATACTGGAATTCATGCAAAGGGGTAAGTCATGTACTGAGATCCGTGCATCAAAGGGTGGCATTCATCATATCTTGTCTTACTTACTTTTCTGCTGCATATTATTTGTGACATGATATTAATGTTTGTTTGTTCTAACAAGTTTTATGCATAATAAATCTAATTAACAGCTTGGGTTTAAAACTTGTTAATTCTATCAACCGGGTCTAAATTTCCCTACAAGTGGTATCGGAGTAGGTACACTCTCATTGAATTAATTTCCTGAGTGTGATCCTTGACCCCCGTTGTTATAGAAACTCTTGGTGAGTTATTAAAAGTTTTGAGCTTTTTAACTTAACTTCAAGGGAATTATAATTCCTCTATGTCCTTTAGTAGTCATACTAGACACGTTCATTTTCACCTTCACGGCCAAAGACTCATGCTGTGTGGGTGAGAAAGGAGCCTAAGACTTAATTGTCTTTTTTTATTGTCCTTTGTTTTAATTCTTTCTATCTAAAGTAGGACTCACTTTGCTTGATTTCTTATCTACTTTTGGAATCATGCTTTTTTGCATCGGCACCTTTCTATCATGCCTTCATGCATTTGCATCTTTCTTTCATGCTTTCATGTTGTTTGTCTATTTTTGTTTGGTTGTTTAGTTTTTATTTTGTTGTTTTTAAAAATGAAAAATCAGAAAAATACAAAAATATTGTGTGTTTTTGTACATCGGTTCTTGTGAAACTTAAAATGGCCATTGCAACAGAGTTCTCTAAACTTTGTATCTTTTGTAGCTTAGATGAGCATCACTATGCACAACTAAGCAAGTGAGTTTTGTGTCTCTTTGTTCGTGATGAGTAATATTAAGTAATCTCTTGTACTTAACACTTGTATCACTCTTTTTGAAGGGAAGAAATAAAAAATTTTAAGAGAAAAACATAAATAACCATCTCATCACTTTTCCTGCCAATCATGAAATGACATCTATATGCTTCGGCATAGCAAAAGTGCAATGTCAATGACATCTGTATGTTTCGGCATAGCAAAAATGCAATGTCAAAAAACTTAACATAATTGGGTATTTCTTTTCTCTCCATTGTATACTCATGCATGGTTTGCTTAATAAAAAGAAAATGTTTTAAAATATAATTGCAAGCGTGTTTTCTAGGAGATGTGGGAGTTATAGGATGTACCTAAGGTGATAGTCCCCATCAAACAGTTATGATTGTGTGTGAGTTAAAAGTGATTTTCTCTTATCTCAAATCGTCATAACATAGAGGCACTTATGCAATCTTGCGATATTTTTCACACACAACATGCAATATTCTTTGCTACTTTTGATACATATGCAGGTATAATGTGATTTAGCCATCACAAGGTTTACATGCGTTAATGTATGCTCACTAAACTGTCTTAACTTATTTTTGAAATATAAAATTGGTTAGACTTGTTTTGTGTGTGTGTGTGTGTGTGTGTGTGTGTTTTGGATAAAAATGCATGACATTTTTCTTGTTGAGAGATGTTTTTGAGAGATCAAAATGTTGTTTGGATCTTTGGTTGAGTTGCATTCTTGATTGCATTCATGTCTGTGTTTTTCTCTTTCTTGAAAAACTGTTTTTAAGTAATCTTGATACCTCCTTGACACTTGGCTTATCTATCGAGCTTTTTTGTTGCATCTTATTGCAATCTCGACACCTCTCGATAGCTAGATGGATCAATCGAGAAAGTTCCTGTCCCCTCGATAGCTTCTTGATAGCTATTCGATCCATCGAGGTATGCTCGATAGCTTCTCGACACCTCTCGATCCATCGAGATTCTCTGCATGCATTGTTTATCACATGTTTTGCATATTTTTTTGATCTTTTCATCCATAGCATCTTATTTCATTAGATTCATGCATTTATATGGATTCTTTGTATCCCCTTGATCATCTTTATATTTCTCAAGTGAAGCTTTCTAGTTTCTTGTACCCTTTGTCAATCATGACAAAAAATGGGAGAAATTGGAGAACTTGGGTTTCTTTTTGAGATTCTACAAGTTAGGGGAGAAATACATGACCTTGTTAGGGGGAGATGTGTTTCATCTTGTTAGGGGGAGTGCTTACTTCCTTCTTCTTGTACATCAGGCTTGTGACCATATTTACATACATTTTGCTTATCTTTCATACATATGTGATGATGTATGTTTTCTTCACCTATCTCTACATGTGTTGTTTGTTTTTTATCTTTATACACATGTTTCTTTATTTGTGTGCAATCTATTATTTCTGTTTCACACAAAGATTCCTTGATGAGTTTTGTTTAAATGTTTCAGAAATACAGGTTGTCAAAGTCATCCTTTTCATGAACTCTCTTCTTGCAAAGTTTTTCAAGAGTCTGTATTATGATAGATTTTATTGTACTTAATATGTGAGTATGACTTAAGTAATTTATGACTTCTCTCATATGTTCATTTGTTTGTTGTAGTTTTGTCACAGATTGCCAAAGGGGGAGATTGTTAAGGACATATTTTATGTAGTTGGCTAACCCTTTGACAAAACGCACTTTACTTGTAATTGGGTAGATCTAATTGGGTAGATTTAAAATGTGTTTAATACTTCGAAAAACATGTTGTTCAAGTCTAGTATTAAAGCCATGAAGATTGGACTAAGAAACAAGTGAAGAAAATGTGTTTACTAAAGCTAGACAAATAGCTCGACACCTTCTCGACAAATAGCAATCTATCAAGGTTTAATGAGGCTCGACAGATACTATCTATCAAGGTTACAGAAATAAGAATTGTTAGATCTTATTTTTGGCCCATGCTGATGTATTTGTGTAGGGTTTCTTTTCTCACAACCCTAGACATATATAAGGCATATTTTAGAGGCCATCACATAAGAGAATACAATGAGAACATATGCAAAAGGAGACCAAAGCCTTATTCTCCCCAAAAAAAGAAGCTATTGCGTCTTTGCGCCTTAGGGTTTTGTAACCAAGTGCTTCTTGATCTTCATTGTTGATGAAGTAAAGAACTTTGCAGCCAACATTCTTCTTCCTCAAGTTGGTGAGTGAGTCACGTATTGAGATTCATGCAAAGAAGTGAGCCACGTATTGAGATCCGTGCATCAAAGGGTGGCGTTCATATATTGAAAGTTCAGATGTTCTGAAGCGGTAGAAGGTTTCTGCTGTGAGTTTATCTACGGGGATTGTAGAGTCTAGGAACAAAGGTTTTATACTAAATCTGAAACTTCTTTTTACTATAGTGAATTGCTTTTCGGGAAGGTTTCCCCCCAGGTTTTTTACTGTGAAACTGGTTGGTTTCATTGGTTTTCCTAGGTCATCATATCTTGTCTTATTTACTTTTTCGCTACATATTATTTGTGACATGATATTGATGTTTGTTTATTTTAATAAGTTTTATGCATAATAAATCTAATTAACAACTTGGGTTTGAAACTTGTAAATTCTATCAACCAGGGTCTAAATTTCCCAACAACGGGGATTGTAGAGTCTAGGGACAAAGGTTTTGTACTAGATCTGAAACTTCTCTTTACTATAGTGAATTGTTTTTCAGGAAGGTTTCCCCCTAGGTTTTTTACTGTGAAACTAGTTGGTTTCATTGGTTTTCCTGGGTCATCATATCTTGTCTTATTTACTTTTTCACTATATATTATTTATGACATGATATTGATGTTTGTTTGTTTTAATAAGTTTTATGCATAATAAATCTAATTAACAACTTGGGTTTGAAACTTGTAAATTCTATCAACCAGGGTCTAAATTTCCCAACAACGGGGATTGTAGAGTCTAGGGACAAAGATTTTGTACTAGATCTGAAACTTCTCTTTATTATAATAGATTATTTTTCGGGAAGGTTTCCCTCTAGGTTTTTTACTGTGAAACTAGTTTGTTTCATTGGCTTTCCTAGGTCATCATATCTTGTCTTATTTACTTTTTCGCTATGCATGATATTGATGTTTGTTTGTTTTAACAAGGTTTATTCATAATAAATCTAATTAACAACTTGAATTTAAAACTTGTTAATTCTATCAACCGAGGTCTAAATTTCCCAACAACTTATAGGAGCGATGATATGAACAAGCTTAGAAGAGGTGAAGCCCTTTAAACCTAAATCTAAAAGAATCTTATGGATAAAAATCGAGAAAAACAAACCATGAGATTTTGCAATAGTTCTATGAACCTCAACAAGGGTACGAATGAAAAGAATAGGAAAATGATAGGAGTATCAGTGATGAGAGCATACAAAAATGCACATCCCTCAATGGGAATGGTATGTATGTGAGAAATAGGTTATATGTTATGACAAGAAATCCTAAAGAACAAATTATTGAGCTCAGTAAGCTCATGTGTGGTAATCTTAGGATTAGTACCCTAACTAATGGTAGTACCAGTAAGAAGAAACATAATGTCATTAAGGGGAGGAAACTTTATATAAGGATATACAGGCTGCTATACCAAAGGTACACCAAGAGCAGAAGCTACTACCTCACGGGTAATGACAAACTCTTCACCCCCTATCCAAGTCTTCAGATAGTGAATGTTGGATCATCGAAGTGAATAGAGCAGTTTGAATAAAAATCTCTAATAAAAGCAGCCAGAGGAGGATGCTCAACATCCAGAAAAGGCAACCAACCCTGACTCTCAAAGTTCCTACGAATCTCAGAATTAACCTCATCTAGGATAACTTTCCTTTCAGCCCAAACAGGCCTAAAGATATTCAATTTCTCATAGGCTTCTTGATTTGATTTAAACTGAAATATAGTATTTTCAAAGTCAAAATAGGAGGAAGTAGTTGTTTTCTAAGCCCTAGATTTCTTAACCATGATTCTAAGAAAAAGGAGGAAAACAAAAACAAAGAAAAACATAAAAACCAAGGGCAGATTGCATCAGAAAGGGTTAGAGCACAAAATATATCAAAAAAATAACAAACTATATGATGCATGTAATGAATGCACATATGATGCATGCTCTAATGCACAAAAAAAATTTCAATTTTCAAAATTTACCCACAATTAACTTGAATAAAAGAGTTTTAACCCAAAAACCCAAATTTTGAAAAACCCACTTTTCAAAACCAAATCAAATTGATTAATTAACCATTATACTAGTTAGAAAACATCATATAATAACTTAATCCATTAATTTCACAAGTCAATTTCATCAATTTAAGCTTAATTGAACAAAAACCCCAATTTTGTAAAATTTCAAGCCCTAGAATTTCCAATTCTTCTTAAATCACAAAATTGATCAAATTAATGCATGGGAATCATATATATAACATCTAGGAACAAAAACCCATTGATTAATTTTGAACAAAAACAACCAAAACATCAAAATTTCAACCAAAAAAAAAAGTTTGAAAAGTCTAAAGAAAATGCATGAAAAATGTAAATAACTTGAAAAAGAATGGTATTTAGGTCTTACCTAGACTTAAGGACAAAAACTCTTAAATATTTGAGGAAGAAAATGAAAAGTTCTTGGATTGGATCAATCGAGAATGAAAATGATGAAATGGAGAGAAGACTTTTGAAAAACTAATGAACACGTGCTAAGAAAAGCATGTTTTTATTCTTTCCTTTCGAAACTTGATCGGTCGAGCAACGATTGGGTACCAATCGAACCAAGTAGAGAGCAACTTTTAGAAATCAAAGGATTTTTGATCGGTCGAAAAACACTTTCGATTGATCGAAATTCTGGAAAACTAGATTTTTTGAAGAATAGTAGAAGATTTTGCAGAAACCATTCAAACCAAGTTATTTCATTAATAAAATTCATGAGAATGAGATTAAAAGTTTTTGAAAACATTTTTTTTTCAATCTAGAACTTCAAAAAGCAAGAGTTTCACACCTTTTATCCCCAAATTTTCAACCCTTGAACGTATTTTGCATCAAATTCATAGAATATATAATCTTGGATGGCCAAACCAAATTCACACACAATTTCATGTACTAAGTTTAGCAAAGAATAACTTGTGAAGTGTGTGCAACTAGTAACACCATAAGATGCATGTGAGGTGATATGTGGATAGTAATCAATCATAATTTCTACCTTATTCATCGCATAAATTTGAAAGTGACTATCACCTAAAGAGTTACATCATATAACTCTCACATCTCCTAGAAAACAAGCTTACAACCATGCAATTTTTATTTATTTATTTTGCCTTATCATGTTTTATCTTTTCAAGCATATTTTTCTTTTTCGACTTTTTCTTTTCTTTTAAAGGTGATAATGCAATGAAAATCAGTAGGTTAGATGCTTCAAGCTTCAAAGTTGACCGGGGTGGACCGGCCAAGAACTCTTTGATGCCAAAGTTAGTTTTATTCTTTTATTCTAGAATTCCGACTTTTTAGGAGTTGCTTTGTACTTACCTTTATCTGGTCTGAATGGGTGTTTATATAGTGCGCCCCCGAAATGGTTATTAGATTTGTAACTTTCTTTGTATTTGAGGAGGTTAGAGGGTTTAAGGATAACTTCCACAACCACTATTGGAGTTATATTTTTTCCATAACTGTCATTGGAAATTAAGTATTTAGTAAGGAGTTGTAGCAATGAACCTGGATCTTGCTCATGCCTTGGAATAATAACACGTGGTTCAATCACCAGCTCTTGTAGGCAAATCCACACCTAGAAATTTCCTAAGTGTTAGGGGGTTGTCCAAGAGCTTTCTTGATAAACGACTGTCCTGCTATGGACAACTGTCCTGCTATGGACGACCTTCTTATGTGGGATAGCCTTTCTTCTCTGGATGGCTCTTATGGACGAATTGGAGTTAGTTTAATTTTTAGTTCACCATCAAAAGGAAACACCTAATGATTTTTATGTGCAAGTGCTACACTTTCTTGAGCACAAAAAATTTTTAGATGCACTAAGGTGTTCATAATTGACTAGTAAATAGTAGTGAGATGGTTATTTATGCATTTCTCTTAGGATTTTTTAGTCCTTACAATCAAAAGCATGTGACTTCAAAATCAAGATCATGTGATCAAAAACTATAAACAACTCACACACAACATGCACTACATAACTAATACTAGCAAAGTGCAGAAAAATAAGCTTATCCAAGCTAACCAAGATACATAGGCATGTTATGCAAAGATAAAATGTCCAACCTCAAATACACATCCATGATATGTAATACAAAATACATTCTTTCACTTTCCTCGTTTCCTTTTTTTTTGTTTTTTATTTTTATGAAAAACAAACAAAAACAACCTAATATGAAATGAATTAATGTAATACAATGCAAATCCTAGGAACAAAAGAAAAACAAGAATCAAGAAAGTGGTCACAAAAGATTTTGAGATGAAGCATAAGAACCATGTCAAAAAGACTCAATAAGATTAAGCCTTTTGCATCCAAAACTTCTTAGATGCAACTTTGGCTTTGGACTTATTATTCAGATTAGAATGATAAGCAACTCCAGTATTGGAATAAATGTTCAAAGCCTTTACCAATTCCCCAATAAGTATCATAGTATCTTGTGCTTGAGGCACAGGTACTTTTTTCTTAGTTGCTTGCTTTACAACTTGCAACTTGAAACAGTTTGGGCAAGTATGCCCAGCTTTTCCACAAAAATGAAAAACCCACAAAGGTCTATCATACTCTTACCCCTAGGTAAGTTAGGATTCTTAGGCTTAGACTCTTGAAGATCAACCCTAATCTTTCTAGGAACAGGAACCTCTTCTTTTGGTTTGACAACTTTTATCTTAGATGGTTCAGAAGAAGGAACAAAGTTTATGGAATGAATTTCAGAAACAGAGATACTATCAACAAATCCAAAACCTGATTTGTCTAAGGGAGACTTCTGAATACTCAAAATGTGATCAAGTTTAGAATTAGCAAACCTATTTGTTTGTTCTCTAACAACAGAAAATTCTAGTTTTAGGTTATCAAGCAGCATACAATTTTCAGCCTTCACCTTATTACCAGTTCATTAGCATCAAGCAAATTTAGCAAAAAGTTTTTCTTTTCTTTTTCAAGAATGGCTATCTCCTTTAGCCCTAAATCAACACTCATGGTATTCTTTGCAGCAACCTTGCACAGCTTGTTATAAACTTCTTGCAAGTTAGCATTGTTGGAGAGTTCCCCATCAGAAGAGTTCTCTTCAACCAGATCACTTTCATTAACTACAGCAATAGCTATGAAAGCAAAGAAGTTTCCATCTTCATCACTTCCAAACTCGTGATCAATAACTTCACCATCACTAAGGGTTACATCATAACTTTACCCTTTGATCTCAAGAATGTTTAACATTCTGATTTCACATGACCATACCCTTGACAGCCAGAACATTGTTGACCTAAAGAATTACTAGAAGATTGACCAACTTTTTCTTTTGATTTTTCAGTATTATTGATTTTAGTTAGTTCATTTTTCTTAAAGTTCTTAGGTTCAGCATTGCTTTTACCTCTTGCCCTTCTATTGTTATTCCTAAGAAAGTTCCTAAAGTTCTTCGCAAGATATACAATCTCTGTAGAAGAGAATTCATTATCAAATCTATTACCATCAATTGACTTAAAAGCCATTGATTTGGATTTGTTGGCTTTTGATAGGCCAAGAGTGTATTGACCCATTGTGATTAATTTTATTAATTAATAAACTTAGGTAATTGATCAAAGTTTAATTACCAAAGTTTATTAATTAATAAAATTAACATGCAATGTACGTGGCAGCACAAAAAAATTACCAACTGAAGTATAATGCAGCGGAAAATAAAGTTGACACGGTGATTTGTTTACGAATGGGGAAAACCTCCGAGGCAAAAACCTCACTGGATGATTTTAAGATCACCACTCCCAAGAATTCACTATTATCAAAATAAGTGGTTTACAAGTAAAGGAATCTCAATACCTTAGACCAACCTACAATTGACCCCTTACCCCAATACCCAACTGGACTTGTTTGGTAGTGACAATCTCTCCTCATACTGCATGGCTCCCAGTATGTGACTAACCAATAAATGCACGGATCTCAGTACATGACTTGATCACTAATTCAAGAAGGATTTTGGCTAAAAAGTTCTTCAGTTCATCATTCAATGAAGGTCATGAAGTTGCTTGGTCACAAAACCCTACAGTGTACAAACACAGCAGCTTCTTCAAGATAAACTAGGGAAAAACTAGGTTTTCGGTCACACTTTTCTTCACACTTGTGCAATTGTGCTCTTGTGCAACTATGCAACCTGTGAAGACCCTTAAAATAATCCTTATATATGTTTAGGGTTGTGAGAAAAGAAATCCCAAACATACATTCATGGATTGGATGAAAATCAGAGCTGAGAATCTGTTTTTCATAAACGTCGATAGATACCCTATCTATCGAGCAACTGTCAAGCCTCGGGCTGTATCAGCTTTTTAACCTAAATAGATACTAGTTGTCAAGCTTTAATGAACAACACTTCCTCATTCGTTTCTTGGATAGACTTGCACGAATTTAATACTTGAACTTGAAACCTTGTTTCTTGAAGCATTAAACACATCCTAGATCTACACAAATACAAGTAAAGTGCATTTTGTCAAAGGATTAGCCAATTACATAAAATGTTGACATATGTTCTTAACATGAATCACATATGTCCTAACAATCTCTCCCTTTGGCAATCCATGACAAAACCACAACAAATAAATGAACATATGAGAGAAGTCATAAATCACTCAACTCATACTCACTTGTTGAATACAATAAAATCTATCCTAACACAAACTCTTGAAAAACTTTGCAAGAAAAGAGTTTATGGCAAGAAAGACTTTGACAACGTGTATTTCTAAAATACTTTAAACAAAACTCATCAAGGCATCTTAGTGTGAGACAAAAATAAAAGATTGCATACAATATATAAGAATCACGTGCATAAAAAGAGAAAATAAACAACACGTGAAAAGATAGGTGAAAAAACTATAATAACAACCTCAAATGTATATATATTATCAACATGTACAAGCTTTGCTATCACAAAGTGATCACAAGATCAAAGGTACATGAACAATGTATCTACAAGAGTAAAAAAAGAAAAAGATACATAAGTCCTCACTACATCCCTTAAAAATATAAACACTTCCCCACATAAAAATCCCCTATACTAACCCTCCCCCTATGAGTATGACTACTCTCATATCCAAAACAACTCCCCCTTTTTGTCAAGAGTGACAAAGGATAAGTACATCAAGTAGACATCTCATCATCACTAGGCGAGCTAGCACCATTGTCCTCATCAACATCATCACTGTTAAAGCCATCATCACTCTCATCCTCGGAAGCCGGGTGGAGACGGAGAGGAAACAGCGAAGCCACCCATGACAACTTGTTGTCGTGCGATACAACCAACACGGGTGTTCACCTAACACAATTCATAACTGAAAGTGTCAAGACGAGCATCCATGTCTTTAAGAGTCACCCCACCCATGGAAGATGAAGGAGCAGAGGTGGATGAAGCAGTAGAAGTTAGAGGAATCGTCATCCCAGGCCACCTCGAACGTAGCTGAGCCTCGCTCCGTTTAACGATAGCGATGTCTATGGCACACATGATTAAGAAATGGTCCGACTCGGGATAGGAGATAGAAAAATGGCGAATGATCTGCGTGATAGCCGAAGGGAAGATGAACTTATCATGGGTCATCGTATCCCTATATACATCTATAAGGGATAAAATGAAATGAGAGGGGAAGTCTATAGTAAGATGCTCTCAAAGGAAAAGCAAAAATCAAGCATGTGGCTTTGTGATGGAGTTATAGTGAGACAATGGATGCAAAACAAAAGTCATCGCCATGTTAATGAATCTCGGACCTTTAGCAAAGGCCAAGCAAGGAGTCAATTGACGATCACCCCAATTAGAAGGTCGCTTACAGAAAGAAGACATGAGTTCGTCTTTAGACACATTATTCAGATGATCACACCCAGGGTAGTCAGGATGCGCTACCCTCGAGACATGAAGCACGTCGGATACAATATCCGGTGTGATCACAATGTGCGTACCTTGAACGCGAGTGACAAAGAGAGGTACGGAATAATCAAATCCGTGCATGTTGGAGTAAAACTCTTGTATGATCATGGAAGGACAAGTGACTAGGACGCCACACAGTGACTTCCAACCCTTACGGTGAATGATAGTGGGTAGGTCAGTATCGGAGAAGTCCAATAAAATGACTTGACATTCTAAATGAATGCCTCGTCTAGAGAAGTTCTCTAAAAAGTCCTTACGGGCTTTATCATCATGGAACCGAATGTGGGAGGGGGTAGAATCAAAAGAGGAAGCCTTGAAACGAAGAGAGATCTGGGATGGAGTAGATTTTTGTTTAGGTGCCATAAAGCAACAAACTAAAAGAAAGAGAGAGGGAGAAAGAGAGACACACAGAAAAGCATCAACACAATCAATATCAATATAAGATAAATGAAAGTAGGTATGCATGAAAATGCATGAACATGTGACATGCAAACTTAAAAACATCATGGGCTCTGCCCAATCCAAACCACTACCACACAACATTGCAACAAAGTAAACACACATCTAAAATGCATAAATGTTGTTATTATGAAATGTGATGCAATGTATGATGATTTCAGAAGTGACATCTAAAGTAACAGTCAAAACCTCATTATGTTGGGCAGCCACATTTAGTGTTGATGGAACATATATTCTCAAGATGAATATTCATAATCTCTTAACGAGATATAAAATATTCTTTTGAGATAAATTTAATGGGTTTAGTTATTTAGAGTGTTAGGCCTAACCACTTTAATAAGAAATTACTAAAGTATATAAATTTCATAAATATATAATGAATAACTTTAAAGGATTAAACTGGTACTCAAGGATAAGATGTAGTAATTTACAAAGTGGCAGTTTACATTCATGATTTTGTGTTACTACAAATATTTCATGAAGGAGTTGCATGTATAATAAAGTCTTGGGATATAATATATTAATAAGGCCTAAAGTGCAATTATATTTATATAGTGGTATTAAATATAATTAATGGTAACTTTGGACTAGTCAAAAGTTGACAAAAAAGCCCAAGGCCCATTGGAGCTAGTGTCTTATTGGTCCCTTTTAGTCCCACTCCAAACCACACACTAAAGTCCAATTGGAAAGGTCCAATAGGTCATTCCAATTAGATAATTAGTTAGTTATAAAGGGAGAAATATACAGAATTTTTCATTCTCCCTTTGAAAACTGATTGAGAGACCTCACATCTTGGGCGTAAAGTGGAATTAGAGTGAAGATTAAAAGTATTCCCGAGTACTTCAATCTTTGGTTTTGAATTTCACCATACCAAGGTACGTTATCTTGTTCTTAAACTCTGAAATTTACATAAGTGCATGTTGTCAATTATGAATGAAATAGATCCTTATTTGTTGTTTCCGCTATGTGTTTTGTATAGATACAAAACCAGTTTTTCCTATATTCTCGAGAGTGGTAACCTTAAAATCACCCGGTGGGAGTTTTTGCCTTAGAAGTTTTCCCCATTCGAAAACAAATCACTTTGTCAACTTTATTTTCCGTTGCATTTTATTTTAGTTGGTGATTTTTTTGTGCTATCACGTATATTGCATGTTAATTTAATTTATTAATAAACTTGGCTAATTAATCAATTAATTCATCACAAGGAGTCAATACACTCTTGGCCTATTAGCCCATACAAACATCATCTCCCTTCTTTGTTCGCCACTCAAAACTTCCTTCACATCTTGAAGATTGTTATCACCTTCATTGAGGTACACATCCGAAACTTCATTTTCTTCACCCTCGAAGTGAACACCAAGTTCTTCAACCAAATCACTTAATTCATCTTTGGAATCAATCGAGGTAAGTGCCATAAATATTGAATAATTACCATCTCCATCACATTCTTCTTCCGAATCAAAATTTGAGCTCTCTGAGTCACTATGGGTAGTTGTTAGCACTGTACCCTTTCCTCTTAAATATTTTAGACACTCTTTCTTCAAATGCCAATGACCATTGCATTCATAGCAAACAGTCCCTTAGGATGGTGATAAGTCTTTTACGTCACTCTTCTTGAAGTTTCTTTAGTCATTCTTGGAGGATAAAATTTTTCCTTTGCCAAACAACTTCCCATTGTTCTTCATCCTAAAAAACTTTTAGAAGTTCTTTGCAAGATATGGCACCTCTTTTTCAACATCATCCTTATATGAGGAATCACCCTTTTCTTTCATTAATGGTTTTGAGAGCAAGTGATTTGCTAGACTTGTGAGAGGGAAATTCCGAGCTTATAAGTTTGAAAAGAGCCAACAAGCTCTTGGATCTTAATCTCATCCAGATCTTTACTCTCCTAAATGGCTGTGACTTTGGCTAGGAAGTTTTCGGGTAAGGATCTCAATACTTTCCTTACAACTTTGGAATCCTCAATATTTTCTCCTAGATTGAGCTTGGCAATGACAATCTCATTGAGTCTCCCATAGAATGAGTCGAACAACTTATCTTCACTTATTTTCACTTCCTTAAATCGGGTAGTGAGGATTTGCAATTTGGTGTCCTTGTCCTTCTTGGTTCCTTCGTAGGTAGTCTCGAGGATAGTTCACGCCTTGAGGATTTGCAGCGTTGTCCCACTCGGCCCCGGGTGTTGCTGGTCTCACCCACCCATTCTCAACGGAATCCTAAATGGTCTCATCAAAAGCACATAGAAAGACACACATACGTACTTTCCAAAACACATAGTTACTCCCATCAAAGAAAGGAGGTGCGTTGAAGGATTGAGATCTATCCATCTTAAATGGGGTCTAGGATCACACAAGGATAATGAAATCAAAAAAGTGTACCCACTTTGATACCAATTGAAACCTTAATTAGTGTGAAAACACCAATGCTTGTTTAGACCTCCGATTTTAAATTATTGCTTAAGTGCTTTCACTCTAACTTATCTAAGTGCGGGACAAGAGTAAATGAAGCACAATAAACTGGAACTACTTTAGTGCATAAACATAAGCAATAAGCAATAAATGTAGAGCACAAAGAGTAAGGGAAGAGAGATGCAAACACAAGATAACACCAAAATATGTTATCGAAGAGGAAACCAAAGAACGCGACGAAAAATCTCTTTGCGACCCTTCAAGTCAAAATCGATCTACTAGTGAATAAGTTGGAGTACACGAATATCAAAAAGACCTTCCAAGCCTAATCTACCCAATGTACTTGAGCCCTCCAAGCTCCAGCTATCAACTGACTTGTTGGAGGCTTGTCTTCACTAGCTATTAGAATCCTGCAATTCTGCCCGATTGCATCTGCTACTTAATGGCTTCTTCCAATGCTTTCCAAAGGCACCAAAACTTTTCTCAACACTCATAGTGGGTGAGGTAAGTGTTTGGGCTAAGGACCTCTCAAGGATGTGTAGATGTAGAGATGAGAGTAGATGGAAACTTTAGAGAAGAGATATACAGTATTGTGGGTAAAACAATCTCTAACACTCAAGTGTTTGGCTAGGGTTTCTCTCTCAAAACTATCTTTAGAAAATACTTTTTTTTTTCATACATTTCGTGGGTAATAAGGGTTTATATAGTGTTGGTAAAGAATGGGAAAAGTCACACTCCAAAAAGGAACAAGCAGTGAGTTTTGGGGGGTCACTCACAACTTGGCTTGAGTCATGAGTCACTCGTGAAATCCAGCCTGTCAATGACTCTTTAAATTCCAGCATGTGCTTCTCACGTGACTCGTTTCACGGGCTAGCAGTTACGAGTCAAGTTGCGAAAACCACTTCTTCACAGATTCTTCACCAAACTCTCACACACAGCCTTTACATTAAATCCCACAAATGTATAGGGAAATGATTAAACAAAAATATAATTAGATTTGACACAGAATTAAAGCCAACAAATACATAGTTGTAAATCACAACTTTAGAATTTTTATTAACGAAACATGTTTTATTAAAAAAAATTGAAATAGTTGTTCAGAAAATTAACAAGTAAATTTTTCCGGGGTGAGGCAAGGCTTTGCAGGGCCCAAGGAGTGGGGATGGGAGAAGAAAAATTTTCCTATCGTATGTGGCAAGGAAAAAATGGGACAAGACAAAACCATACATGGCATGGGCGTAGACCCCATCCTTCGGCCCCACCTGCCCCATTGCCATCCCTACCTAGGTGATAACTTAGGAGGTATAAAAATGATATTTTAATATTATGGTTAACTATACTAGTATTTTTCATCCATCACTTAACAACAAAAACTATTTAGACACAAAATGCAAATGTTAGGGATTATAATAAAACATTTGAAATGTTATGGACTAAATTGATGTACAATGCAGGGTTAGGGACCAGATAAGTAATTCCCCAATATATTTTTCAATAATATTATTTCATGCCATCTTTCTTTTAAATAAAAGAATATAGACCTATAGACACAACCGCACTCTTCTTAAAATTCTATTATCTGATATAATCAAGAAAATTGTTTCTCAAAAAATAAAATATAATTAACAAATTAAAACCCAGAGTCAGGGAGAAACTGATATACAGAACCGCAAAGCTACCGTCAACGTGATTCCTTATGAGTGTCTAGTATTAATTCTCCGTGGTGTATTTGGTAGCTCATGGATTTGATACCAAACATTGGGATTTAGACTTTTCTCTTTCTATCTCCCAGTACTTTTGTTTTTGTTTTCTTAATTTACTTTGTTCTTTAGCATATAATGTAGGTGTGAAAATTGCTTGGAATATCACTGGGTTTATTCTAGAGTCTATTTGTTCAAGACAAACTTGTGGTAATAGTATCACGCAGTTGTAAAGTCAATCCGTGGTATGTAACATGACATACGAAGGTGCGACTAAAATGGAACAAATTGATATGAATGTGACTTGGGTGGTCATTTTCCTACTTCGTGCCAAGCAGGCACATCATAAACCGTCACAACGATATTTCCTTCTAAAGTACAAAAGGTGCAACCAATATGACTTGGTGCAAAGTGGCGCAACCAAAGTGCGAAGTTGAACCCTTCTACAGCTTTCCTTTTTTGTATCGAATATATTCCATTATGGTCAACTAGTTGATGCAGTTGAAAATGAAATTCCAAAGGGACCTAAAATTATGTGGGTTTGGTTGGCCTTGAGTACTTTTTTAACTAGACATCTCGTGTTGTTTTAAATATAAAATAGCAAGTGGTAGTGAGTTTTAATTTCCACATTTTATTTAGTTAGTAGTTGATATAGCAGTTTCTTATTAAAACAAAATGAGATTCCAGTTAACAAGTACTTGAGGTAAGCCAAACCTAAATTATATAAGCTAGGCCTTCGAATTTGATTCTCTCATTTCCTATAAATAGAGACTCTTAAGGCGTAGTATATTTGCATCATACATTGGGATTAAGATATATTTGAGAGGAAGAGAGATCGAACATGAGGACAAGAGTCTAGTTTGGTAGCCAAGGATGATTTGCCTGCTCCTTTAAGGGGTTTCAAGAATTAAATTTAGAAACTCTTGTATGGTTTGTAGGCAATCTCCTTGGCTAATCTGATAGGTTCTTCTTTCTCATGCTGGGCCTTCTCTTCTTCTAATTGGCAAACTTTTGACACTATTTTGCATGCATAATTCGAATTAGAATGATGGAATCAATATCTTACACATGGAGCATGAGTTTAATATCAAGAATAAAGATATATGAAAATGAAATTCCTGTCAATGGCTTGCCTTGTCCAAATAGAGACTCTAAGATATAGTATTTGCAGCATCCATTCGGATTATTAAGTATTATTTCTGAGGGGGAGAGATCTAACATTAGGATAAGAGTCTAGTTTGGTAGCCAAGGATGACTTACCTGCTCCTCCAAAGGTTTCAAGTATCAAGTCCAGAAACTTTTGTGTGGTTCGTAGGTAGTCTCCTTGGCTAATCTGACAGGCTCTTCTTTCTCATGCTAGGCCTTATCTTCTTCTAATCTGAGGCCTTCAACATTATTTTGTGATGATGCCGAGAATATCACCAGTGAGTTGCGAGCACCCTCCGCTTAAAATGGTTCCTGCAAAAAGAAAACAATAGACCTCAAGAGAGCACCGGTGTGGTGCCGGCCAAAAACCCTCCGAAGGTCAAGTTAGAATCTTGCGTCTTTTTACCCTAGAGTGCCAGAGTAAAGAATATTATGCGTACCTTTGCATCTAGGGTTTCTGGGGTATTTATATTGAGTAGAATCACCTTCCTTTTAGGATACAACTTCCTTCTCAAGTTTCTTTCCATATAGGAGTCTTACCAAACGTGTGCCGCAAGAAGCCCAAGTATACACGTTTGCGTGGGGATAAAGAAAAAGCCCAGCCGTAACATGTCAAACAACATGCAACCCGGAATCCGCAATCAACTTATATACGACGGATACTCAGTAGACTTTCAACCGTCATAGTAGTGTTGCCCGCCGGTGTCGATCCGCCTTCCTTATATCCGTCCAATCATTTAATTTCAATAGGAATACCCATCTATTATTTTTATCCCCTTCAGTTGCCCCCTTCATTCCTTGGATCCGTCTATGAAATATGACGGATTCAAGGAATGCCTATAGCGACGTGTGGAGAGGGGACGGTCTCAGTACCTCATTACGGACGACACGTGGCCTGACTTCTGACGATGAACACGTGGTGCCCGTGGATTGGCTATTTTCCAAAATCGAGGCGTCGCTTCGTATCCCGCGCCTTTTATTCTATAAAAACCCCGACATTCCGCCCTTCATTTTCTCTTCTTATCGAAAAATTAGAGAGCAGAGCGCAACCGTCACATCTATCGCGTCTTCCAGTTTTCCAGCAGATCCGTCCATCTTTCCTCGTCAGAAACCATCTCGAACTGGTATGTGTTCTAAATCTATCTCCGTCTTTCCTTTAATTTCATTATTTCAAATGTATGCGGTTTCTTTAGATCCGTCAGTGTCTTAGGTTATACCGTCACAAATGTAGGTAATGTCTAGTGCGTCGAGTAACCAGTCGTTTTTCCGCGAGGGGGCGGGCTACGATGAAAAGTGTCCGTCAGGTCCAAGAGATCTTGACACTTCAAGTGAAGAGGGGAACCCATCAAGTACCTCTTCTTCCCTTGATGGTGGTTCGGAGACGGAGAGTTCAAAATCGTCCAGTAGTAGCTTGGACGGTGTGGATCCTCCCGTCCAATCAGTAACTGGCCCAGATGGCTTTAGAGAGTTCGTCATGCTGCCTCTTTGGACGGTAAATGACTTTAGGTCATCCATGACTGAATCTCAACTCAACACACTTAGGATCAAGTATCAAATACCAGACAACATCCGTCTACGCCTTCCCCAAAAATCCGAGAAGTGCTACTACAAGGGGGTAGACGGTGTTGGGATTTACGAGCAAGCTTTAAAGGCGGGGCTCAGATTTCCATTGAGCTCTCTCCACCGTCAACTTCTCCAATACCTTGGTCTGTCCGTCACCCAAATCTCCCCAAACGCCTGGAGGGTGTTCATTGGGGTTGAGGTTTTGTACGGTGCGATGTCCGACGGTTCCCGAAGGTTGACGGTGGAAGAGTTTTTCCACTGTTACCGTCCAACGGAGATCGTCAAATCCAAGGGTATGTATAGCTTCGTAGCTAGAAGCCCACTATTGAGGCTCGTCAGTGACACTCCAGACTCGAACAGAGACTGGAAGAGTCGTTATTTCTTCCTGGAAGGGGACGAGTGGATGTGCCGTCCAGGAGATATAACTAACATGCCCGTCGACACAACATGGGGCATAATGCCTCCGTCGGGTATGTGTATCCCCTTTGCTTTCGTTCAGTCTTTTTTGTTTTGCTTTCTACGTCTAACCGTCCTTTGTTGTAGCTCGTAACCGTCCTCAGGTTAACTTAGAGCAGTGGAGTTTCCTTGAAAAAATTTTCAATAAGACAAAACTGCAGGAGAGAACTTGGGCTCAGCTCGTCACCCTCGATACTTTGTTCTGGTATTGTGAAGGACCAGAACCGTCATCCTCTGCCCGTCGATACGATAATAGAATTCGAAAACGTAAGTTTGCTAAAATTATGTCCGTGTCTTTTTTTTTACCTTTATTTTCTGAACCGTCTGTGATCTTGCAGAAATGGATGCCGCCAAGAGGAGAAACCTCATTAAACAACAGGCAGCAAAGAAAAAACAGGACGGGGGTCAAACAAAGGGGACGATCCCGCCGGCACCGCCAAAGCGAACTCCACAAGAAAAGACGGATCGTCCTCAGAAGAAACAAAAGACCACCATCGACCCCATCGTGGCCTTGCAAGCTGAGAAGACGCCCGTCAAGCATGGGAAAGGCAAAGGCTTAATGAAGGGTCCAGCGCCTTCAGGAGAGAAACCACCCGTCCTTTTCCAGGAGGATTCCAGCTATGCCCTTGAAAAAATGTCGTCCATGCTGACAGCTGACGACTATGCAGACCTTGGCAATCATTTGACGGAGGCGATGGGTGAGACGGGCCTCTTCACCCTTGCACAGGTAATTTTTTTAATCCGTCTAGTACTCATTCTAAGTTACTTTACATCCGTCATTTTCATGATCTTGTTTCACTTTCAGGCCATGGTGATGATGAAGGGGCTTTTTGGCCGTTGTCTCAATCATGAGACTTCCATGGACCGTCTGAGGCAGAAAAACAAGACGATGGAGGATGAGCTTCACGAGCTGAAGACTTATAAGATCAATGTAGACAGAAAGCTCAAGTTCTCGGAGCAAGTCAGAGGCGAAGTGGAGAAAGAGAACGGGCATCTGCGCGAGCTTTTAAAGGACAAGGAGAGACAACTGACGGAAGCAATGTCCAAGCTTGACAATGCAAAGGAATTAGCCGTCCAGGAGTACCGTGATTCTGATCTACTCATTGCAGAGCTTGGGAACTCCTTTGCAGACGGGTTCGATGATGCTCTCCGTCAGGTGAAGTCATCGTACCCTGACTTGGACGTGTCTCATATAAACATTGATGCTCAAGGGCAAACTCTCGCTCAATCCGTCTGCTCCGAAAGCACAGACGAGGTGTTTGCCGTCAATGCTCCAGCCGACGAAGGTGAAGCTTTTCCTCCAAGCCAGCCAAATGATGGTCCAGTGGACGGGAACTCTTCTCCGAAGAATGAATAGGATGATTTGAAGTATTTTGTAAAAGAATTTTTGAAGTTGTAAAGGAACTCTGTTTGAACCGTCCTTTTGTAATTAAAACTTTTATTGCCTGTTGCTTGGTTACTATTCGTCGTATATTCAGACAATCCTTTTATATCGTGAATGGACTTCAAATATATTTTCGCTAACCGTCCTCTGTGTGAATTAGGCGTTCTAATCTGTCTTCTTTTTTGTAAAGCTTTTAATGCTTCCGGGGATCCGTCCATTACGTAAAGCTTCACCCTTTGGGTGATCCGTCCACCTTTGGACTTGTAGATTTTTAACCCTTTGGGTGACCCGTCCCCTTTGGGTGATCCGTCCACTTCGTGGACTTGTAGGTTTCTCACCCTTTGGGTGATCCGTCCACTTGGTGGACTTGTAGATTTTTCACCCTTTGGGTGATCCGTCCACTTGGTGGACTTGTAGGTTTCTCACCCTTTGGGTGATCCGTCCACTTCGTGGACTTGTAGATTTTTCACCCTTTGGGTGATCCGTCCACTTGGTGGACTTGTAGGTTTCTCACCCTTTGGGTGATCCGTCCACTTCGTGGACTTGTAGATTTTTCACCCTTTGGGTGATCCGTCCACTTGGTGGATTTGTAGGTTTCTCACCCTTTGGGTGATCCGTCCACTTGGTGGACTCGTAGGTTTCTCACCCTTTGGGTGATCCGTCCACTTGGTGGACTTGTAGATTTTTCACCCTTTGGGTGATCCGTCAACATGCATTTCTTTAAAAAATTCCTCCAGACAAATGCATTTAAAAATTCCTCTCATAAGTTCAACCAATCAAATTGTAAATGGAGTAGAAAAACTATGCTCTAAAAGGATAAAAACTAAGTTCTGAAAAGCAAAAGCTATAATTGTCTAAAATCAAACTGAAAAATAAGGCAACATGTATTGTAGCTGCTGCACTATTGGTAGTACTTCTTCAGGTGCTCCGTGTTCCAGGGATGGCCTAATTTCTTTCTGTCCATTGTCTCCAAATAGTACGTTCCTTTCCTGTGAAATGAGATGATTCTGTACGGGCCTTCCCAGTTGGGACCCAGCTTTCCCAATGATGCATCCTTCGTAGCGCCGAGCACTTTTCGTAACACTAGATCTCCAACCTTGAAGTCCCGGTGTCGGACCTTTGAGTTGTAGTGCTTCGCCATCGTATCCTGGTACCGTGCCAGTCTTTGGGCCGCTGTTGCTCTGACTTCGTCTACAAGGTCAAGCTCTAGACGCAATGCCTCGTCATTCTTGCTTTCATCATAGCTTTCCACGAGGTAGCTCGTCAACCCCACTTCTGCCGGTATGAGGGCTTCTGCTCCAAACGCCAATCGAAACGGTGTCTCTCCTGTTGGCGTTCTTGACGTCGTTCTGTACGCCCATAGGACGCTTGGTAGTTCGTCCGGCCATATGCCCTTTGCCCCCTCGAGCCGGGTCTTGATGATCTTTAACAAGGACCGGTTCGTGACTTCAACTTGTCCGTTGGCCTGTGGATGAGCGGGCGACGAGTAGTGATTCTTGATTCCCAGCTGAGAACAAAAGTCTCGGAACGCATCGTTGTCGAATTGCTTCCCGTTATCCGACACAAGCACTCTTGGTATCCCATACCGGCAAATAATATTTCTCCACACAAAATTGCGAATATTTCTCTCCGTGATAGTAGCAAGAGCTTCTGCTTCCACCCACTTAGTGAAATAGTCGATCCCAACTACCAAGAACTTCAATTGTCTGGCCGCTATTGGAAATGGACCCATGATGTCCAATCCCCATTGTGCGAACGACCATGGGGCCGTCATGGGCGTGAGTTCCTCCGTTGGTTGCCTAATAAGATTGCCGAATCGTTGACACTTATCGCAGGCTCTCATGTACATATGGGCATCCTTCTGCATTGTCGGCTAGTAATATCCTGCTCGGAGTAGCTTGTGTACCAGAGACCTTGATCCTAAGTGGTTTCTGCAGATCCCTTCATGAACTTCTCTCATTACGTAGTCTGCTTCGTCATGGCCCAGGCACCTTAGATAGGGTCGGGAGAATCCTCTCTTGTAAAGGATGCCTTTGATCAGTATGAATCGGGCAGCCCTAACCTTCAATTTCCTTGCTTCTTCCTTTCCGTCTGGTAGCTTGCCGTCCTTGAGATACGCCACAATCGGGGCCGTCCAATCGTCTTCAATGGTCAATTCCTGCACCTGAATATTATCTAATAACGACGAATATTGGACGAAGGACAATACCTGCTCTGGGACGGCCATAGGTTCGGCTGAAGCAGCCTTCGCAAGTCGATCCGCGTCTTGATTCTCTTCTCTCGGGATCTGAGTTATCTTGAATTGGAGGTCAGTCGCTCGACCCTTCACTTCTCCCAGGTACCTTCTCATTCGTTCATTCCTGCAATCGTAGCTTCCGTCAACTTGACTAGCCACAATTTTGGAATCGGTGTAGACCATTGCCTTCCTAGCCCCGGCCGCTACCGCAAATTCCAATCCCGCCACCAGGGCTTCATACTCAGCTTCGTTATTTGTTATGGGGAATTCCAGACGGATCATGCATTCAACCTTATCCCCCTCTGGGCTGTGGAGTACAACTCCGACTCCTCCCGCCTGCCTATTGGAGGACCCGTCAATATGAATTCTCCACGTGGGCGTTTCTGCTGCCCCCTTCTCCTCAGGAGTAGTGAATTCTGCGATGAAGTCTGCCAATATTTGCCCTTTCATTGCTGTTCGAGGCTGGTAACGGACATCATACTCACTCAACTCAATTGCCCATAAGGCCATCCGTCCGGAAGTTTCCGGACTTGTCATTGCCCTTCGCAGGGGCTGGTCCATTAGGACTATGATGGCGTGTGCTTGAAAATAAGGCTTCAGTTTTCGTGCTGCGGTTATCAGAGCGAAGGCAAGTTTCTCCATCCGTGGATATCTCTCCTCTGCACCTCTTAGCGCCCAGCTTACGAAATACACGGGCCTCTGTATCTTTCCTTCCTCCCTGACGAGAGCTGCACTCACGGCTGCTGACGAGACAGCAAGGTAGAGGTACAATTCCTCCCCTGGTACGGACGGACTTAGCAGCGGCGGAGCGGAAAGATATGTTTTTAATTCTTCAAATGCCTTTTGGCATTCATCCGTCCATTCAAAGGATCTTCTTAGCGTTTTGAAGAAAGGGAGACACTTGTCCGTTGCTCTTGATACAAACCTGTTCAAAGCTGCTATCTTTCCGGTCAAACTTTGCACTTCCTTCACCGTCCTCGGAGGAGACAGATCCATAATTGCTTTCACTTTCTCGGGGTTGACCTCAATGCCACGCTAGGACACCATGAACCCTAGGAACTTTCCAGCAGTTACTCCGAATGCGCATTTGCTTGGGTTCAGCTTCATTTTATACGTTCGAAGAGTGTCGAAAGTCTCCTGGAGGTCCGTCAGATGATCCGACACCTTTACGCTTTTTACCAACATGTCGTCTACGTAGACTTGGACGTTCCTGCCAATCTGACGCTCGAACATTTTATTCATTAATCGTTGGTATGTGGCTCTTGCATTCTTAAGTCCGAATGGCATCACCTTGTAGCAAAAAAGCCCTTGACTCGTCACAAATGATGTCTTCTCTTGATCTGTCCTTTCCATCTTAATTTGGTTGTACCCCGAGAAGACGTCCATGAAGCTTAACAACTCATGTTTTGCGGTAGAATCCACTAAGGCGTCAATGCGTGGGAGTGGGTAACTGTCTTTAGGGTACGCCCTATTCAGATCCGTGAAGTCGACGCACATTCTCCACTTCCCATTTGACTTTTTGACCATCACCACGTTTGCCAGCCAGTCTGGGTAGTACACCTCTCGTATGAAGTTTGCTTCCCTTAGCTTCTAAACTTCCTCGGCTGCGGCACGATCCCTTTCGGGGGCAAACACGCGCTTCTTTTGTCGAACTGGAGAGAACGAAGGCGACACGTTCAATTTATGGACTATAACTGACGGATCTATCCCGGGCATGTCCTCATGGCTCCACGCAAATACGTCTTGGTTGTCTTCGAGGAATAGTAGTAGCGCATGTCGAACCGTTTGGTCGACCGAGGTTCCTATCCTGGTGGTCCGTTCGGACCGTAACTCGTCCAATTGCACCTCTTCCAATTCCTCCACGGGTTCCGCTGTTGTTCTCTGTTCTTCGACGTTCATTACTTGCATATGGTCATCCATCTCCATCATGGCCACATAGCATTCCCGTACGGCCACCTGATTTCCGCGCAGTTCTCTAACCCCATGTTCAGTATGGAACTTGATCATCAGATGGTAAGTGGAAGTGACGGCCTTCCATGCGTTGAGTGTGGGTCGTCCGAGTATGGCATTATACGCTGAGGAGCAATCAACCACTAGGAATGATACGTCCTTGGTTATTTGCTTCGGATAGTCTCCTACCGTTACCAACAATGTGACGGATCCTAAAGGTTGGACCCGTGTCCCCTCGAAGCCAACGAGAGGCGTGCATGCCGGGACCAGTCGCTCCCTTGCAATCCCCATCTGTTGGAACGCAGGGTAGTAAAGGATGTCCGCTGAGCTCCCATTGTCCACCAGGACTTGGTGGACGTTGAAGTCTCCGACCTGTATACTAACCACTAGTGCGTCGTCATGAGGGTGGTGAAGGTGCCGAGCTTCGTCTTCAAAAAACTCGATGCTGGAGTCGTTCCGTCGCATTCTTTCCAGTGAAGGTCCCGTCGACTGGACATTTTGTATCGTCCGTAAATAGGTCTTTCTGGCTTTTTTGGACGATCCTGCCGTGGCACTGCCCCCCACTATCATCCGTATATCTGCCACCGGTGGTCTGGGACGCTCGTTTTCCCTCCTAGGATTCTGCTCTTGGGGTTGATCAGCTCTTTCCTTCCTTACGAACCTCTGTAACCTTCCCTGCCTTATAAGTGCTTCGATTTGTTGCTTTAAGTCATAACAGTCCGCCGTATCATGACCGTGGTCACGGTGAAAACGGCAATACCTATCTCTTGGTCTCTTGTTCGGATCTCCCTTCAACTTGCCCGGGAATGTCAAGCTTCCTTCATCTTTGATCTGCATCAGCACTTGGTCAATTGGGGCTGTGAGGGGGGTGAAGCTTGTAAACTTCCCCGAAGGTGGCTTGGGTCTCCGGTCTTCCCGTCGATCTCTAGTTCTAACCATTTTTCGTCCGTTGTCTGGTTTCACATCCTCCTGTCTTTCTCTTTTCTTTGGTTTATAATCGTCTCTGGCCAGCAAAGCATCCTCCGCGTTCATATACTTCGTCGCCCTATAATAGACATCGGACATCGTCTTTGGGTCGTTTTTGCATAGAGAGAACAAGAACTTACCTTCTCGCAGTCCGTTTGTGAACGCTGCCACAAGTATCTTGTCGTCTGCCTCATCTATCGAGAGTGATTCTCTGTTAAAATGGGCTATATAAGACCTCAATGTCTCATCCTCTCGTTGCTTTATACCTATTATACATGTAATAGACCTCTTGTGCCGATGACTTCCAATGAAGTGCGATACAAACTGCGCGCCTAATTCCTTAAAAGTACCAATGGAATTAGGCGTCAACCTACTGTACCAATCTCTTGCAGGCCCTTTCAAGGTGGTGAGGAAAGCCCTGCACATGATTTCGTCCGGTACACCCTGAAGATGCATTAAGGTTCTAAAAGACTCCAAGTGATCCAACGGGTCCTTGGATCCGTCATAATTTTCCACATGGGGCATGCGAAATTTTGCAGGAACGGGGCATGAGTTTACCAATGCTGTGAATGGTGAATCCGTCCTGTGGACAAGGTCGTCCAAGTTGTTGGATACTCGTCCTTTTAGGGCGTTCATCATCGCATCCATTCGTTCCCTCATCTCCTGCATTTCGGTGGCTATATGAGTCGGCACAACATCTAAGGCGAGTGGTTGATTGGTTTCCTGTCGCTCGGGTCTAGTCGGGGCATTGCTGCCCTCGGGTCTTTCTGCGTTCCTTCCTTCAAGGCTAGCGCCCTCCTGATCTTCCTGTGGTGCACTCTGGTGTGCGGTCACCTGCCGCAACTGCTCTTCCAAATCGTGATTCTGCTTTGTGAGGCGCTCGACCGCCGCCGCAAGCGTTTGGACCTGCCTCTCCAGAGCGGTGGCACGCGGTTCATCGCCTTGATTGTTATTCGTAGCCATCGATCGGGTGAGTGCCATGCAACTCTTTGTCTCAGGGGCAGAGCGAGATTAAATTCGATCGTGTTCCCACAGACGGCGCCAACTGATGATGTCGAGAATATCACCAGTGAGTTGCGAGCACCCTCCGCTTAAAATGGTTCCTGCAAAAAGAAAACAATAGACCTCAAGAGAGCACCGGTGTGGTGCCGGACAAAAACCCTCCGAAGGTCAAGTTAGAATCTTGCGTCTTTTTACCCTAGAGTACCAGAGTAAAGAATATTATGCGTACCTTTGTATCTAGGGTTTCTGGGGTATTTATATTGAGTAGAATCACCTTCCTTTTAGGATACAACTTCCTTCTCAAGTTTCTTTCCATATAGGAGTCTTACCAAACGTGTGCCGCAAGAAGCCCAAGTATACACGTTTGCGTGGGGATAAAGAAAAAGCCCAGCCGTAACATGTCAAACAACATGCAACCCGGAATCCGCAATCAACTTATATACGACGGATACTCAGTAGACTTTCAACCGTCATAGTAGTGTTGCCCGCCGGTGTCGATCCGCCTTCCTCATATCCGTCCAATCATTTAATTTCAATAGGAATACCCATCTATTATTTTTATCCCCTTCATTTTGCATTGATGATCCGTACTGGAATATCTTACACGTGGGCATGAGTTTAAGATCAAGTATAAAAGGTACATGAAATTGAAATTCTTGTTAGTTGCTTGCCTTTTTCTCAAATGGGTTTAAGTGTATAGTTATGTATTAATTTCTTTCCCAAATCAAGTATCCCTAAAATTTTTCTTCAAAAAAAAAGGTGTCCCAAAACTTTTGTTTGATTTTCAGCTAGTCACTCTGGCTAAGCTAATAGGCTTTTCTCGATCTCTAATGTTACACCTTTTGCTACATTTGCTTGAACTGTTTTTTTTTTTTTTTTTTGAGAAGAAGACTGAAAATATTATTAAGAAAACTTAATCATGTCGACTAAAGTTACAGGGTTGAGGTGTGGAGGAACATCACTCATCCACACCAATAAACTACTAACATGTTATCAAGTTTCAGAGAATTGAGAGAGAATTCTAGACCTTGTATAAGATCATCTAAAATGTACAAATATGTTCTATACAAATATATAGGAAAACAGAGTCGGGAAAGCTAACTAACTGAAATTCCGGCCAATAATATCAAATCTAACTAACTGCTAACACGTGCTAATCACATGCTTAATACTGTACACTAAAGAAACTAAAACTACTTGTCGTTTACATAGTATTCAGTTGTTTAACTCTCATTATTGTCTTTTGTTGCTTTTTTCTTATAAACTATGATGTACTTCTTCTTGAGTGTGTTTGTCCCTTTGTTATTTTGACACACGTCTTGTATGTTTACGGTTATGGGAAAAGATAACACCACTAAGGGTTTTTGTAGAGAAACGAATCAAACAGAGCTTGCTGCTTCTAGTCCTCGTTTGTTTGTTTGTTTTTTTTTTTTTTTTTTTTTGGTTTTAAATAAATTTCATTGTTATTTGTTCTCTTCCCATTGGTGATTGGAATGTATAACGTTCAAGAGGACTTCATAGTTCATACTGATAATTGTTAGGTTCTAAAAGTTTAGGAACTAATGTATTAGAACTTCATTTTTTATATGTTGGCAAACAATGATCAAAACAATGAGTCTATGTTTAGACTTACTCAAAGTTAGGATAAGTGTAAGTTTGAAATCGAGTAATAATGGTAAGTAAAAAAGTAATGTTAGTAATGGACCTAGATGATAATTAGTAAAAATTTGTCAACTCAATTTTTGTGAAAAATCTTGTGAAATTTTTTGTATATTGCTCTTTTTTTTTAGAAGTGCTAAATTCTTAATATTTTCATAACAAATTCTAGGTGTTAAGATATTACTAGTTCTAATTTGAACCCACCATTGAAATTATTATTTTTAACCACCAATAATAGCCAGTAAAATCCTGCTACTTAGAATTTATTGTGAAAATATTGCAAAAAATATTGTGAACGTAGAATTGTGTAAAAAAAAATACTATTTTATTTATTGGCTAATATTTGGACTTAATTAATAATATTAAAATGAAAAAAAAATAGCTCTATTAGTTAAAATTTGGGGGTCTCTCTTACTTATCTGTTAGACCCGGCTGTGCTTTGAATCAAGTGGCCATAGCTGGAAATGTCAGTCCTTTTTCGTTGTGTGATGAATCTCCATATAATTAATCAAATATTGCAGGATGAACCTTGCAAATGCATCATCAGGGCTTTATCAGTATGAAGTACTCTTGAACGTTCTACATTCCAATCACCAATGGAGAGAGTACAAATTGTGATGAAATTTATTTAAAATAACCACACACACCCAAAAACAAAAAAACAAACAAACGAGGACTTGAAGCAGCAAGCACTATTTTATTCATTTGTCTGCTGATTCTTCACATAAATTTACTACGCAATTGCTTTTCCAGTGTCAAGTCCCTTACAGAGGCCTTTAGTGGTATTATCTTTTCCCATATCGATTGGTAAACAAGGAACTTCGTAGCTTATATTCTAGTTAAACAGACAATACATGTTATGGTTCATTGGTGTGGATGAAGGATGTTCATCCACACCTCTACTTTGTAACTTACCTGATATGACTAAGTTTTCATAATATAATATACAGTCTTCTTCTCAAAAAAAAAAATGGTCAAAGGCTTCTTGCGAAAGGTGTAACATTAGAGATCAAGAAGAGTCTATCAACTTAGCCAAAGTGACTAGCTGAGAAAAAAAAGTTTAGGTATATACTTAATTCGGGAAAGAAATTAATACATAACCGCACACTTAAACCCATTTGAGAAAAGGAAAGCCATTAACAAGAATTTCATTTCCACGTACCTTTATTCTTGACCTAAAACTCATGCCCACGTGTAAGATATTCCAACATTCTAGTACGAATCATGAATGCAAAATAATCTTGAAGGCTTCAAATTAGAAGAAGAGAAGGCCCAGCATGACAAAGAAGAGCCTGTCAGATTAGCCAAGGAGACTGCCTACGAACCACACAAGAGTTTCTAGACTTAATACTTGAAACCGCTTGGAGGAGCAGGCAAGTCATCCTTGGCTACCACACTAGACTCTTGTCCTCATGTTCGATCTCTCTTCCTCTCAAATATTTCTTAATCCCAATGTATGATGCAAATATACTACATCTTAGAGTCTCTATTTATAGGAAATGAAAGAATCAAATTCGGAGGCATAGCTTACATAATTTTAGGTCCCTTTGACTTAATTTCCTAATCCTTATCTTGCATTTTTTTTTTTTTTTTTGCCTTTTTTAAACTGCATCAATTAGTTGACCATAATGGAATATATTCTATACAAAAAAGGAAAGGTGAAGAAGGGTTCAACTTCGCACTTTGGTTGCGCAAATTGCAACAAGTCATTTTGGTTGCACCTTTTTTACTTAGAAGGAAATATGGTTGTGACGGTTTATGAAGTAGGAAAATGACCACCCAAGTCACATTCATATCAATTTGTACCACTTTCCCCGAAGTTATTCATTAATAGTGAATTTTTGTTTTTCCTTCGAATGTCATGCTACGTACCACAGATTGACTTATGCAACTGTGATACTAAAACCACAAGCTTGATCTTAAACAAATAGACTCCAAAATAAACCAAGTGATATACCAGGAAATTTCAACACCTACATCATATGCTAAAGAACAAAGTAATTTAAGAAAACAAAAACAAAAGTGATAAATATTAGCATTGATACACCATGTTGAATATGCTAGTATAGATGCGGAAGCGAATAAATAAAGTATAAAATACAATAACACACGAAGGCTACGTAATATAAAACACAATAAACCCTAGACTACTAGACTTCTAATACAAGTAGGAGACTTGGCTTACACACAAAGTAGAATTAGGCTTGAGCTTATGCAAATGGGCTAATAAATCTCTAACACCCCCTCTCAAACTCAAGATGGAAGTTTGATGAAACCTTGAGATTTGATAAGGTTGAGAAGATCCCTTAAATGAAGTTTGGCTCTGTAACAGTGGTTTAAGGAAGGCAATGGTCTTGCAGTGTTGATGCGACTTCTAGCGGTGGTATGACTATATCAAAGAGTTTTGACTACAGCAGTGGAAAATCAAAGAAGATGAACGCAGCGAAGAAATACCGAGGAAGACAAAGATTGCTCTTAATACATCGTAAGGACAGAAAATCATGGCCATAGAAAGGTGGCTCTGATACCATGTTAAATATTTGCATTGATACACCATGTTGAATATGCTAGCATGGATGCAGAAGTGAAAGCATAAAGTATAGAACACAATGATACACAAGGGTTACGTGGTTCAACCTAACAGCCTACATCCACGGAAGAAATCCTAAAGGGTTACATCAATAATATATTAGAGTGTAGTACAAATCATGTGTTACAATGAACCATAACATGTGTATATATATATAGCAGACTATACCCTAGACTAATAGACTTCTAATACAAGTAGGAGACTTGGCTTGTACACAAAGTAGAATTAGGCTTGGGCTTATGCAAATAGGCTAATATATCTCTATCAAAAAGTACATGGAGATAAAGAAAAGCCTAAATCCCAATATTTGGTATCAAATCCATGAATTACCAAATACATCACGAAGAAAAAACAATAATACTACGCACTCATAAGGAATGAGAATCACGTAGATGGTAGCCTTGGCAGTTCTATCAGCTTCTCCCTGACTCTGGGTTTTAATTTCTTAATTTTTTTTTTGGGAGAAACAATTTTCTTTAGCGTATTAGATAATAGACTTTTATTATTATTATTATTGTTGTTGTTGTTGTTGTTGTTGTTGTTGTTGTTGTTGTTATTTTATATGAAACGATAGTAAGCTTTATTCAATCAATATCATGATGTACAATGGGAAAGAGAAAAGATGGACATTCTTCTAACCAAACAATAGCCTTCTCATTCTCTTTTGCAGCACTAGCTAGAGTAGCACATTTACATTTTAAAGGAACGGAAACAAAGGATATACTAACAGATTGTTCATATAATGAGCTTAATATCCTCCAAAATCCAAGCCATTTCTAGAGAGTAGATCCTATCCGAATTAATGAAGTCCACCAGCTTGTTAACCTCCATGAACTCCATCACATACACCGAAGCTCGAGACCATAAACAATCTGAACAAGGAGTTTTATTTTCAAAGATGAATTTGTTAAGATAGTTCCATATCGCCCAAAATGCCACACACAAAATTTCAAATTCCAGAGAGAGCAACTTATGTATGACAACATCCATGATATCCATAAATTGGGTATGCAAGGGAAAATTGAAAGAGTTCCTAAAGGGAGCTTGAAACCAAACGGCTTAAGCAAAGGAACATTCCCAAAAGAGATGACTACAAGATTCCACTGCATTGAAGCAGAGCACATAGGAGAAAGAGCTGGAGATACATTTATCAAAAAGCTTGGTACGAAGAGGAAGACTGTCAGTTCAAGCTCTCCAAACGAAGGATTTGATCTTCGAAGGAATCAGGAAGGCCAGATGCTATTCCAAAAAGAATGCTTGCGACCATAATATGAAGAAGATGCCAAGTTTCCATAGGAAGCAGTCTTCAACTCTCTTTGAAGAAAATGAGCGCTACGAACTGTGAAATTTCTAGCCTTACTTTTTGTCCAAATCTATGAGTCAAGAGGCAACCTGAAATTCAAGGGGATAGATTTAATAATGTCAGCTTCAAAGGGATAGAAAACATAATCAATCAAAGTCCCTTTTCCATCTTGATTGGAAGAAAGATGTGTCAATAAGATCCGCAACTCTAGCTTATGCAGGAAGAACAGTTCGAGCTGAAATGACTTTCTGATTAAAGGCCATAGGCAGCCACTTATCTTGCCTTATATTGATCTTAGTTCCATTCCCCACCCTCCAACGACTTCCTTGAATCAAAAGAGTCTGACTCTGAGCAATACTCCTCCAAGCATATGAAGAATGAGATGGGACTGGAGCTTCCAAGAATGAAACATCTGAGAAGTATTTTGACTTAAAACACTTTATAAAACAAAGAATCTTGACAATGTAGAAGTCTCCACCCTTGTTTAGCGAGTAAGGCCATATTAAAACTTCTCAGATCTAGCTCGCCATCCTTCTTAGAGAAACAAAGTTGTTTCCAACTAAGCCAATGATCCTCTTTCTATATGCCGAATTTGACATGTTCTATTTTAGATGAAAGAATTGATTTAGAAACTTCCTGCTTTATTCTACTTAAATCCTGGTTTTTTTTTTTTTCCCCACTGAAAATTTATAAATTTCCAAATATCATCAAAATGCGGAAATTCCTTGCAAAGTTTTTCTAAGATCTTGATTTCCTTTAGTTTACAAGAAATGGGTATTAGTAATACTAGCATCCCACCATTTCCTTGGAGTTATTCATTAATTGATAGTGAAATTTTGTTTTTCCTTCTTCTAAGTCGACAGATTGACTTTTAGAACTATGAGATACCAGCACCACATAAATCCAACGATATTCCAAGTAATTTCAACTCCCACAAAATCATATGCTAAAGAACAGAGTAAATTAGGAAACAAAAATAAAAGAACAAAAGCGCAGGGAAAAAAGAAAGGGAGAAGCCTAAATCCAATCCCTGTGAATAGTATCAATCCATGAATTATCAAATAAAGAACTCTTGAAAAGTAATACAACGCACTCACAAGGAATCAATAGACGGTGGCTTCTCCCTGACTCCGACGACATCTCAAATCTTTGACAATGCTGCCTCAACGCTTGGATTTTAATTTTCCTTTTTTATATTTTCTTGATTATATTCAAAAATAGAGTTTTAAGAAGAGTGATTGTGTTTCTTAATCCTTATTTTTTTATTTACAAAAATATAGCATGGCATAATTTTATTGGAAAATATAAATAGAGTCTTTTACATCACGTTGTTATTAAATTAAGGTTAAAATGCAAAATTGGTCTTCTAACTCTCACTTTTTGTCATTTCATTTTTTTATATTTCAGTTTTATCATTTTCGTACTCTAAGTTTTGAATTTTGTCAATTCAGTTCTCTGTTAGGACTCTATTAACTTTTGTTGTCTACTAACCAAAACTACACCGTTTTCCACTCTATTTTCCTTCTAATTTCTTAATTGAAAAAAAAAAACTGAAAACATTAAATAAAAAAAAAATTAGGGGACTGCCAAGTGCCAACTGAAAAACAATACAAAAAACCCCCCCCCCCACCCATCGATACGATACCTAGCCTCAAATCACGAAACCGATTTCTCTGAGAAAAAAATTAAGGGGCTAAAGGACTGAGGGAGAAACTGAGAGAGAAAGAGGGAGAAAGAGAAAGAGTGAGACTGTGAGATAGGGAGAGGGAGAAGAGGTTAGAAGACATGGAAGGACCAATGTGATGTTGTTGAAGAAGGATTTCTTGAGGATGAAGAGCGTGTAAAGGGTCTTCTTCGCCATTGCTTGTTCTTGCTTTTGTGCTTGGGTTTCTCATTCTGTACCCTATCATTTCTTTGATTTTGTTGGGTGCTGGTAAGCCCATGAAGCCAGAGATCACAATCAAGGTATTATTAAAGATAACATTTTTATGGTTCTTCTAGGCATATTTTGAAATGGGTTTTGATTAAATTATATGAATTTTGTGTTTTTTTTTTTTTTTTTGCATTCTCTCCCTTCCCAAAGTATAACGTTTGGGCAGTTTAAGATTCTTTTTAGTTGGCAAGGAACAACGTTGTTCCCCTAGGTTTCATTTTTTTCTTTTTTCATTTATATATATATATATATATATATATATATATATATATATATATATATATTGTAATTAAGTTTTCAGTTTTTTTTTAATTAAGAAATCAAAAAAAAAAAAAAAAAGAGTCCAAAAACTATGTCGTTTTGGTTAGTAGACATCAGCAGTTAATAGAGTCCTAACAAATGACTAAATTGACAAAATTCGAAACTTAGAGGAGTAAAATGACAAAAGTTGAAAGTTAGAGGGCCAATTTTGCATTTTATCTTTAAATTGAATATAATCTCGAAAGGAGATTAAATTGTAACTCCTATTATGGCATGGTGCATATTGGTTCAGTTATCAAAGTTAGGGTGCTCATTGTAACATTTCATGACTTTGGAATGCAGAGTGCAAATATTCCATAGTTTAGGGTGGTTATCTTCTTTTCTTTTTTTCTTTTTTCTTTTTTTGTAATGGATATATATTGTAATTAAGTTTTCAACTTTTTTTTTTAATAAAGAAATCAAAAAAAAAAAAAAGTCCAAAAACTGTGTCGTTTTGGTTAGTAGACAGCATTTGTTAACAAAGTCCTAACAGATGACTAAATTGACAAAATTTGAAACTTAAAGGACTGAAATGACAAAAGTTGAAAGTTAGAAGGCCAATTTTGCATTTTATCCTTATATTGAATATAATCTCGAAAAGAGATTAAATTGTAACTCCTATTATGGCATGGTGCATATTGGTTCAGTTATCAAAGTTAGGGTGCTCATTGTAACATTTCATGACTTTGGAATGCAGAGTGCAAATATTCCATAGTTTAGGGTGGTTATCTTCTTTTCTTTTTTTCTTTTTTCTTTTTTTGTAATGGATACTGTTTAAGTACTTTATTTAATGATTTGTAGTTAATTACGAATACAAATATTTATCTATACCATTTTTTGTATTCTACTTTATGTTCTACTAATCTACGAGTTTCACTTTTAAATTCGACATTTTTTTTGCACACAAAAAGTAAGGCAACTTCATGAAGATTGATTTACTTTTCCTTATAATTTATCTGTCCGAAAATTCTTTTCCTTTTTACATATTCCATTAATTCTTGATTCATTTAAATTTGTCTAACTTTTGTTGGTATATTTCTTTCATCAAAATCTTTTCCACATGGTACTTCAACAATACATTTTTTACAATACCAAAAAGCATTATTGGTGGGTTTGAATATACTTCATTTTCTTTCTTTCTTTTTTCCTCTTGTTGTTGTTGTGAGATTGGAGTTCTTAATTGCTCTCCATCTAAAAAAAGAAATGCAAGCGGCCAAGTTTTTATTGATTATTGAACTGAACGTAAAATTTTTAATGGTATCCATTTAACAGGCAATATATAATAGTGGAGGGAGTTTCCTCCAGCCATATTTCGAAGTCCCATCTAACAGGCAATATACTCTCAATTACAATTTTTAGTCACTCTGTGTCTTGAATCAAGTGGCCAGAGCTAGACAATGTCAGTCCTTTCTAAGGTAGTTTGCACAATGCTGCTACACATACTCCTTGAGTATCTCTTGTTACTAATGCAAAGAATACTGGCAACAATGGAATTTAATTAGAAAGACAAAAAAATTAAAAAACAAATAGAGACTAGAATAGCAAGTGCTATTGCTTTTCTGCCAATTCTTTCAATGTTATTATATATTTACCATGCAATGCCCCCTCCTACCCTTTTTCCTTCATTAAAAATATTTACCATAGAAATGCTTTTCCAACACATCAGAGTTGAGGTCAAGGGCTTATTGCAAAAGAAGGCCTAAAACTAGAGATTGAGAATACTTAGCCTATTAGCTTAGTGAGTGAGAGAGTAATTTGTACATATAACCATATACTTAAACCTATTTGGAGTAGAAGGCAAGCCATTGACAATAATTTCATTTTAATGTATGAATCATGCCAGAAAAATAATGTTGAAGTTTCCAATGAGAAGAAGAGAAGGCCCAACATGAGAGAGAAGAGCCTATCAGATTAGCCAAGGAGACTGCTTACGAAACACACCAGAGTTTCCAAACTTAATACTTGAATGTTGAAACTCGTTGGGGAAGCAGGCAAATCATCCTTGGCTACTAAACAAGACTCCTATCCTAATGTTAGATCTCTCTTCCTGGCAAATAATATTTCATAAACCCAATGATTGCTGCAAATAAGACTCTTAGAGTCTTATTTATAGGAATGGAAAGAATTGAAGTTTACGTTCCCGAGTTCCTCTAGCTAAACTGCACATTCCTTTCTTGGTCTTGCATTTCCTCCTCCATTTGTCAACTGACTATTAGCTGACCATGATGGAATATATTCTTTTGGGGTATTTACACTAAACCCACTCGTGGTTTGACCCTAAATCACTTTGCCTACCCATGGTTTAAAAAGTGTCACTTTGCCCACCTGAGATATGTTCCATTTGTTTTCCATAACCCACATCTATTAAAATAAGGGGTAGATAGGTATTTTTGCTCAAATTTTGTCTCTCTCCTCCCAAAACAAAAAAATAATAAATAATAAAAATAGCACCAAAATTCAAGAGAAACAAGATCAAAAATACACTATTAGAAAAGTTACAGCACATCTTCTTGCTCGACCGGGCATCCTCTTCTGAATCCAAAAGATCAAGAAAACTCAGTGGGTCAAAATCGGCCTCTGTATCATCAGCAAGGTCGAGTAAAAGACCCTCCACCTCAGCTTCATCAAATCCATCAACAACTGCATAGGCCATCTTCTCAGCTATCTATTCTTGATCACCAAAGGCAATAGGGCTAGCGATTTTATCAAACAGGTGATGAGCATCAACGAAATCTACTAAAGACAACGGCAGTGGTAGACACTCCATGCCCTTCTTCTCTCGATCAAGACCTTCAACTTTAGAACCTATCTTCTTGGTTAACCCATCTTCTTGTGAATCCAATACTTGGAATTGCGAATGATCATCAATAGCAGTAAATCTAGGACTTTCATCAAATGGGCCTTGATCATCATACGAGTTTTGACCCCCAATGCTCATGTCATAAAAGGAATCCACTTGATCAAAAACACTCTTTAGAGAACCCAAAAAACCAGAATCAACAACTGGGTCTTGATCATCATATGGGTCCTGACCCCCCATGTCCGTGTCATCGATTCCATCAAAGAAATCCACCTGATCAAAAACACTCTTTGGAGAATCCAAAATACTAGAATGAACTACAGAGGGTGGTCTTTCCAAAGCCAAAGCCATACCCATCTCTTCCTTCTTCTTATTCTTTTTGTAAATTACATAGAGAACCACATTAGAGCCCTTTTCAGCAACACTAAACTCATGCATTCACCAATCAGTGATCTTCATCTCTGTACCCTCACCCTTCACCCTGAAATTCAACAATTTGTTGAACCTACTAATCGTCTTCCCAGACCCAAAATCATAGATTTTCTTAGTGAAACTTTCAGGCCAAGTCCCATAGGAACCAACAAAACAAAGTACATACGATTCTTCCCCCTCTTTAATAGAGTGAAGAAGTAATTCTTCTCATCATCCAACACTGTTGTCGAGTCTGTACAGAAATCCCATGGGGGCTTATCGTATACTTCATTAGAAACAAAGTCAAAACGCTCCCTTTTGATCTTGTTTCGTTTGCATTTTTGTGCTATTTTTTGTTTTGGGAGGAGAGAGACATAAAATTTGAGCAAAAATACCTATTTACTCCTGATTTTAACAATGGTGGGTTACGGAAAACAAACTGAACATACCTCAAGTGGGTAAAGTAACACTTTTTAAATCATGGGTAGGCAAAGTGATTTCGGCCAAACCACAGATGGGTTTAATGTAATTACCCCTATTCTTTACTAAGAATGAAAGATGAAGAAGATCTCAACCTGCCACTATGGATAGGCAACTTGATTGCACCTTTTCTACTTCAAGGGTAATAAACATGGTGTGATAGTCAAAGATTTGCTTGCTTGTTTTGGTATATAAATCCAATAGTTACAATGGGGAGTGGGTTTTCAATTTTAGAAAGATTTTTTGCGTTTTGAAAATATTTTTAAATAAAATATTTTTCGTTGAAAAAATAACGGATATAGAATTTATATGTTGGAAAATATTTTGAAAAGGAAAATGGTAAAGTCACAAACTATTTTACAATATTTTTTTAGAAGTTGCTGATGTAGTCAGTGATTATTTGTAAATGAAAATGATGTTAATGGTAAGCCCAAATGAGTACCTGTGGGGAGTAAAAAGGTCCTGATAGGTATATGGGCCTTTGGGCCATACTAAGGAAGGCCGACCTACCCTTGGGTTCGAAACCTCTTAGTACCTCGGGCCCGCTCATGCGCCGAGGACCCGAGGACCAATCCGAGGTTGATTTTACCCTCGGATGGGCATAGAAGAATCAGAAACGTCATCGTAAAAGCTCAGAAACGACACGACGGAGACCAACGGTTAAGAGGGGTGAACCCCTGGATGTCCTAGAAGCACCGGTGTTTGAAAAGTACTAAAGGCTGCCACCTCCACATTAAAGACCCTTCACCTACCACCTTAGCCGCATTAATGGGGAAGTGACACCTGAACAGTGGAAGGGAAACTTCTGGTTACTATTCCAGGGCACTGAGAGAAGAAATATCTAGGCTAAGGGGCAAATGGGGTAACACGTGTATGAAGATCAGAAAGATGAGTATTTAAGGAGAGACCCAGAACAGAAAAAGGGGACCTCTCTTTTTGTATGAAAAAAGAAAAAGAAAGAAAAGAAAAATAATATAAGAACAGTCCTCGGCTTACGTCCGAGGAGGTTGAGTTACAATATTTCTTGTTATTTTTAAGTGTTGTCAATCTTTGATTTGTCATACAACCCTTAAACTCTTCTAACCTGGGTTTCAAGCCCACACTCTACAAATTCGTATTGTTTAAGGCTCATTGGGCCTGAGCCCATAACTGTTCTTGGGATCAGGTGCAATTGTGCACTTACAGTACCAGTAAGAATTAGCTACAACAAAAATTTGTATAAATGTTGTAAAATAGTTTATAACTATTTCATTACTCTTTTAAAAATTAAGATTTTTCAATGGAAAATAAAAAAATCCAGAATTTTAGTAGAATAAATAAAAAAGTGTCTAATTTAGTTCTTTCTTCTAAAATAGATCATGTTAAATTCAATATATAAGAAGAAAATTATGAAATAGGCAAATCTATATTAAATAAGATTTGTTACAACTCTATTAGAAAGATACTAAGGCAATTATTTCACCTGAAAGAAAATCTATCCCAATCCAACTTACAATTAGAGGATTTGGAAATTGTTAAAATACATCACATGAACATAAGGGAAGATGAGGATTCTCTCCCGCACAATTTGATGTAGAATAGATAGCATAGGCCTTCCTAGAGTAGCGAGGGTGCCAAAAATCACAACACAAGATCAATGGGTGCCAATAAAACTCATTGATGTGATGGTGTCGAATTTGCACGAAATTCGGAGGGCTAAAAAGAAACTGTCTTCTAATTTAGGTTCACTTTAATTTTGGCAACTTCCTCAATTTAGGCATCAGAAATAGTGATTTTGTCATTTTTAGTAATATTCATTTTTCTTAATAACTTTCAAGTTAAAAGTCCAAATAAAGTTTTAACTATTTTGGGACATCTCTTAGAGACTAAAATTTCAATTTTCGCACTTATCTCAATTTTGTTAATTTTTGTAAAAAATTACTATTTTGCCACTTAATTCTGTGATTAGCACGAATTAGGGTTTTCTAGGCATTTTTGTGAGCCGCTATAGGTTTTTTTACTATTTAAACTCGTTATAGCCTCCAAGATAGTGGAATTATTCAGATTAATAATAAGTCATACTTTTGTCTATTGCCTCTGATGTCGTGGAAGCTTGAAAAAGCACACACGATGCTCTCTTGATGGAACAAAAACTAAATTATTAGCTTTTGATAGTAAACCTCGACTCCATAAGGGGTTTTACTTAATCCACAGGGAAATAAACTGGAATCGACTAGAGAAAAAATTTGACAAAAATTCTATATTTATTGACAATAGTCTGATTTGCCACTAACGGCTACAAAAATATAAATACTAAAAAGTAAAACCCTAGGACAACTAGGAAGCATCCAAAATCCTAATTCACACTAATTACACAATTAGGTGACAAAATTCCGAAATTTACCAAAAATGGCAAAATTAGTTAAATGCAAAATTATAAACTATTGACCTTAAGGGTCATCCCAAACCAGGTGGGATCTTATTTTGACTTTTAAACTAAAAGTTATTGAGAAAAACAAATATTACTATAAATAACGAAAACATTGTTTTTGGGGCCTTAACGAAGGAATAGCACAAACACTACTTTCAGAATTTTGTTTCCCTTCAACCTACCAAATTTCATGCAATTCCAACATTGTTGCCCAAATGGCCACTACTAGTGCCCCCCTTGATCTTGCGTTCTAACTTCTGGCGCCCCTGCTGCTTCAAGAAGGCATAACTATTTGTTCTACATCAGCCTCTCACTAGTGGATTCAAGAAATCTATCACCTTATGGATTCAAGAAACCCTTTGTGGATTCAAGGTTTTTATTGAGAAAGTACCGTGTTTTTTATCTTATAGCTTTCATGACATCACAATTAAACCATTATATAGCCAAAAAAATTTGCATTTAAAGTCATTATAGTTGTATCATTATGAATTGAAGTGGACATTCAAAATAGGTCCACTTCCATTGGCTAGATCTAATATAATAGGACTCCAAAATAAACCCACTAATATTCCAAGCAATACAACACCCACAAAATCATATGCCAAAGAACAAAGTAAATTATGAAAACAAAAACAAAAGCACAAAAAATGAGAAATAGAAAAGCCTAAATTGCTATGTTTTGTTTCAAACCTTTGAACTATCAAATATGCCTTTGAAAACTCCTAGAAATTAACATTACACCCTCACGAAAAATTACAGAATATTCCAAGAATGCAATATATGCATAAGCTCTCATCTCACATAAATAGTAGGTCTTACCTTGTAATTAATTAGTGAGACCTACTATTATATTAGAGGAGTGAGTATGTATTATATTGTACTCTCTAAGTATTCCATAACTACCCTCCCACTCTCAAGGAATCACATAGATATTGGCTTTGGTGGCTCCAATAGTTTCCCTTGACTCCGATGTCTTAGATCTCCTATAATGTTACCTCAATGTTTGGGTTTTAATTTGTACAACAATTTTGGGTTTTAATTTTCCACTTATATTGGTTTTAATTTTCTTGATTATAGTAATGTTACAATCACAAACTATTTTACAACATTTTAACAAACTATTGATGTATCCAACGTCTTATTAGTTTTCATCTAGGCTCACAATTAATATCACTTTTTCATTTACCAATAACCACGCACAACATTAGCAATTTGTAAAAAAAATTGTATCTCTAGCATTACTCTTCGTTTATTAACAAAAATGCAGCATGACATAATACTATTGGAAAGTATAAATAGAGGCTTTTTACCTCATCTTACTAAATTTAATCCCAAAATGGGATTATATTTTAAAGATGGCATGGTGCATATGGGTACAACAGTACAATAATTAAGATTAGGGTTTGATTACAATGTTTAATGCCTTCGGGATGCAAAATGCAAGTGTTCCATAGTTTACGGTTGTTTTTTGTTACTATACTTCCCTTTTTAATTTTGTATTGGATATTGTATCCATTTAAGAATTTTATTTAATGGTTCGTAATTATAACTAATCTAGGAGTTTCATTTTCAAATTTGCCATTTTTTTACATAAAAAGTTAGGCAACTCTATGGGGATTTCACTTTCCTTATAATTCATATGAACAAAATTTTTTGAATTTCCTCTTTTAGTATTCCATTAATTCCTAACTTTTTTAGAAACAAGTGCACACACACCAGGAAGAGAAAATGAAGTTCTAACACAATTGCACATGTATAAACTTTATTCGAAAGTCATGGTAACTTTTAAGAAAGCAAAGGCGAAGTGAAGGATCTGGAAAGGGGCAGGCAATTGCTCCCTGACTTCTCCCAAAAATTCCTTTAGTACTTAAGAATGACCAGAAATTTTAAGTCTTGCCCCTCTTGACCCGAGAAAAAACACAAATAACCATTCCCACTATATCTAGGGAATTATTAGTTTACACAAATAACCATTCTCACTATAACTTATTTGCTTTTCTTTATTCTCAATTCTCTCTTTTCATCATTTATGCTTTTAGATTTAGATTTTTTTTTTTCAGTAATCGACCAAGTTTTTATTGATTATTGAACTGAATTTATAATGGTATATCCATGTAATAGGCAATGCAGAGGGGAGTTTCCTCCAGTTATGTTTAAAGCCATCCCTTTGAATTTGATTGTTTGCATCTAATGCTAAAAGCAGCAGCTACTAGATTACAATTTTAGTCACTCCACGTTTCCTTGAATTAGGGGCAGCTTGATGCATTGAAGGGCCTAAGGTGAAAAATGAATTGAGGTCTTTTATATATTTAAAAATGACTTTTTAAAAAGAATATCTAAATATTGCTTAAACTCTATTATCTTGTTAGATGCAAAATTGCTAATTAATATGAACCACCTAGAATAATTTTTTTTTTTTTTTTTTTTTTTTTTGAGAATGTCTATAGACGCAAAAAATTTGACAAAACTTTTGACACCTGGTGATATGGCAGATTAATAATGGTAAGTAAAAAAGTAACGTTAGTGATGGACCTAAATGAAAATTAGTAAAAATTTGCCAACTCAATTTTTGTGAAAAATCTTGTGAAATTTTTTGTGTATTGCTCTTTTTTTTTTTTTTTTTAGAAGTGCTAAATTCTTAATATTTTCACAACAAATTCTAGGTGTTAAGATGTTACTAGTTCTAATTTGAACCCACTATTGAAATTTTATTTTTTTTAACCACCAATATTAGCCAAAAAAATTTTGCTACTTAAAATTTATTGTGAAAGTATTGTGAAAAATATTGTGAACGTAGAATTTCTTTTTCGTAAAAAAAAAAATAGTATTTTATTTATTGGCTAATATTTGGGCTTAATTAATAATATTAAAATGAAAAAAAATAGCTCTATTAGTTAAAATTAGGGGGTCTCTCTTACTTATATGTTAGAGCCGGCTATGCTTTGCATCAAATGGCCATAGCTGGAAATGTCAGTCCTTTTTCGTTGTGTGGTAAATCGCCCTTAATCGAATACAGGATGAACCTTGCAAATGCATCATCAGGGCTTTATCAGTATGAAGTCCTTTTGAACGTTATACATTCCAATCACCAATGGAGAGAGTACAAATAGCGATAAATTTCAAAAAAAAAAAAAAAACACAAACACAAACACAATAAAGCAAACAACAAACAAATGAGGACTTGAAGCAGCAAGCACTCTTTGATTCATTCGTCTGCTGATTCTTCACATAAATTTACCACGCAATTGCTTTTCCAGTGTCAAGTCCCTAACAGAGGCCTTTAGTGGTGTTATCTTTTCCCATATCGATCGGTAAACAAGGAACTTCGTATCTTACAATCTAGCTAAACATACAATACATGTTAGTGGTTCATGGGTGTGGATGAAAGATGTTCATCCACATCTCTACTTTGTAACTTAGCTGACATGACTAAGTTTTCATAATAATATATACAGTCTTCTTATCAAAAATATAGATAAATAAAATAAAATAAAATAAAAATTGGTCAAAGGCTTGTTGCGAACGGTGTAACATTAGAGATCAAGAAGAGTCTATCAACTTAGCCAAAGAGACTAGCTGAGAAAAAAAAGTTTGGGGATATATATATGTATATATATATATATATTGAGGAAAAAGTTTAGGGGGATACTTAATTCAGGAAAGAAATTAATACATAACCACGCACTTAAACCGCACACTTATTCAATCAATATCATGTTGTACAATGAGAAAGAAAAAAGATGGGTATTCTTCTAACCAAACCATAGCCTCCTCATTCTCTTTTGCAGCACTAGCTAGAGCTAAAGCAGCACGGTTACATTTTAAAGGATTAAAAACAAAGGATATACTAACAAATTGTTCACATATTAAGCTTAATATCCTCCAAAATCCAAGCCACTTCTAGAGAGTAGATCCTATCCAAATTAATGAAGTCCACCTATTCAACAAAGTTACTTTCAACAATGACCTTTAAAAAGCTAGTGTTTTGACAAAACAAAAGAGCATTTCGCATGACAACAGTTGATGTCCAAAGAGAATGCAGCTCCTTCCTAATACGCTCACAAGATGCTGCCAAAACATCCCCATCTGAATTACGAATTAGAAAACCCACACCAATCGAAGATTTAGACCGAGACTGTGAGAATGCAAGGTTTAATTTGAAAACTGAATCTGAAGGAGGAGGAGACCATTTCCTATCAGGTGCTCTCGGTAGCGTTGGACCAATCTTGCTAACCTCCATGAACTCCATCACATACACCAAAGCTCGAGACCACAAACCATCTGAACAAGGAGTTTTATTTTCAAAGATGAATTTGTTAAGACAATTCCATATCGTCCAAAATTCCACACACAAATTTCAAATTCCAGAGAGAGCAACTTATGTATGATAGCATCCATGATATCCATAAATTGGGTATGCAAGGGAAAATTGAAAGAGTTCCTAAAGGAAGCTTGAAACCAAACTGCTTGAGCAAAGGAACATTCCCAAAAGAGATGACTACAAGATTCTGCTGCATCAAAGCAGAGCACATAGGAGAAAGAGTTGGAGATACATTTATCAAAAAGCTTGGTACGAAGAGGAAGATTGTCAGTACAAGCTCTCCAAATGAAGGATTCGATCTTCAAAGGAATCAAGGAAGGCCAGATGCTATTCCAAAAAGAATGCTTGTGACCATAATGTGAAGAAGATGCCAAGTTTCCATAAGGAGTAGTCTTCAACTCTCTTTGAAGAAAATAAAGGCTATGAATTGTGAAATTTCTAGCCTTATTTTTTGTCCAAATCAACGAGTCAGAAGGCAATCTGAAATTCAAGGGGAGAGATTTAATGATGTCAATTTCAAAGGGATAGAAAACAGAATCAATTAAAGTCCCTTTCCATCTCGACTGGAAGGAAGATGTGTCAATAAGATCCGCAACTCGAGCTTCTACAAGAAGAATAGTTCGAGGTGAAATGACTTTCTGATTAAAGGCCATAGGCAGCCACTTATCTTGCCATATATTGATCTTAGTTCCATTCCCCACCCTCCAACGACTTCCTTGAATCAAAAGAGTCCGACTCTGAGCAACAGTTCTCCAAGCATAAGAAGAATGAAATGGGATTGGAGCTTCCAAGAATGAAATATCTGAGAATTATTTGGACTTAAACACTTTATAAAACAAAGAATCTTGACAATGTAGAAGTCTCCACCCCTGTTTAGCGGGTAAGGCCATATTAAAACTTCTCAGATCACGAAAACCTAGCTCGCCATCCTTCTTAGAGAAACAAAGTTGTTTCCAACTAAGCCAATGAAGTTTCTTTTCCTTCTGCTTTTGGCCCCACCAGAATTGCCCCATTATAGAGTTTATTTCATTGTAGAATCTAGCAGGTAACATAAAGCAATTCATAGCATAGACCAGAATTCCTTGGGCGACGGACTTGATCAGGACTTCTCTCCCTGCTTGAGAAAGCAATTTTCCTTTCCAGCCACTGAGTTTGGATTGAACTTTGAGGTTGATATCAGCAAGAGCCTGCTTCTTGCCCCTACCAATAATAGGAGGAAGTAGTATTTTTGCTATAAAAAAAATGGAGGTTTTATCACAGTTAACCTTCTGTCTAGAGGCCACCTCATATATATAAAGGATCTCCTTTATAGTCTAGCATTCTTCAATGGAAGCATTGAAAAATAAAAGGCTATCATCATCGAAGAGCAAATGAGTAATCGTAGGAGCACCCTTAGAGATTCTGACTCCATGAAAATTGTTAGTTTTTGAGTCATTTTTCAAATCAAAGCAGTAAAACCCTCAGAGCATAAGAGGAAGAGATAAGGAGATAGTAGATCTCCTTGGCAAATACCTCTAGAGGGCAAGATATATCCAGACGCCACTCCCTTCATTAAAACAGAATAAGATACTGAGGTGATTCCCACCACTACTAGATCCACCCAATGAGGATGAAATCCCAGCTGCAACATCAAAACTTTAAGATAATCCCATTCTACTCTATCTTATGCCTTGCTCATATCAAGCTTAATGGTCATATGTGACATGTTACCCCATCTTCTGGTCTTCATGTAGTGTAAGATTTCAAAGGAGATTAGAATATTACCTATGGTTACTCTCTCAGGCACAAATGCACTCTGACAATCAGAGATAATAGTCCCCATAATTTTCTTCATTTTGTTAGTCAGAACCTTAGAAATGATCTTGAAAGTTACATTACATAATCTTATAGGTCGAAAATGAGACACAGAGTTTGAATTTTTCCTTTTAGGCACAAGACTGATATGAGAAAGATTAGTACTGCTTAACATAGTCTTTGAATTAAGATAATCAATAACCACTCTAGAAACATTAGATCCTACATAGCGTTAAAAAAAGAGAGGATTCATACCATCGGGACCAAGTGCTTTGGTGGGATGCATCTGAAATAGCGTTGTCCTAACTTCATCATCTGAGAAATCTTCAAGAAGGGAGTTGTTCATCTCGGTGGTAACTACCTTGTCCACATGTTGGATGACTTGTTGGAGAGAATTAAAAGAGGTTGATGTAAAAATTTCTTAAGAATATTGGGTTGCAACAGCTTGCAAGTCAGATTGTTGAGAAACCAAAGTCCCATTATAATCTTTGAGCTTAGAAATCACATTGCCACGTCTTCTTTGAAAAGCCACCCCATGGAAAAATTTGTTATTACGATCACCTGATTGTAGCCAAGATACTTTAGCCAGTTGATGCCAATACACCTCTTCTTGATAGATTAGTTCATTAAGTTCAGCTTTAGTAGCATTCCTTAGTTGAATTCTAGAGAAATTCGAGGGGTTATCATGACAATCCTTGTCAAGACTTGAGAGGAGCTTCTTTTTTGCAGCAATAGACTTGAAGAGATCTCTAACATTCCCACCTCCCCAATGAAGTAAAGCAACCCAAAAAACTTTATTTTCTGTGAAATACGATACCTTTAATTTCAATCAAAAGGGCTAAGTGATCAAAGAACCAAAAGGAATATGAAATAGTTTGGAATGGGTAAAAGATCCAACCATTCTTGATCGTACAGCCCTATATCCAATCTCACATAAACCAGATTGCCCTGGAATCTATTATTGCACCAAGTGAATTTGGGACCTTTAAAACCCAAATCTGTGAGAGAATAATCATCAAAAACACGTTGGAATTCAGCACTCTGAGTCATAGGATGCGAACCAGTACCCCAATATTCATCAGGGTGTAAAGTTTCGTTAAAATCGCCCATAATCAGCCAAGGAAAATTCCCTACCGAATGTAAGTGACGAAGAATGTCCCACGACTCACCCCTCTTTGCTATCTCAGGTGACCATAAAAACTAGTAAAGCACCATTGAACACCATCCTTTATCAAAAGCACATTAATATGACGGGGTGAAAAGGTTTGCACAGCAAGATTAATATTTTCATGCCACAACAAAGCAAGTCCACCCCCCAAACCACAACGAGGTACCTCTAGTCCTTATGTAAAGTCTAGCTTTCTCTTCAGATTGCCCAATCCACCATTGTCAAGCTTCGTTTCACAGAGAAATAAAACTTGGGGACCTTCTTCAACTGTTAAACAGCAAAGTTCTAGAACTGCCTCAAGGATCCTAAGCCCTCGACAATTGAGACTAAGAATTTTCATAGAGTATGAAGGGGAAGCAGAGAGCCACCCCTAGAAATGGGCAGAGGAGGAGGAATAGTTGAAGATTCAATGGCCTGTTTGTTTTGATGAGGATGTGAATCAGTTCAGGTATCAGGGTTACGAGTTACCGCCAGTCTTATGGATGAAAGTAGTTTAGGATGAGCACCAATCCTAGAATTTGAAATTTTCTTGTTAAGAATTACTCATTTCCAAGCACATAAGGTGGATTCTTCCAAATCTATATTCTCCACTAACTTATCCAAAGATAATTTCATCTCCATATCCACCCAAATTTCAAATTGTTGTTCAGCGGATTCCCCGATTACTTAGAAGAAGTTGGGTTAGAGTTGGAGTTTAAAAGCAGTACCTTATTAGGATAAGCTTCAACTTCAGGTTCCAACTCACTACAAAAATTTTCCTTATCTCTTCATTTGAAATTCAAACAAGGGATAGCAACTACCCCATTGGAGGGAGTCAATGTGGTGATTTAATCCTGAGTAACCACTGGGAGTTTGAACGGATTATGGGACCGGGTAAATCAACAACCTTATCTTTTTGAGAAATTGAAATAGGATTAGAAGAATGTACTAACTCATTTTCCCGCTCTAATAAATTTGAATCTCCCTTCTAACCCGCCCCTGACTGAATTGGATTAGCCACTGCCACACGCGATGGCTTCGCTAAATTATGGTGGTCAAAGAATTTTGTCGATTCCTCTACCAAAGACTGGACTTCATCCTCATATCTTACATCCTTTTGAGATCTCCCTTGATCTTTTCTGTGAACCAGCCTTGGAGCCAAAGATCAAAGCCAAGGCTCGAATTGAAGATCACCCTCATCTGACGAAAAACGTCCATTTTTTAAGAGATGACATTCCCGATCCTGATGTCCCAAAATACCACATCGATAACAAAATATAGGAAGTCATTCATATTTAAAATACGCCAACCTGCTTCCAAGCCTTCAATCTGTATCATCTTGCCACACATAAAGGGTTTTGTGATGTCAATACTCACTCTAATTCGAAGAAAAAGGCCCCAAGCAAGGCCACTCTTCGGAGCATCAACTGTAATAAGCTTGCCCACTTCATTAGCTATAAGATCCCCAACTTCTTTGGTCATGCTCTTAATAGGAATATTGAAAACAGGAATCTAAAAAAAAAAAGACGAGTTAAAAGTGACTAACGTTGGACTAATGTCCCTAGAAAATCGTTTCATCAAGATCAGTTTCTTTTCAAAAGTCTAGGGACTCCTACTCAAAATGATTTCCAGCTGTTCCTCCGATCCAAAAATGGCCAGAAATAAGTTCTGCCCAACTTCTTTGATGGTTACCCCCTGAGAACCACGTCAAAGATTTCCACATGTAGCTTTAAATGCTTCCTTCTTGAAATCTCTATTTGTTTGCAATTTGAACAAAATGCTGAATTGACCCTGTTGTTTGGACACCGCAACCACATGAGAATCCATAGTCATTACCCCTTTCTCCTCATCAGATAATTTAAAATGCTTCTGCAGTTCCTCAAAGAGGCATCCATAATAAGGGAAGGACAAGAGGAAAGAGACGAAAGTGAGGAAAAGGAAATATGATAAAGTGGAAAAGGAGGAAAGAGACAAAAGTGAGGAAAAGGAAATATGGTAAAGTGAAGATAAGAAAAGACAAAATGAGAATAAGGAAAAAGAAAGAAAGAACCTCTACTAAATTCTGAATGGAAATCAGAAAAAGAGAGGTTAAAATCTCACAGAAACAGTTTGAGGAGAATATAATAGATAATTATAAAAAGATGGCGTGACATAATATTAATGATAAATTTATGGGGGAAATTATTTATTTGGTCCCTAACTTTATATTGTGTGTCATTTTAGTCCCTAGTTAGTGTTTCAAATATCATTTTAGCCCCTAACATTTGTGCTTTATAACTAACAGTAATATTAAAATATCATATTTATACCACTTAAGTGATCACGTACGCTACCATGTGTTTACAGTTTTTTTTCAAAATAAAATAAAAATTTCACTGAAATCAGAACCACATTATGGCCTCTGCCTAAGGGAACTTAGACCATCTGAGTCAGTCTAGTTGATCTGTCAACTGGTCTCCGGCTTGGAGTCCAAAGTAAAGATCCATGCGAGAAGGGAAGCATATGAAATTAATACACACTCACGGGGAATTACGTAGACGGTGGCTTCAGCGGCTCTAACAGCTTCTCGCTAACTCCAATGATGTCTCAAATCTCTGGCAACATCGACTCAACGTTTGGGTTTTAAATTTTCTTGATTATATTACACATATAATAGGTTTTCAAGAAAAGTGATTGTGTTTCCTCAAAAAATAATAAATAAAAAGTGTGATTGTGTGTATTAGTTCTTACTCTTTTATTTACAAAAATATGGTGTGCCATAATTTTATTGGAAAAAAATAAATAGAGGCTTTTACGCCTTGCTCTTCTTGAATTTAATTTCAAAAGGAGATTAAATTTCGACCCATATTTTGATGGCATAGTGCATATTAGTTCAGTTATTCAAATTAGGGTCTCATTTGCAACTTTTCATACCCTTGAGATGCAAAGTGCAAGTATTCCCTAGTTTAGGGTGGTTATCTGTTATTATTTATTTATTTGTATTGAATATTGGATCCATTTAAGCACTTTATTTACTGGTTTGTAATAAATCACTCATCTAAGATAGGATTTGGCTTACCTTCAATACTTTTTAAAAAGTTTTAATGAGAGACGGCCATATATTCCACTAACTAAATAAAAGATGGAGAGTAAAACTCACTACCACTTGTCATTGTATATTTAAAACAAAAGAATATGTGATAGGCCAAGAATATATTGAACCCTACGTAAATTAACCAATTAATTAGGCAAATGGACTAATTTAGTCAATTTAACATGCAATATGTGCGGTAACACAAACAAATCAAAAAATCACTAAATGTAGCGGAAATTAAATTTGACACGAGTGATTTGTTTACAAATGGGGAAAACCACCAAAGTAAAAACCTCACCGAATGAATTTAAGGTCACCACTCTTGAGAATCCACTATCATCAAAACAAGCAGTTACAAATAAAAAAACCTCAGTACCTTATACAAACCTACAGTTGAACTCCTGTCCCAATACACAATTGGACTTGTAATGTAGTGACAATCTCTTCTTTCAATGCACGACTCCAAGTACATGACTAACCAATCAATGTGCAGATCCCAATACGCGACTTACTTATTTGCACAAATCTCAGTACGTGACTAACACACCAACCTGAGAAAGATGTTGAATGCAAAGTTCTTCAGTTCATCCACACAATGAAGATCAAGAAGCTCATTGGTTACAAAACCCTACAGCATACAAACACAATAGTTTCTTCAACAAAAAAGATGAACTAGGGTAAATTTTCTCTGGTCACAATTTTAGTGAATAATTACTTTGTATCAAGTTGCATCACCTTAGATGACCCTTAAAATAATCCTTATATATATATATATATATATATATATATATATATATATATATATACATATATATATATATATATATATCTAGGGTTGTAGGAAAAGAAACCCTACACAAATAACTTGGATATGCGTGAAAAACAGATCTGGAAATTTGAATTCCGTAATTCTTGATAGATAGGTTATCTGTCGAGCTGCTGTCAAGCATCAAGCTAAAATTCCCTTTTAAACCTTGATAGAAACAATTTGTCGAGCTATTTGTCAAGTTTTAAAATTTAACATTTCTTCACTTGTTTCTTAAACAAAACTCTTGACTTGAACAATATGTTGCTTGAAGTGTAACATATGTTCTATCAGGTTCCATTAGGATTAGTCAATTCTAAATGACATATGTTCAATCAGGTTCTATATATGTCCTAACAATATGTCCAGTTAAAAAAGTACTGGACTTAAGCCAAACCCTCTAAGATATTCATTTTCCAGTTTGACAACTTTTTTGCAAATTAAAAGTTAAGCAACTCCATGGAGATTTACTTTTCCTTAATAATTCAATTGTCCAAAAATTCTTGACTTTCTTTTTTCAATATTTCGGTTTTTCTGATAAAGGAAGTCCAGATTTCAAACAAGACTCAAAGAAAGAAGAAAAGAAGGGTAACAGCTAGTTGCTTCCAAAGATAACTTCTCTTAAAGACCAAAACAGAGTCATGTGGTTTAAAAGCTAGAGTACTTTAATGACACTATGATAAACGGTGAATTTCTTCCTCAACTCAGGGTTTCAAGTCTCGAGGCTAATTCTGTTGTAGAGGCTGTAGTGATAGCTATCATCCCTTGAATTTAGGAAGTTTGTTAGGGGTTGTTGTAATTCAATTATGATAGAATCTCTTAGAAGATTCTTGATCTAATCTCTTCTATGATCTATATATATAGCTTTGTATAGTGTATAGTTTTCTTTTGAGCTTAGTAATACACTTTTCCAATTCATAGAAATCTCTCTCTCTCTCTCTCTCTCTCTCTCTCTCTCTCTCTCTCTCTCTCTCTCCTTGTTAATGTTTCCGCCATTGTTAACCACTGGACAATTTCAGTCCTTTTTCACCTAGTTCGCACAATGCTGTCATACATACTCCTTGAGCATCCCTTGTTACTAATGCAGAGGGTACTAACAACAATGGAATTTAATTAAAACTTAAACAACAAAAAAAAGGAGTCTAGAAAATAAAGTACTACTATTTTTGGCCTGAACCGAAGGTCCTGTCGGATGGTGGCGGATTTCTATTCTCAAAAACTGACACCGGCGGGTTGAATGGCGGGTTTGCATCTCCAAAACTTGAGCAACTTGAACCAGATCAAGCAAGATCTCAACCAGATCTAGTGAGATCTTGACTAGATCTGGTTGGATCTGGTCAGATTTAGCCAAATCTGGCCAAATCTCAACAATTTTTAGCCAAAAAAATGCAGATTCTGGCAAAAATTCCAAATTCTGATGATGCTTTTTTTATTCCGCCGACCAACCCAACCCAACCGACGCTCACCCTCACTCAAAACCGACTCAACCGATTTTTCCACGTGGTCGATTTCGAGTTCTTCCACCCTCCACCCGATACCTGCGAGTCAAGTTAGGGTTAAGTCCAAAATCGACCCAACCTGACTCGTGGACAGCTCTAGTCAAGGTTTTTACTAAGTGTGCATTAAGAGATGTGCACTAGAAATTTCCCACCATGCAAATTAAAGACCATAATACTCCCGAAACCACTAAAATAACCAAAATACCCCAAAACCTCTAAAATGGCAAAAAATACTCTGAAACCACTAGAATGACCAAAATACCTCTAAAACCTCTAAAATGACATAAATAATCCTGAAACCACTATAATAACCAAAATACCCCTGAAATCACTAAAATGACCAAAATGTCCCACAAAACCATTAAAATGGCCAAATGCCGCAAAACATCAAAACAACCAAAAATACATCGAAACCACATGAATGACCAAATTATCCCAAAACCTCTAAAATGACCAAAAATACCTCGAAAACATTAAAATGACCAGAAATACCCCAAAACCTCTAAAAGACCAAAATACGCCATAACTTGTCAAATGATTAAAAAAAAATACCCACAAAATCACAAAAAAATGACCACAATGCTCTCAAATACTCTAGAATGAGCAAAAAAACCCTAAAACCTCTAAAATGACCATAACACCATGAAATCGCTAAAATGACTGTACAGTTTTTAAACCCCTTAAACACAAACAGATTAACCTAGTTATTTCGTCAAGTGATTAACTTAGGTAAATTATTCAAATCTAGGTTAAAAAAATAACAATCATATCATGGAAAGCAGTGCGGAAAAATAACAAACACACAATATGATAACCTAGGAAAACCAAACTGGTAAAAAACCTGGGGACGATTTAACCTAGTTATCCTCAAGGTAAAACAGATCCACTATGAAAGAATAGAAGTTTTACAATAGCGACTTAGATCACTAACATCCTATTGCTACCTCGAGTAGAAAACTTACTACCACGACCACGTGACAACTCCAAGTCCACGAACTACTTCTTTCTCAGATCCACAGCATCCACAAGGATACCATTTGTATTTCTTTAAACCCTTTATGCAGCAACTGAAACAATCATCAAGCTCTCGACATCAATCTCGATCTTGATAACCCTAAGTGTGTATGAAGGCAAACACCTCTAGATCTCACAAGAGATTCACACACACAGCATCAACAACAACATAAAAATGTGGCTAGAGTTTTTCTATTTATATGGAACATAAAACATAAAACCCTACACGTCAAACGAGCTTAGGTTGAGTTGAAAATTTTTACAAAAAAAAAAAAAATTGCACGAGTTTCGATCGATCGAGTCTAACTTTCGATCGATTGAGCCTTGCAGATATTGAACAGCAATTTTTTGCAATTACTTAATTTCAACTTTACATATACATCACTTTGAGCAGCCTAAATCTAGACTTTACGTTTTGATCATGGTTTACCAACATTACATATTGAAGTTCTAAAACATTTAAATCCTAAATCCTTAGAACCTAACAATGACCAAAAACCTATAAAATGATTAAAATACCCCCAAAATCGCAAAAATGACAAAAATGCCATAAAATCCTCTAGAATGAGCCCAAAAAACCAAAAACCTCTAAAATGACCATCTAAATGACTAACTACCTTGAAAATTTTAAACTAACCTAAAATCCTTGAAACCTTCAAAATAACCAAAAGTTTCAGATTATATTGTGTCATTTAGTGGTTTCAAGGGTATTGCGGTCATTTTTGAGGTTTTAGGATGTTTATTCTACCATTTTAGAGGTTTTTTTGGCCATTTTAAATATTTTAATATATTTTGTTCATTTTAGCGATTTTAAGGGAATTTTCGTCATTTTAGAGGTTTGGGTACATTTTTGTCATTTTAGAGGTTTTTGGGTATTTTGGCCAATTTAGAGGTTTCGTGGGCATTTTGGTGATTTGAGGTTTTAGGGGTATTTTGTTCTTTTTTTTTATTTTAGGGGTATTCAAGTTTTTTTGCTCATTCTTGGAGATGTTAGGGCATTTTGGTTATTTTGGCGATTTTGAGTTGTATTCTAATCATTTTAGATGTTTGGAGTATTTTGGTCATTTCAAGGTATCGAGTTTTTTCTGTTAATTCAAGAAGTTTTAGGGGTATTTTAGTAATTTTATAGGTTTTGGGCTATTTCGGTCATTTAAGAGGATTCAAGGTATTTTTTGTCGTTTTAAGGATTTCGGCTATTTTGGTAAATTTAGTGATTTCAAGGGTATTTTGGTAATTTTATGATTTTTGGGGAATATTGGCCATTTTAGTGATTTTAGGAGTACTTTTGTCATTTTAGATATTTTAGAACGATTTTGGTCATTTTGTGGTTCATGGGGTATTTTGGTCATTATCATAAGATTTAGGGTATTTTTGGTAATTTTATAGGTTACATGGATATTTTGGTCTTTTTCATAGATTTCAAGTATTTTTTGAGGTTTTAGGGGCCGTTTGGTCCTTTTGGGCTTTCAATGGTATTTTTTGGTCCAAGGGTAATTTTGGCATTTTTTGAAGTTGATGCTATTTTCAATCAATTTGTTATTATAATAATTTTAATTACTTCTAAGAATGTTTATTTATCAATTATATAAATGCTACATTCTTGGATTATAATTGGAATGTAATTTAATGAATCAAACACCTTAATGTTACATTAAGGTAATGTGATCACATGATTTTTTTTTTTTTTTTTTGAGAGAGTATCAACCTATGTCGTCCGCTCCTGATGATAGCTCTTTATCATCACACCAAGATACCAATCAGTTTTTGATATAGACGAGAATTAAACCCCAGAATTGAACCCCAAATCTCTTATACAATCATCAGAGACTTTACCAGTTGCGTTAACCAAAATCCACTGTAATTACATGAATTTAAGATTATGATGATGTTACATTACACCTTGATATAGCATCAAGCAAACCAAACACCTCTACACTTAACGCAACAGCTTCTCTCAATTACAATTTTTAGTCACTCTGTGTCTTGAATCAAGTGGCCATAGCGGTACAATGTCAGTCCTTTCTCACGTAGTTCGCACAATGCTACTACACGTACTCCTTGAGCATCTCTTGTTACTAATGCACAGTGTCTAGCAACAATGGAGACTAGAACAGCAAGTACTATTATTTGTCAGCCAACTCTTTATATATATTTACCATGTGATGCACCCCTCCTACCCTTCTTCATTCATCAAAAAAATATTTAACATGCAAATGCTTTTCCAACACGTCAGAGTTGAGGTCAAGGGCTTGTTGAAAAAGAAGGCCTAAGCCTGACATTAGAGATTGAGAATATATAGCCTGTTAGCCTATTGAGTGAGCGAATAATTTCTATAACCACACACTAAAACCTATTTGGAGTAGAAGGCAAGCCACTAACAATAAATCCATTTTCATGTACCAATCATGCTTGCAAAATAATGTTGAAGGCTTGCAACTAGAAGAAGACAAGGCCCAGCATGAGAAAGAAGAGTCAGATTAGCCAAGGAGACTGCCTACGAACCACACAAGAGTTTCCAGACTCAATACTTGAATGTTGAAACCCGTTGGGGAGCAGGTAAATCATCCTTGGCTACCAAACAAGACTCTTATCCTAATGTTAGACCACTGCATAATTTTATGATCCTGAGTTCCTCTAACTAAATTGCATGGTCCTTTTCTTGGTCTTGCATTTCTTCCTCCATTTTTCAACTGCATATTAGCTGACCATAATGGAATATATTCTTTATAAAGAAGGAAAGCTGAAGAAGATTTCAACCTGCCGCTTTGGATAGGCGACGTGATTGCACCTTTTCTACTTCAAAGGAAATATGGTGTGGTAGTTAAAAATTTGCCTTGCTTGGTTTGGTATAATTTTCATAAATCAGATAGTTACAATGACGAGTGGGAATTTCAATTTTAGACTTGCATTTCGATAATATTTTAAAATTAAACATTTTTCAATAAGAAAAGGATTTTAGCAAAATTTTAAATAGAATTTATATTTTGGAAAATATTTTGAAAATGAAAATATTAAAGTCACAAACTATTTTACAATATTTTTTACAAATTACTTATGTGATGAGTGATTATTGGTAATTAATAAAATGGTGTGAATATTGAGCTCAGATGGAAAACTGTAAAGTTGTAATTTACAACTATTTTATGTTAACTTTAATTCAGTGTCAAATTTGATTGTAATTTCTTCAATCATATTTCCCTGTATGTATGTGGGTTTCTAATTGTAAGGGATGAGTGTGAGAGACTGTAAAGACTCAAGCTTAAAAGGATGAACAAGTGGATTTCGAGAGTGTCACACGAGAAGCTTACCTGTGAAAGAGCCATGTATGTGTAGAGCACATGACTGGAAGATAAAGAGTCATGCTAGCCTGGAGGTTTTTGCGAGTGTCTCACGAGAAAGGCCATCCTACAAGTACTCACGAAGCATTCTATTTGGAAAAAAATAATGTTTTGCTTTACCAAGTCTTTACTTGCATATTGTAAGGAGTGTTTTTAGAAAGAAAAAAAAAATCCAAGAAAATGTATTGGAGAGTTAGAGATTATTATACCCACAATCATCTACACATTTCCTTGTGGTTTTCCTCAACTCCTACCTCTTCATCTCTATATTCTTGAGAGGTGGATAGCCAAACACTTACCACACTTATTTTGAGTATCAAGTGAGATTTTGGTGCTACTGGGAAGCATTGGAAGGAGCCATTATTTGGCGGATGCAATCGGGCAGAATTGCGGGATCCAAAAAGCTAGAGAAGACAAGGTTCCGAGAAGCCAGTTGGTAGCAAGAGCTTGGAGGGCTCAAGTACATGGAGCAGACTAGGCTTGGAGGGTCTTTTGTTATTCATATACTCCAACTTTATTCTCTAGTGAATCGATTTCGACTTGGAGGGTCACGGAGAGGTTTTTCTCCGAGTTCCTTAGTTTCTTCTTCGATAACACATCTCAGTGTTGTCTTGTGTTTATATCTTTCTTCCCTACTCTAAAGCCTTACTTTATATTGATTGATAATGGATGAATATGACTTAGGGTAGTGATAACGGTTATTTGTGCTTCTTACCCTTGTTCCGCACTCGATATAAGTTAGAGTAAAAGCTATCTAGCCGTAAATTTTATTTAGGGGTCTAAACAAGCTCTTGTGTTTTTACACAAGTTCGAGCTTTCAAAAACTAGTAAGAATATTTTGGTTACAATAACAATTTGTATAAATGTTGTAAAATAATTTGTGACTGTAGCATTCTTTTTTGAAAATTTAAGATTTTTTAATAAAAAATAGAAAATCCAAAAATTTATTAGAATAAACAAGGAGTTTCTAATTTGGATCTTTCTTCTAAAATAGGTCTTGTTAAATTCAGCATATAAGAAGAGGATTATGATATAGGTAAATCTATATTAAATATGACTTGTTAAAACTCTTTTAGAAAGTTATTAAGGCAATTATTTCAGCCGAAAGAAAATCTATCCGAATTAAATTAAATTTAACAAAACACATTTTACTTGTAATTGGGTAAATCTAGGATGTGTTTAATGTTTCAAGAAACAAGGTTTCAAGTTCAAGTGTTAAAGCCATGCAAATCTGTCCAAGAATCAAGTGAAAAAGTGTTGTTCATTAAAGCTCGACAACTAACTCGACAGCTAGTATCTATCGAGGTTTAAAAGAGCTATTTTAACCCGAGTCTCGACAACTGCTCGATAAAGAGGGCATCTGTCGAGATTTATAAAGTTCAATTTTTCAAAGCTAATTTTCATCCAATCTGTGAATGTATATTTGGGCTTTTTTTTCTCACAACTCTAAATATATATAAGGACTATTTTAAGGGTCGTCATAGGTTGCACAGTTGCACAAGAGCACAATTCTACAAATGTGAAGAAAAGTGTGACCAGAAACCTAGTTGCCCTAGTTCAGCTTGAACAAGCTGTTGTGTTTGCACACCGTAGGGTTTTGTGACCAAGCAACTTCATGATCTTCATCGTGTAATGAACAGAAGAACTTTGCAGCCAACATCCTTCTCAAGTTGGTGATCAAGTCATGTACTAGGATCCACGCATCTATTGGTTAATCACGTACTGGAAGCCATGTAATACAAGAAGAGATTGTCATTACAGAACAAATTCAATTGGGTATTGGGGTAAGGGTTCAACTATAGGTTGATATAAGGTACTAGGATTCCTTTACTTGTAACCACTGTGTCAATTTATTTTTCGCTTTATAATTATTTATTTTGTGATTTGTTTGTGCTGTCACGTACATTGCATATTAATTTGATTAATTAATTAAACTTGGCTAATTAATCAATTAATCCATCACAAGAGGTCAATATGTTTTTGGCCTGTCAATAGCCTCCAAGACAATGGAATAATTTAAATTAATAAAAAGTCAGACTTTCATTATATAGACATCACAATTAAACCATTATATAGCCAGAAACATTTTGCAGCTAAGGTCATTATAGTTGTACCATAATAAATTGAAGTAGACATTCATAATAAGTCCAACTGAAACACCTCTCATAATAAGTTCTCCTACTTGTGACTTTGAGACACCTCTCAAAGGTTTCAGATCTTCTTGAAAGTTCTTTATGCAGCAACTAAAACAATCATCAAGTTCTTGATGTGAATCTTGATCTTGATAGCTCTATGTGTGTGTACGTAGGTAAACACCTCTTAGATCTCACAAAAAATTCAACATACAACTCATCAAAAGACTTCTAAAATGTAGCTAGAGTTTTTCCTTTTTTACTTGGAGTGAAACACTTAACCCTGCACGTCATATGAGCTTAAGCTGGTTTGAAACTACTGTAGAAAAATCTTGTTCTACGAGATTCAATCAATCAAGCCTAATTTTCGATCGATCTAGTCTTGCAAAATTTAACCAGTAAATTCCTTCAATTACTTGATTCCAAACTTACACTTATACAAACTTTGAGAAAGTCTAAACCTAGACTAATTGTTTTGATCATGATTTTCCAACATATACAAATTGAAGTTCTAATGTATTAGTTCCTAAATTCTTAGAACCTAACAATCTCCCCCTTTGGCAATCAGTGACAAAACACATTACACGAAATAAAATGCTCAAAGTAAAAACAGCCCAATCACACTTTATTGCCCAAATTTCAATTCAACCTAACTCCTATCTATCAGTTTCAAAAGTATACAGTAGCTTCGAATGAATTAATCTGTAAGTTCCTAAAACACTAAACCAACCATAAATGCGTATGCGAAAAATACAAGTAAATCAAAATAAATTTCTTGTTTCATAAAACATTAAAAAGAAGACAAACACCATGAATAACCTCATAATATAAATCATAACCAATGTATCATAGTTTGTGAAACAAGAACATAAACATAAATAAAACAAGAACATAAAAAAAAAATGTCTCCCCCTAACATATATTATCTACAATCTACATCAAAAATATATTATCTCATCAGCAAAAAATCACATCTCCCCCTATCTATGTACTCCCCATTTTTGTGATCTATTGCCAAAGGGTAATCAAGACTAATCCAAGGGTGGAGCTGGTGAAGAATCACCTCTAGTATTAGCCAAATCTACTCGTAAGGCTGCAACCTTGTTGAGCAAATCCAACAAAAGCTAATCATGAGCCGCCTGAATAGTGAGACACATCTCTAGCATAGTACACATAGAATAAGACGATGATGTAGATGGTGGAATATCCACGGCAGCAGTGCGATCAACAAACTCTGTAGGTGGAGGATTGCTAGAAGGAGGGTCTCTAGATACATCACTTATAGACGACTCGACTTTAGGGCATTTAGAGCTAGCTTTTAAGTGAGTAGCACAAAAAAATCACCAACTAAAGTATAATGCAAAGGAAAATAAAGTTGACATGGTGATTTGTTTACGAATAGGGAAAACCTTTGAGGCCAAAACCTCACCAGGTGATTTTAAGGTCACCACTTCAAAGAATCCACTTATTATCAAAATAAGCGATTACAAGTAAACCCTTACCCCAATACCCAATTGGACTTATTCGATAGTGACAATCTTTCTTTGTACTGCACAGCTCCCAATACGTGACTAACCAATAAATGCGCGAATCCTTGTACATGACTTAATCACTAACTTGAGAAGGATTTTGGCTGCAAAGTACTTCAGTTCATTATACGATGAAGATCATGAAGTTGCTTAGTCACAAAACCCTTTGGTGTACAAACACAATAGCTTCTTCAAGATGAATTAGGACAAACTAGGTTTTCGGTCACACTTTTCTTCACACTTGTGCAATTGTGCTCTTGTGCAACTGTGCAACCTATGACGGCCCTTAAAATAATCATTATATATGTTTAGGTTTGTGAGAAAAGAAATTCCAAACATAAATTCATGGATTGGATGGAAATCAGAACTGAAAATCTATTTTTCATAAACCTCAATAGATATTCTATCTATCGAGCAACTATCGAGTCTCAGGCTGTATCAGCTTTTTAACCTCGATAGATATTAGCTGTCAAGTTTTAATGAACAACACTTCTTCACTTATTTCTTGGATAAACTTGCATGGCTTTAACACTTAACTTAAAACCTTGTTTCTTGAAGCATTAAACACATCCTAGATCTACCCAAATACAAGTAAAGTGCATTTTGTCAAAGGATTAGCCAATTACATAAAATGTTGACATATGTTCCTAACATGAATCACACATGTCCTAACAATCTCCCCCTTTGGCAATCCATGACAAAACCACAACAAACAAATGAACATATGAGAGAAGTCGTAATTCACTCAACTCATACTCACTTGTTGAATACAATAAAATCTATCCTAACACCAACTCTTGAAAAACTTTGCAAAAAGAGAGTTTATGGCAAGAAAGACTTTGACAACCTGTATTTCTGAAACACTTTAAACAAAACTCATCAAGGCATCTTACTGTGAGACAGAAATAAAAAATTGCATACAATATATAAGAATCATGTGCATAAAATTAGAAAATAAACAACACATGAAGAGATAGGTGAAAAAACTATAATAACAACCTCAAATTTATATATATTATCAACAAGTACAAGGTTTGCTATCACAAAGTGATCAGAAGATCAAAGGTACATGAACAATGTATTTACAAGAGTAAAGAAAGAAAAAGATACATAATTCCTCACTACATCCCTCAAAAATATAAACACTTACCCTAACAAAAACTCCTATACTAACCCTCCCCCTATAAGTATGACTACTTTCATATCCAAAACTACTTCCCCTTTTTGTCACGAGTGGCAAAGGATAAATACATCAAGTAGACATCTCATCATCACTGGGCGAGCTAGCACCATCGTTTCTCATCAGCATCATCACTACTGGAGCCATCATTACTCTCATCCTCTAAAGCCGGTGGAGATGGAGAGGAAACAATGAAATCACCCATGACAACTTGTCGTCATGTGATACTACCAACACGGGTGTTCCCTTGACACAACTCATTACTAAGAGTGTCAAGGCGAGCATCCATGCGCATAAGCTGTGTCATGATGTCTTCAAGAGTCACCCCAGCTATGGAAGACGAAGGAGCAGAGGTGGATGAAGCGGTAGAAGCTGGAGGAATCACTGTCTCGGGCCACCTCAAATGTAGCTACGCCTCACTCTGTTTAACGATAATAGTGTATGTGGCACACATGATTAAGAAATGGTCTGACTCGGGATAGGAGACAGAAAAATGGCGAATGATCTGCGTGATAGCCGAAGGGAAGATGAACTTATCATGGGTCATCATATCCCTATATACATCTATAAGGGATAGAATGAAATGAAAGGGGAAGTCTATAGTAAGATGCACTCAAAGGAAAAGCAAAAATCAAGCACGTGGCTCTATGATGGAGTTATAGTGAGACAATGGATGCAAAAGCAGAGCAAGGAGTGAACTAATGATCACACCAATTAGAAGGTCGCTTACAGAAAGAATACATGAGTTTGTCTTTAGACACAGCCCTCAAATGATCACAACCAGGGTAGTCAGGATACGCTACCCTCGAGACATGAAGCACGTCGGATACAGTATCCGGTGTGATCACAATGTGCATACCTCGAACGAGTGACAAAGAAAGGTACTGAATAACCAAATATGTGCATGTTGGAGTAAAACTCATGTATGATAATGGAAGGACAGGTGACTGGGATGCCACACAATGACTCCCAACCCCTACTGTGAATGATAGTGAGTAAGTGAGTATCAGAGAAGTCCGATAAAATGACTTGGCGTTCCGAATGAATGCCTGGTTCTAGATAAGTTTTCCGAAAAGTCCTTACGGGCTTTATCATCACAAAATCGAATGTGGGAGGGGGTAGAATCAGAAGAGGAAGCCCCATAATGAAGAGGGTTCCAAGATGGAGTAGATTTTCGTTTAGGTGCCATGGAGCAACTAACTGAAAGAAGGAGAGAGGGAGAAAAAGAGGCACACAGAAAAGCACCAACACAATCAATATCAATATAAAGATAAATGGAGTTAGGTTTGCATGAAAATGCATGAACATATGACATGCAAACTTAAAAACATCATGGGCCAAGCCAATCCAAACCTACCAGCACACAACATTGCAACAAAGTAAACACACATCTAAAACGCACAAACATTGTTATTATGAAAATATGATGTAATGTATGATGATTTCAAATCATTTAAGCAAGATCCATCCCAAAAATTTCACAAACTTCATCAATTTTGAAAAACCCCAAAATTTTTATATAAAAAAATCCCAAAAAGTTAGGTCAAATGCATGAAATGCATGAAGAATGAAGGATTTAGGACCCTTACCAATGAAGAAATACTTGATCTAGGCCAAAAAACCTTTGAGAATTGAAGTTCAAATAGCGTATAAAACACTAACGAACGTTTAGACCCCCAATTACAAAAATACCAACATAAGCTTATACTTAAACAATAAATGTGCGGAAAGATAAGTACAAGCAATACCCAAAATAATAAACACTATAAACCATAATTAATCACAACACAGCAGCAATTAATATGTAAGAGTAAGGGAAGAGAGATGCATATACAAAGATAACACGGCGATGTGTTATCGAAGATGAAACTGAAGCACTTGGCGAAAAACCTCTCTACCGCCCTCCAAGTGGTCAATAATTCACTAGAGAATAAAGTTAGGATACATGAATAGCAGAAGACCTTCCAAGCCTAATCTACCTAGTGCACCTAATCCCTCCAAGCTTTTTGCTCCAACAGGGTTACGCCAAACCTTGTCTTTTCTAACTTACTGGATCCCGCAATCACCCATTGAATCAACCAAATGAATTGGTTCCTTCTGAATTGCTTCCCAAGCACCAAAATACCTCGTTGCTAATATGGGTATGGTGAAATAAGGATTTGGCTAAATGTACCTCTCAAGGATATGTCAATGGAGAGGGTGAGAGTAGAGGAATTTGGAGAATCAAAGGATGAAGATTGTGGATGAGTCAATCTTGTTTTTCTCTAGGGTTTCTCTCTCAAAATTCTCTCTGGAAGCTCTCTACATTTCGTGGGTATAAGGATATTTATAGTAGGGTGTATGAGGAATGTGAAACGCCAGTTTTTCTCCAAACGAGGCATTCTAGCGACTCGACCTCGCGACTGGAACAAGTCGCGAGTTTGAGTCACGAGCTAACTGCTTGGCCAAACTGGAAGTTTTGTCCAATAATGCTCCAGCTGTCACAACTAAGGGATGTCCAACTGCAACCAAGATCCCATCCACTCGGCCAACCTGTCCAACCCAACCCGAAAACCGACTAACCCGACGCCAGTGACGATCCACAGCAGGCCTTCACCAAGAAAAACCGATTTAGGCAGGTCGGATGGTAGGTTTTCTTCTCCAAAACCCAATGAACCCGACTCGACCGACGAAACCAGTGAAAGAAGACCGGACTACGTAAATCCACTCAGATTCGATGAAGATTTGGTAGTTTTTGGTTAGATCTTGTGGTTGTCACACAGATCCGAAAAAAAAATCAACAGATCCGGCTAAGATCCAGTGATGATACAACGAAGATTCGGTGATGAGATGGAAGTTCTCGTTCAAATCTAGGCTTAAGGTGGTCTTTCTTGCTTCGATCCCGTGGTTGTCGCACAGATCCGAAGAAAAATCAATAGATCTAGCGAAGATTTGGCAATTTTTGGCAAAAATTTGGAGGTTGAAACTCACTCCAACTTGATCGATCCGACCGTTGTCCACCGGAGCCCAATCCAACTCGACTTGAGGTTGTCGGCGGTCGACAACGGGTCGTTCAACCTCCCACCCGATGTGAGCAGGTCGGTTACGGGTTGGGCACAAACTAGACTCAGACCAACCCATAAACACCCCTAGTTACGACCCTTCAACTCCCCTGCATGCTCCACACATGTGTCACCTTTGGCGATTTACCAGTCGCGAGGCTCTTCTTGAGTGCACACATTCGAGGTTTCTTCACACTTTCTCACGTACTACCCTTACATAATTCTCACCTAAATACAGGGTAACTAATTGCTAAATTACAAGCAAATTTGGCATGGAATAAAGCCAACACTTGATTAAATAAATTCCACCTTACAAGGAAGAAGTTTAGAATGAGAGAGAGGTGTTTGGAAAGGTGAGAAGACAGAAAAGATCGAGAGAGATTGAGAGAAATGAAGCTGGAGTCACGCGAACCCTATATATAGAATCTCATAATTCTCCACAGATCGAGAGTTGTCAAGCTTTAAATTTTGACAGATGCAGTTATCGTGGAGCTATCCAGAGGTGTCTACATTAAAAGGGGCTCGATGGATCGAGGAGCTATCGAGCATCTATCTAGGAGATAGAAACTTTTTTATGGATCGAGGAGCTATCGAGATTGCAATAAGAGGAAGCTGAAAAGCTTGATAGATAGGCTAGCTGTCGAGAGGTGTCGAGGGGCTGTCAAGATTGCTTAAAACCAATTTTCAAAGAAGAGAAAAACAAAGACATGAATGCAATCAAACATGCAACTCAACCAAGGATCCAACCAACATTCTAAGCTCTCAAAATCATTTCTCAATCAAGAAAAATGTAAGCACATAAATCCAAGACACACACACACACACACAAAACAAGTATAACCAATTTTATATTTCAAAAACAATTTAAGACTGTTTTATGAGCATACATTAACACATTTAAACCTTGTAATGGCCAAATCACATTGTACCTGCACGTGTATCAAAAATAACAAAGAATATTGCGTGTTGTGTGTGAAAACCATCGCAAGATTGTATGAGTGTCTATTTGTTACGACGATTTGACATATGAGTAAATCAATTTAACTTACACATGATCATAACTGTTTGATGGGGACTATCACCTTTGAGATACATCCTATAACTCCCCCGTCTCCTAGAATACACGCTTGCAATCATATATAAAGTATTTTTGCTTCTTTTGCTTTAATTTTTCTTTTATTAAGCATATCATGCATGGGCATATAAGAGAGAGAAAAGAAATATCCAATTATGTTAAGCTTTTTGACATTGCACTTTTATTATGCCGAAGCATACAGATGTCATTTCATGATTGGCAGGCAACTGTGGTGAGATGGTTATTTATGCCTTTCTCTTTGGATTTTTAATCCTTCCCATCAAAAAGAGTGATACAAGTGTTAAGTACAAGAAATTACTTAATCTTACTTATCACAAACAAGAGCCACAAAGCTCATTTGCTTAATTATGCATAGAGATGCTCATCTAAGTTACAAGAGATACAAAGTTTAGAAAACTTTGTTTCATTAGCCATTAAAGTCACACAAGTACTAATGTACACAAACACACACTATTTTTTTATTTTTGTTATTTTTCATTTTTTTTTTTTATGAATGAAAAAAAAAATGAAAAACATACAAAAAACATGTCAAACAAAGAAATGCATTAAAACTAGACTAACTCAAAATAAGAAAGTAAAACACACAAGTAATGCAAAAACAAAAACAAAAAGGGGAGAGAAAAAAAAGTGACTAAATCACTTGGAGCCCTTTTCCTTCTACACCTTGGAAGTACCTTTCCTTTTGGCGAGTCATTGAACCGGCGGCGAGGGGGAAGAATTGCAACCGTTCAAGTTTGAAAGGAACGTGAGGGCTTTGAGGAGATCTCCTAGAGGAACAAGAGAGGATGGAGACTGACTCAGATTTCCATGAGTCAGTTTTCATACGAGACCATGTTGTTGCTCTATTGAGTGGCTTGCCACTTATAGCAATTAGGTCGAGTGTGTCCAGCTACTCCACAATGATGACAGAGATGCTACTACTTCTCTTTAGACTTTTGAGCATTACTCTTCTTAGCCCTAGGATTATTAGTTTCTTTCTTAACAAGCTTAGGGGGTGCTCTTAAGATAGATTTACCGTTGTCTATGTTCTCACTAGCTATCACAGTTTTAACATCATTATTCTCAAATTCATTATTATTAGTCAAAGAAATAAAAACAGTAGTACTAGAAGAAGCAATATTAGGAGAAGAGAAATCATATCCTAAACCGGTTCAATCGGAAGCAGATTTCTAAATACAAAGCATCTCATCAAGTTTTGCACTTAAAGTCCTCCCCAAATGAGCTCTAACTTGAAACAAATCTGCCTCAAGCTTCCTAATCCTCTCAACCAAGAAATTGTTTTCAAACCTCAATGCTCCAATAGTTTGATTGGCTTCATCAAACTTTGTGGAAAGTTGTTCTCGTTCAAGCTCCACATCATTGAGTTTCTTGGTGGCCAACCTATACAACTTCTCATGCTTTTTCGAGACCTTGTATAACTTTGCATAGGCGGTGTGGATGTCATCTTGCTCATCCATCTTCTTAAACTTTGATTCCACCAAGTCCTCTTCTTCATCCACATCTTCTACAATCCCCTCAGCAGGATTGACAGTGGCGATGAAGGCATTTAAGATTCCATCATCTTCATTTTTTGGAATCATCTTTAAGTTCAGTGTCACTCAAAGTTGCAGCAAGTGCCTTGCTTTTCCCAATAGAATTGAGATAAGTAGGGCGCTCTTGTTCAAGTGACTGAAACCTTGACACCCAAAATACTTGGGTCCTAAGGGAACAGTGTACTGACCGCCATCTCTAGCATTCTTCTTTCCTTTATCTTGACTCTTAGATTGAGAAGAACTCGATTGCCTACAATTCTTGTCGAAGCCCTTTGCATTGGCATTTTTCATGAACTTCTTGAATTTCCTAGTGATGTAGGACTTCATTTTAGAATCTTCATCATCAGAAGACTCATTTGTGTCACTGCTCTTGGCTTTCAGTCAAGCTCTTGCTTTTGCTTGACTTCTTGATCCTATACAAACCCAACTCATAGGTCTACAGATTTTCAACCAACTCTGTCAATGAAATTTTGTCAATATCCTTTGACTCCTCAATCGTGGTGATTTTAGCATGGAATCTCTCAGGCAGAGATATGAGCACCTTTCTCACAATCTTGGGTTCGGGAATGGTTTCTCCAAGATTAAAAGCGGCGTTTACTATGTCCTTTAGCTTGGCATAGAACACATCAAACGACTCATCCTCCTTCATCTTGATCTCTTCGAAGCTTGTAGTGAGCCTTTGTAGCTTCGAGTAAGCCTTTGTAGTTTCGAATCCTTGACATCCTTGGTTCCCTTATTGGTTGTCTAGAGAATGATCCATGCTTCCTTTGCAATTTCAAAGGAGGATATCTTCTTGAACTCCTTATTTTTTACTGCACTAAATAAGTCATTCAATGCCTTGCTGTTGAATTTTTCCGCCTTCATCATAGCATCATCCTAATCGGTTGACGCTTCCTTCGGCTTGGTCCGGCCTATCTCCACAGCTTGTCACACTTTCTCATCTAAAGATTGCAAAAAAGTTCTCATGCGTACTTTCTAGTATGCATAGTTAGTACCATCAAATAAAGGGGTACAATAAGTGACTGTCATATATCCATAAAAAAAAAAGGGTCAATAGATCACACATCAAAGATTAAACCCTAATCAAAATGTGTCCGCTCTGATACCACTTGATAAGCCAAGAATGTATTGACCCCTTGTGATTAATTACCCAAATTTATTAATTAATCAAATTAACATGCAATGTACGTGGTAGCACAAAAAAATCACCAACTAAAGTATAATGCAGTGGAATATAAAGTTAATATGATGATTTGTTTACTAATGGGAAAAACCTCTAAGGCAAAAACCCTACCCGGTAATTTTAAGGTCACCACTCCCGAGAATCCACTATTATCAAAACAAACGGTCACAAGTAAAGGAATCCCAGTACCTTATACCAACCTACAGTTGAACCCTTACCCCAATACTCAATTGGACTTGTTCTGTAGTGATAATCTCTCCTTATATTGCATGACTCCCATTACATGATTAACCAATAAATGCGCAAATCCCAGTACGCAACTTAATCACTAACTTGAGCAGGATGTTGGCTGTAAATTTCTTCAGGTCATCATTCGATGAAGATCACGAAGTTGGTTGGTTGGTCACAAAACTCTACGGTGTACAAACACAGCAGCTTCTTCAAGTTAAACTAGGGCAAACTAAGTTTCTGGTCACACTTTTCTTCACCCTTGTGCAATTGTGCTCTTATGTAACTGTGCAACCTATGCCGGCGCTTAAAATAATCCTTATATATGTTTAGGGTTGTGAGAAAAGAAAACTCAACATACATTCACGGATTTGATGAAAATCAAAACTAAAAAGCTGTTCTTCGTAAGCCTCGACAGATACCCTATCTATCAAGTAGCTATCGAGCCTCGAGTTGAAACACCTTTTTAACCTCAATAGATACTAGCTATCGAGCTAGCTGTCGAGCTTTAATGAACAGCATTTCTTCACTTGTTTCTTGGACAGACTTGCATGACTTTAACGCTTGAACTTGAGACCTTATTTCTTGAAGCATTAAACACATCCTAAATCTACCCAAATACAAGTAAAGTGTGTTTTGTCAAAGGATTAGACAATTACATAAAATGTTGACATATGTCCTAATAGTTTTGGGTAGGTCTAACTCATTGGGCTGAAGATATCCTACAAGTTCATCAACAAGGATGGAGTCCACATCCTTGCTTTTAGTAACTGTAGTTACTTTGGGTTTAAAGTCCTTAGTTAAGGATCTAAGAATCTTCCTAACAACCTTAGGTTGGTCATAAATTTCACCCTATTAAATGCACAATTAACAATATCATTCAGTTTTGCATAGAATTCATCAAAACTTTCAAACCTAGTTGTTAACTGCTGCAATTTATATATTTTAACTGCCTTTGTGCCTTTATGCATAGTTTGGAGAGTTTTCTAAGCAATATGAGCAACCTCAACATTCAAGATTCTCCTAAACTCCTCCATAGAAACAGCATTAAAGATAGCATTTATGGCTTTGCTATTAAAAGTAGCTACTTCTTTTTGAGATGTTGACCACTCAATAACAAGAGTAGTTGGTTTCTCCTATCCGTATTCAACGAAATTCCACACTCTCTCATCTATAGATTTCAAGAAAGTTTTCATCTTAACCTTCCAATAGGCATAGTTGTTCCCATCAAAGTGTGGAGGGATCACTAGAGAATGACCGTGTTCTATGACAACAGGAGTTAAGGATCAACTCATAGATCAAAAGATCTAAAACAAGAGCTAACTTGCTCTGATACCACTTGTTAAGTTTTAGACCCCTTAACACAATATGTTTAACCTAATATTAAGCCAAGTTGGTTAACAAGGTTGTTAATTAAAACTAGGTTAAACAAATAAGTGTAAAACAAATATAATGCGAAAAGTAAAGAACACAAAGATCTGATGACCCAAGAAAACCTATCTAGTAAAAATCCTTGGGAGGATTTAACCTAGCTATCCTCAAGGTAAAAGCAAATCCACTATGATAAAATTGAAGTTTGTACAATAAGACTTAGACCACTAACATCCTATTACTACTTCGTGTAAAAAACTTACTACCATGACCATGTGACAGCTCCGAGTCCACGGACTACTTCTTTCCTTGATTTGCAGCAACCACAAGTTCTCCTACTTGTGACTTTGAGACATCTCTCAAATGTTTGAGATCGTCTTGAAAGTTTTTTATGTAGCAACTGAAGCAACCATCAAGTTCTTGATGTAAATCTTGATCTTAATAGCTCTATGTGTGTGTATAAAGGTAAACACCTCTCAGTTCTCACAAAATATTCAACACACAACTCATCAAAAGACTTCTAACATGTAGTTAGAGTTTTTCCTTTTATACTTGGAGTGAAACACTTAACCCTACACGTCATATGGTCTTGGGCTGGTTTGAAACTACTGCAGAAAGTTTTTGTTCTACAAGATTCGATCGATCAAGCCTTGCAAAATTTGACCAATAAATTCCTGCAATTACTCAATTCCAAACTTACACTTATCCTAACTTTGAGTAAGTCTAAACATAGACTCATTGTTTTGATCATGGTTTGCCAACATATAAAAAGTGAAGTTCTAATACATTAGTTCCTAAACTCTTAGAACCTAACAATTATCAGTGTGAACTATGAAGTCCTCTTGAACGTTATACATTCCAATCACCAACGGGAAGAGTACAAATAACAATGAAATTTATTTAAAACCAAAAAAAAAAAAAACAAACAAACAAGGACTAGAAGCAGCAAGCATTGTTTGATTCGTTTCACTACAGAAACCTTTAGTGGTGTTATCTTTTCCCATAACCGTAAACATACAAGAAGCGTGTCAAAATAACAAAGAGACAAACACACTCAAGAAGAAGTATATCATAGTTAATAAGAAAAAAAGCAACAAAAGACAATAATGAGAGTTAAACGACTGAATACTATGTAAATGACAAGTAGTTTTAGTTTATTTAGTGTACAGTATTAAGCATGTGATTAGCACGTGTTAGCAGTTAGTTAGATTTGATACTATTGGCGGGAATTTCAGTTAGTTAGTTTTCCCGACTCTGTTTTCCTATATATTTGTATAGAACATATTTGTACATTTTAGATAATCTTATACAAGTTCTAAAATTCTCTCTCAATTCTCTGAAACTTGATAACATGTTAGTAGTTTATTGGTGTAGATGAAGGATGTTCCTCCACACCTCAACCCTGTAACTTTAGTCGACATGATTAAGTTTTCTTAATAATATTTTCAGTCTTCTTCTCAAAAAAAAAAAAAAACAGTTCAAGCAAAATGTAGCAAAAGGTGTAATATTAGAGATCGAGAAAAGCCTATTAGCTTAGCCAAAGTGACTGGCCGAAAATCAAACAAAAGTTTTGGGACACTTTTTTTTTTGAAGAAAATTTTTAGGGATACTTAATTCGGGAAAGAAATTAATACATAACTATACACTTAAACCCATTTGAGAAAAAGGCAAGCAACTAACAAGAATTTCAATTTCATGTACCTTTTATACTTGATCTTAAACTCGTGCCCACGTGAAAGATATTCCAACATTCTATTACGGATCATCGATGCAAAATAATGTTGAAGGCCTCAAATTAGAAGAAGATAAGGCCCAGCATGAGAAAGAAGAGCCTGTCAGATTAGCCAAGGAGACTACCTACGAACCACACAAAAGTTTCTAGACTTAATACTTGAAACCTTTGGAGGAGCAGGTAAGTCATCCTTGGCTACCAAACTAGACTCTTATCCTAATGTTAGATCTCTCCCCCTCAGAAATAATACTTAATAATCCGAATGGATGCTGCAAATACTATATCTTAGAGTCTCTATTTGGACAAGGCAAGCCATTGACGAGAATTTCATTTTCATATATCTTTATTCTTGATATTAAACTCATGCTCCATGTGTAAGATATTGATTCCATCATTCTCATTCGAATTATGCATGCAAAATAGTGTCAAAAGTTTGCCAATTAGAAGAAGAGAAGGCCCAGCATGTGAAAGTAGAACCTATCAGATTAGCCAAGGAGATTGCCTACAAACCATACAAGAGTTTCTAAATTTAATTCTTGAAACCCCTTAAAGGAGCAGGCAAATCATCCTTGGCTACCAAACTAGACTCTTGTCCTCATGTTCGATCTCTCTTCCTCTCAAATATATCTTAATCCCAATGTATGATGCAAATATACTATGCCTTAAGAGTCTCTATTTATAGGAAATCAGAGAATCAAATTCGAAGGCCTAGCTTATATAATTTGGGTTTGGCTTACCTCAAGTACTTGTTAACTGGAATCTCATTTTGTTTTAATAAGAAACTGCTATATCAACTACTAACTAAATAAAATGTGGAAATTAAAACTCACTACCACTTGCTATTTTATATTTAAAACAACACGAGATGTCTAGTTAAAAAAGTACTCAAGGCCAACCAAACCCACATAATTTTAGGTCCCTTTGGAATTTCATTTTCAACTGCATCAACTAGTTGACCATAATGGAATATATTCGATACAAAAAAGGAAAGCTGTAGAAGGGTTCAACTTCGCACTTTGGTTGCGCCACTTTGCACCAAGTCATATTGGTTGCACCTTTTGTACTTTAGAAGGAAATATCGTTGTGACGGTTTATGATGTGCCTGCTTGACACGAAGTAGGAAAATGACCACCCAAGTCACATTCATATCAATTTGTTCCATTTTAGTCGCACCTTCATATGTCATGTTACATACCACAGATTGACTTATACAACTGTGTGATACTATTACCACAAGTTTGTCTTGAACATTTCAAAAAAAAAAAAAAGTCCAAAAATGTGTCGTTTTGGTTAGTAGACAGCATTTGTTTACAAAGTCCTAACAGATGACTAAATTGACAAAATTTGAAACTTAGAGGACTGAAATGACAAAAGTTGAAAGTTAGAAGGCCAATTTTGCATTTTATCCTTATATTGAATATAATCTCGAAAGGAGATTAAATTGTAACTCCTATTATGGCATGGTGCATATTGGTTCAGTTATCAAAGTTAGGGTGCTCATTGTAACATTTCATGACTTTGGAATGCGGAGTGCAAATATTCCATAGTTTAGGGTGGTTATCTTCTTTTCTTTTTTTCTTTTTTCTTTTTTTGTAATGGATACTGTTTAAGTACTTTATTTAATGATTTGTAGTTAATTACGAATACAAATATTTATCTATACCATTTTTTGTATTCTACTTTATGTTCTACTAATGTACGAGTTTCATTTTTAAATTCGACTTTTTTTTGCACACAAAAAGTAAGGCAACTTCATGAAGATTGATTTACTATTCCTTATAATTTATCTGTCCGAAAATTCTTTTCCTTTTTACAGATTCCATTAATTCTTGATTCATTTAAATTTGTCTAACTTTTGTGGGTATATTTCTTTCATTAAAATCTTTTCCACATGGTACTTCAACAATACATTTTTTACAATACCAAAAAGCATTATTGGTGGGTTTGAATATACTTCATTTTCTTTCTTTCTTTTTTCCTTTTGTTGTTGTTGTAAAATTGGAGTTCTTAATTGCTCTCCATCTAAAAAAAGAAATGCAAGCGGCCAAGTTTTTATAAGGGTATCCATTTAATAGGCAATATATATAGTGGAGGGAGTTTCCTCCAGCCATATTTCGAAGTCCCATCTAACAGGCAATATACTCTCAATTACAACTTTTAGTCACTCTGTGTCTTGAATCAAGTGGCCAGAGCTAGACAATGTCAGTCCTTTCTAAGGTAGTCTGCACAATGCTGCTACACGTACTCCTTGAGTATCTCTTGTTACTAATGCAAAGAATACTAGCAACAATGGAATTTAATTAAAAAGACAAAAAAAATTAAAAAACAAATAGAGACTAGAATAGCAAGTGCTATTGTTTTTCTGCCAGTTCTTTCAATGTAATTATATATTTACCATGCAATGCCCCCTCCTACCCTTTTTCCTTCATTAAAAATATTTACCATAGAAATGCTTTTCCAACACATCAGAGTTGAGGCCAAGGGCTTATTGCAAAAGAAGGCCCAAAACTAGAGATTGAGAATACATAGCCTATTAGCTTAGTGAGTGAGAGAGTAATTTGTACATATAACCATATACTTAAACCTATTTGGAGTAGAAGGCAAGCCATTGACAATAATTTCATTTTAATGTATGAATCATGCCAGAAAAATAATGTTGAAGTTTCCAATTAGAAGAAGAGAAGGCCCAACATGAGAGAGAAGAGCCTATCAGATTAGCCAAGGAGACCGCTTACGAAACACACAAGAGTTTCCAAACTTAATACTTGAATTTTGAAACTCGTTGGGGAAGCAGGCAAATCCTCCTTGGCTACTAAACAAGACTCCTATCCTAATGTTAGATATCTCTTCCTGGCAAATAATATTTCATAAACCCAATGATTGCTGCAAATAAGAGAGTCTTATTTATAGGAATTGAAAGAATTGAAGTTTACGTTACCGAGTTCCTCTAGTAAACTGCACATTCCTTTCTTGGTCTTGCATTTCTTCCTCCATTTGTCAACTGACTATTAGCTGACCATAATGGAATATATTCTTTTGGGGTATTTACACTAAACCCACTCGTGGTTTGGGCCGAAATCACTTTGCCTACCCATGGTTTAAAAAGTGTCACTTTTCCCACCTGAGGTATGTTCCATTTGTTTTCATAACCCACCTCTATTAAAATAAGGGATAGATAGGTATTTTTGCTCAAATTTTATGTCTCTCTCCTCCCAAAACAAAAAAAAAATAGCACAAAAATTCAAGAGAAACAAGATCAAAAATACACTAATAGAAAAGTCACAGCACATCTTCTTGCTCGGCCGGGCATCCTCTTCTAAATCCAAAAGATCTAGAAAACTCAGTGGGTCAAAATCGGCCTCTGTATCATCAGCAAGGTCGAGTAAAAGACCCTCCACCTCAGCTTCATCAAATCCATCAACAACTGCATAGGCCTTCTTCTCAGCTATCTATTCTTGATCACCAAAGGCAATAGGGCTAGCGATTTTATCAAACAGGTGATGAGCATCAACGAAATCTACTAAAGACAACGGCAGTGGTAGACACTCCATGTCCTTCTTCTCTCGATCAAGTCCTTCAACTTTAGGACCTATCTTCTTGGTTAACCCATCTTCTTATGAATCCAATACTTGGAATTGCGAATGACCATCAATAGCAATAAATCTAGGACTTTCATCAAATGGGTCTTGATCATCATACGAGTTTTGATCCCCAATGTTCGTGCCATCAAAGGAATCCACTTGATCAAAAACACTCTTTGGAGAACACAAAATACCATAATCAACAACTAGGTCTTGATCATCATATGGGTCCTGACCCCCCATGTCTGTGTCATCGATTCCGTCAAAGAAATCCACCTGATCAAAAACACTCTTTGGAGAATCCAAAATACTAGAATGAACAACAGAGGGTGGTCTTTCCAAAGCCAAAGCCATACCCATCTCGTCCTTCTTCTTATTCTTTTTGTAAATTACATAGGGAACCACATTAGAGCCCTTTTTAGCAACACTAAACTCATGCATTCACTAATCAGTGGTCTTCATCTCCGTACCCTCACCCTTCACCCTGAAATTCAACAATTTGTTGAACCTACTAATCGTCTTCCTAGACCCTGAATCATAGATTTTCTTGGTGGAACTTTCAGGCCAAGTCCCATAGGAACCAACAGAACGAAGTACATATAATTCTTCCCCCTCTTTAATAGAGTGAAGAAGTAATTCTTCTCATCATCCAACACTGTTGTCGAGTCCGTACAGAAATATGGGGGCTTATCGTATACTTCATCAGAAACAAAGTGAAAACGCTCCCTTTTGATCTTATTTCTCTTGCATTTTTGTGTTATATTTTGTTTTGAGAGGAAAGAGACATAAAATTTGAGCAAAAATACCTATTTACCCCTGATTTTAACAGTGGTGGGTTACAGAAAACAAACGGAACATATCTTAAGTGGGTAAAGTAACACTTTTTAAACCATGGGTAGGCAAAGTGATTTCAGCCAAACCACAAATGGGTTTAATGTAATTAACCCTATTCTTTACTAAGAATGAAAGATGAAGAAGATCTCAACCTGCCCACTTTGGATAGGCAACTTGATTGCACCTTTTCTACTTCAAAGGAAATAAACATGGTGTGATAGTCAAAGATTTGCTTGCTTGTTTTGGTACATAAATCCTATAGTTACAATGGGGAGTGGGTTTTCAATTTTAGAAAGATTTTTTGCATTTTGAAAATATTTTAAAATAAAATATTTTTCGTTGAAAAAATAACGGATATAGAATTTATATGTTGGAAAATATTTTGAAAATGAAAATGTTAAATTCACAAACTATTTTACAATTTTCATGTACCTTTCTTCTTATTTACGAATTATGCATGCAAAATAGTGTCAACAATTGCTAATTAGAAGAAGAGAAGGCCCAGCATGAGAGAGAAGAGCCTGTCAGATTAGCCAAAAAGACTGCCTACGAACCATACAAGAGTTTCTAGTCTCAATACTTGAATGTTGAAACCCATAGGGGGAGCAGGCAAGTCATCCTTGGCTATCAAATAAGACTCCTATCCTAATGTTAGATCTCTCTTCATCTCAAATATTTCATAAACCCAATGTTGGATGTGCAAATACAACAACTTAGTGTCTCTATTTATAGGAAATGAAATAATCCAATTAGGACCGCTACAAAATTTTACATCTCTCTGACTAAATTGCCTTGTCCTTTTCTTGGTCTTGCATTGTTTCTTCCAATTGTCAACTGCATCAATTAGTTGACCATAATGGAATATATTCTATACAAAAAAGGAAAGCTGATGAAGGCTTCAACCTGACACTTTGATTGGCAACTTGCTGCAAGTCAATTAGGTTGCTCCTTTCTACTTCAAAGGAAATATGTGGCGTCACAGTTAAAAAAGGCTACAGACCACCCACAGCTTGTGCATAGGAAACAATTTTCATTTCTTCAATATTAGCCTCATGTTTTGGAAACATGTTTTTTGTTGAGTATTGTTCCTTTGGAAATAGGTATCTCACTAGTCTATTGTCTTCCCTGCTAAAACTGTTTCAAGTATTTTTTCCAGATATTTTTCTGGATCCAAAACATATTTTGGTTTCGTTCATCATATATGGAAAATTACTGGCTAATAATACATCATCTACAAAAAACTTTTAGTTTATCTTCATACCTCCATTTATTAAAACAGTGGTCTAGAGGGCTCATTTTGAATTTTAATTCTATTTCTCTATCGCCTAATGGAATATTAAATACCATTACCTCGAAAAAAAATTTATCCATACAAATTTTTTTTTTTTTTTTTTTAACCTGTAGACTGACAGCTCGAATTTATGTTAAAAACACAAGAGCTGTTTAAACCCCAAATTAAAAAATTACGGCACGGTTAATTTTACTCTTACTTAAACTAAGTGCAGAAACAAGAGTAAATGCAAGCGAACAAATAATACAACTACTCTAAGCCATATTCAACAAAACACAACAATAAAATGAAAGCTAAAAGAGTAGGGAAGAGAGATGCAAACACAAGATAACACGTCGATGTGTTATCGAAGAGGAAATCGAAGAACTTTGAGAAAAACATCTCCACTGCCCTCCAACAGTAAATTGATCCACTAGAGAATAAAGTTGGAGTACATGAATAACAAAAGACCCTCCAAGCCTAGTCTACTCAATGTACTTGAGCCCTCCAAGCTCCTGCTACCAACAGACTTCTCCGAGTCATGTCTTCTCTAACTTTCCAGATTCCGCAATACGCCCAATTGCATCCGCCAAGCCTCACTGGCTTCTTTTGGCAAATCCCCAAAACTTTCCAAACTTCAAAACACTCTTTACACTCTGAAAATGTGTGGGTTGTGTTTGGGTACAAATCTCCTCTTAAGATATAACAATGAGAGAGGGAATGAGAAGATGCTACAATGATTTCTCACTAAAGATAGATAGCTCTCTCTCTAAAAGATAGGTGTGTGTGTGTGTGTTGTTGAAAACCTATCTAGGGTTTTTCTCTCTAAATGACCTCTCATACTTTTGTGGGTAATGAGAGTATATATAGTGTAGGTGAAGGGTAAGAAAGTTACACTTAAAAAATCCTCCAAGTAGAGAATTTTGCGGGTATCTCGCTGGAAGATCTTACACGCGAGACACTCGTGAAATCCTCCAGGCTGGCACGACTTTTCAGTTTCCAGCATGTGCTTCTCACATGGCTCTTTCGCAGGTTAGCTTCTAGCGAGACAGTCACGAAATTTACTGATTCTTCATTTTATGCTTGATTTTTCACCAACTTAATACTAAATCTAATACAATAAAATCCCACAAAATACAATGAACAAATTAAAGCAAATACAACACATTTTGTCAAAAAATAAAGCCAACATAAAACATAGTTGTAAATCACAACATAGTTGGAAACATGTTTATTGTTGAGTATTGTTCCTTTGGAAATAGGTATCTCACTAGTCTATAGTCTTTCCTGCTAAAACTGTTTTAAGTATTTTTTCCAGATATTTTTCTGGATCCAAAACATATTTTGGTTTTGTTCATCATATATGGAAAATTACTGGCTAATAATACATCATCTACACAAAACTTTTAGTTTATCTTCATACCTCCATTTATTAAAACAGTGGTCTAGAGGGCTCATTTTGAATTTTAATTCTATTTCTAATATCGCCTAATGGAATGTTAAATATCATCACCTCGAAAATTGTTTTATCCATACAAAGAATTTTTTTTCTTTTTCAACCTGTAGACTTTGTCTTTATGTCCCTTTACCTAAAGTAGAACTACTTAATCCATATAGATATCTTCCTTTAATTCTTCTTTCTTCTTTTTTCTTTTTTCTTTTTTTTTTTTGAGAATCAATTCTTCATTAATTGAGAAACGTCGTTTTGACATCTAACTGATGCAATTTCAAATTTAGTCTGGCTACAACAAATATTATTCTAGAAACTTAGGAAATCTTTACCATGAATGAATATGTATCAACGAAGTCTACACTAGGTTGTTAAGTGAATCGTTTTGACACTAACCTTCCGTTATATTTTTTCCAGACTTCTGTCAACTTTATATTTCTTTTCAAGGACCCATTTACACGGAACTTTTTTAATACCAACTAACATTTTTTTTATTATAACTAAATGACACAAAAACATTTTGTTAGTCATGTCAGCAATTTTTGTCATTTATGTGATAGTAAAGGATGAGCATGAAACATGGTTTAAAAGAATGACTAAAATGAAACACTAAATTTATTAAGGTCCAAAAATTTTTAATTAAAAAACCCCCCAAAAATTTGAGAACTAAAAACATATTTAAAGCTATATTATACATGCTTGGTCTATAAATCAAATACCGACCCAAGGCCAAGGCCCACGTAAGTTAGACCCATCCAAGTCATACCAAACAAGTGATGAAGGGTCTAAGCATGGTATAGTACAAACCGAGCCAAGGCATCACTGAGAACGTCACATAATACTTTAGGGACATTTGTCAGCCAAGCATAGATTTGGAGGTTGGCACAATTTCCAACGAGATCAATTCAAAAATGTGCGATGAGTCCCATCTGATCAGAACTATAGGTCAAAATAGGGCCCACCTTTTTGGGAAAACCACCACTCATGATGGCAAACCCACTAAGGGAAGGCTATAAAAAGGGGAAGAGATAGTGTGAGGGAGGGTTGGAAAATCTGAGAGAGAGAGAGAGAGAGAGTGATACACGAGAGGCAATGAGAGAGAGAAATAGCTAAAGAAAAGGAACTTCGGTACGTAGCCCAACTCCACGGGAAACACATAAAAGGGGATAAGGTTCAAGTTGGGTCACAAATTCTTTCATTTGGGTTGTTAAGTTAGCCATAAAAGGGTTTACTCATAGTAGAAAACTCTTTACCCACTCTAAACAAATAAATTGAGAGCTGAACCTCAAAGGCCACCAAGTACTTTGGGCTGGGCCGCCACAATACAAAAAGCATCTCATAAATCTCATAAGATCTTGGGAACTACTAGATCAATCTCTTATAATATATGGGAAGTATTATGATAATGCTTAATTTGGGGTTTTTTAGGGGGGGGGGGGGGGGGGGGGAAGAGTGGGGGAGTGATAGCAACGAGGTATGATAGGGTCATATCATGGGAGCCTCATCGCCATCCCATTCCCGTCTTCATGGCGAGGAACACCCGTACACAAGGTTGGAACAAGGAAATCAAGGTAGAGTGTAGGATGGAGATATTTTGCATCTTGAATCAGGTGGCTCTATCACTAATGACATAAACGTGAGGAAGAGAATTTAAGAGAATAACCACAATGAGATTGGAGAGAGAAACAAATTATACAGTCAAATCATATCGCTTGCCTACAATTCTACTAAAAGACTGTCACTTATTTAAACTGGTAAGTCAGTTTAGGGCGGGTAAGCGCGAACGGAACTGGCCAATCAACCCAACACAAAAATACTATTGGCGGGAGATAGATGTACCTTACCACAAACCAACTAACAAGTAATAACGGTTGAGTTTCTCCCTGTAGAAATACTAGTTGGCGGGAGATAGATAAACCTTAGCGCAAACCCAAACCCGAAGCCCCTTGTTGTCCTCGGTTAACTTTCTTCGTCTTCTTCTTCTTCTTCTTAGCAAATTGCAACCAAAAGATGTGGGAACTTCAAGCAGATTGGTACTCCCCGACTCGCCTCCTCAGCGACCCCACCACCCAATACGACTTTCCGGTACACTCTCACTCTACTACTTACAAATCAAACCATAACCCTTTTTCTTCTTTTTCTTTGTTTCTTTACTATTTCCTAATTTGAATTTATCTTCTTTCTTTGGTATTTTGTGAAGGGAGACCGGTTCATACCGAATAGGAGTTTGATGGATCTTGATCAAGCCCACTGTTTGTTGACAACCACCACCAGGAAAGTTTTCAATCCCAACTTTAATGTACGTTTCATCATTCTTCACACTGCTTTCTTGCTTTTTCTTTTCTAACTTGTGTGAACTGAAAACTCGGGTTTTTTTTTTTGAGTTATTCACGTTCTTGGATGCTATGTTTGTATATGAAATTAGTATTTTGTGATTGACTGCTTAGGTAGTTATATGAGTTTTCTATTTCTATTGAATTTGTTTTCTTGAAGTTGATGAACGTATGAGTTAGATTCAAGGGTCTTTTCATGTTTGTGACTCAAAATTTATAGAATATCTTGACAACTTCAATTGGGTATCCAAGTTCTTGGGAGTTATTGGGTTTGGCATGAAGATTCTCCTTGAAATTTGAAATGGGTAATTGATGAACTTGTTGCAATTTAGAAAGTGGGAATCTTTTTTTCTTTTTTGGTAATCTCTATTCATTTCTGTGAGGCAGGAAGTATACCGACAGAAATTGGAGGATAAGCTGACCTTGGATTCAGAAGGGAGACCGTTTAGAATGTTGGTTTTCAGGGGAAGCCCAAAATCAAGTAGAAGATCGATTCGCCATATTGATGAGATGCAACGGCAAGAGGTTGAGGCATTGGATTATAGTACAAAGCAGTATCAATTTCGGAAACTGCCCAATGTAATCATTTTATTGTTCTTTTCTTATTTTCTTCTAATTTCTGTGTGGTTTTGAGGATATTTTATGAGTTTGAATGCATACCTTCATATTAATTCATGTATATTTCTGTTTATGCTTATATATATGTTCATTTAGATTTTTATTAAAAGGACATGCTTAGAGTTCTTAGCACCATGAAGGCGAAGAGATAACTGCAAATGATAGTGCTTTTGGACAATCATGATAGTGCTTTTAATTCTGTGGCCTTTATTTAGAGTTATAGGACCAAATCAGGGCCTGTTTGGTATTTATCATGACATTATTCAAATTCTCTGACTTGCTTTGGTGTTTCAGACACGATAGAGAACTGCATATTCGTTATAGTGTTGCCTGCAATGTACATTATTTTAGCTTCTTTAGGATTAAATTAAATTTTAGGATGTGATTTAAGGGGTGTTTTTTTGTTGAATCTTTCTATGTACAGAATTTTATAGAACTGAGACCATTGCACATCGAATATCACATGTGAAGTTGAGAGTTAAGAAACTAGGTACAGATGAGGTTGTTGATCAAACAAACACAAAACATAGGAAGCAGTCAAATGACACATGAACTTTGAGGAAGTTTGTACCTGACTGAAATTTATTTTGGTTTGATAATTGGCTTTAATGGAGCCTTAGTGGTTATTTTTGGGAAGCAGGTTTTGTAAGGTGGTGGATAGAAATGCCAAGATGGCTAAATAATACAAGTGATTCCATCTAGATATTTCCTATTGCTGCTGATCAACTGTTCAGTATGTGGCCACTGGTTAGGAGTTAAGACACTATATTCAATGGGTTGTGAAGTCAAAATCTTTTTGATTCCATAAAAGAAATGTCAGTTTTCTGCTAAGTGGACAGTCAGGATAAGAGGGGTGAAGTTTCTTGGAGGCATTTGATTTTAGGAAAGTATTAGATTCAAATAGCCACTTTCATTCTCTGGCTTGCAATGTGGGGCAGGCCACAAACTCAAGATCTGCCCTTGTGGAAGGGATTGCACAGATCATTCTGCTCGTCATTCAGAATTTTATGGAGAACTGGCAGCCCTTAATTTTGACAGTCTAGGGTACTTTCATGAAGCCATATATGTAGATGTATGCTAACCTGGACAATCAGATATGCGGCTTCCCTCCTGGGCTTCATGAAAGTGTACTGTGCCCTTTTTCAGATTCATGTTTGTAAAGGCTGCATATTTACTCCATTCATTATTTACATTTTACACTGTTCATTCACAGGTAACTTACATTTTTGTTTGCAGAGAGAAACTAGGATTCTCGATGCTCCAAACATAAAAAATGACTACTACTTGAATGTCATGGATTGGGGGAGAAACAACATTCTTGCCATTGCTCTGGGCTCAGAATTATACCTGTGGAAGTCAGAGAACGGAGATGTACAAAAGTTGTTGCAAGTTGGTGCCGATGATTACCCTACAAGTGTGGCATGGTCTGGGGACGCCAAGACACTGGCAGTTGGGTATATAAATTCCAAACTTCAAGTCTGGGATGCCGAGACCTCTAAACTTGTAAAGCACTATCTGTGTATGTTTTCTGCCTTTCTTGAAATATTATTCAATTGTTTTGGATTTAAAGGTTCAGATTACTTGTATGCTTAACCCACAGATTAGAAGCCTAGAAGGTCATAATGGCAGAGTAGCAGCCACTGGATGGAATGGTCACATTTTAACATCAGGAAGTGAGGACAAATCCATCATTAATCATGATGGTAATTTGATTATATGTTATTACCTTTACTTATTCTGTTCTGAGAGTAATAAATAATTGATAGAATGAGATAATTTATATGTTTATGATCTGGCATACATGTTTTATTTGGCAGTTCGAGCCCCAAACAATTTGATTTCCTGTATAAAACTACATACTGAAGAAGTGTGTGGCTTGAAATGGTCAAGTAGAGGCAATACATTGGCAAGTGGAGGCAATGAAAATCTCATATACATATGGGAAGCTTCCAAAATGAGTTCATCCAATTTCTTGTATCGTTTCAATGACCACTGTGCTGCAGTCAAGGCCCTTGCGTGGTGCCCATATCAGTCCGATGTACTTGCCTCTGGAGGAGGCACAAAAGATGGTTGTATTAAGATATGGAATACACAGAAGGGGACCTGTATTAGCAGCATAGATACCAAAGCCCAGGCAAGTTATAGAATTTGCTCCTGTTTTAATTAGTTTTCCATAGTATCTACAATTTCCTAATTAGTCAACAGATGGTGTTAATCAGTTAAAAGGAATAAATGCATTATACCAAAATGTATAGTGGTTTGAACTCAGGTTTTATGCTCTTATACCATGACAAACTACTTTTCATCTCAAAAGCATAAACTGATATGAATTATGAACTACGAACTAATGAATTTAATCATTTAACTATTATTCTAACACCCTTTGGTGTTATTTATCTAGATTTGTGGACTTGAGTGGAATAGGCATCACAAAGAGATCTTGAGTGGCCATGGCTTCGGCACAAGTGAGCATCGGAACCAGCTATGCTTATGGAGGTATCCGTCCATGACTAAAGTAGGAGATTTCAGGCGCCATGCATCCAGAGTCCTCCACCTCTGCCAGGTTTGACCCTATATGAGTTCCAAGTTAAAAATTTATTCTCAGAGAATTTGAATGGCTCTATTTGTGCTTTATATAGCATCTAGTGTACGGACTCCATTACTAAAAATGGGGCAGTTCAAGAATGGCTGCCATCATTCTAATTAGTTTGAATGAAGTAAAAATTCCTAAATATGACTAATCTATTTATTATGGTGCTTTCTCCAACTCATTTAAGTGGCCCTATGCAAGATGACATATTTGTGCATTAGATACCATACAAGGCATGAATGAGGCTGTTAGAATTTCATAGAACAGCCAAACGGGCAGGTAGACTATAGAGTGTATCTTTAAAAGACATGAAATTAGTTCCTTTGCTGATTTAATGCAGAGCCCTGATGGTATAACTGTGGTATCAGCTGGGGCGGATGAGACTCTTCGCTTTTGGGAGGTTTTTGGACCGCCTAGTGTTGACAATTCAAGAATCTCAGATCTGGACAGTTTTTTGTCTCTGAAGACATCCCCATTAAGATGATGGGAACTGAAACAATTGGTTTCCTCATGCTTGGTTCTGTCTCTTCCTGTTATTTACATTTAATTATTGTACAAAAGAGCATCATGATCTTTAACTCCTTTTTTTTAACAAAAAAAGCACATTGATCTTTATAGTTCCTTTACAAGTTACAACATGTATATTGTACTATTACTGTTATGCAAATGAGAAGATGAAAGCACAAAAAAAATTGTTGAAGAAAAATCTAGTCAATTCTGCTTATTGTGAAAAAATTTGTTACAAAATATTTCATTTATTTTCCTCTTTTTCGTACTTAATGCTAATTTGTGATATAGTCCCATTAGCATGTTTGTTTAATAGAAAATCTTGGCAGAGAATGCATACAAATGAATAATTTAATGGTTCTGATCTGGGTTTGAGGCAGTAACTATTGAAACTCTGAGATCTGATGGGTTATGTCCAGCCTGTTTTGGTTGAAATCCTACTGCTTAAAAATTTCTTTCTTTTTCGTGTTCTATGCAGTCCAAGTTGAGGTCCATCTTGGTGTTGAGATGTATTTTCTTGTGGTTTGAATTATTATTGTATTAATTCACAAAAATGTAGAACTGAGTTCTTTCGTATACCGAGAGAATGTTATGCCAGGATTAGCCCTTACAATATTCTATTTATGGTGCGTTTGGATACCGTCTATTTTGCTAAAAACTGAAAATAAAAAAAATTAAAAAAAAAAATTATTTCCAAATACTGTTCACACCAAAAATACTGTTCATTTGCGCGCTAGATAAAAATATAAACATATATATATATATAGTGATCAAAATGAATTATTTCAGATTCTTGAATCTGCTGCTTCAACTGATTCCTTTGAAGAGGATTTTTCCTCCTCATCTGATTCTGATTATCACTCTTGTAGTGATGTTTCTAAAACTCCTAATATTAAACTTGGCTATAGAGATTCTTGCTGTAATATGATTAAATCTGTTAGAATGTTAACCAAAAGTAAAGAAAATGATGATTTACTGTTGACAATGATAAGTAAGATTGAAGATCCTAATTTGCAGAAAGATTATCTTGATAAGTTTTTGAAAAACTTAACAAAAGAAGATAAGGTTAAAAGACCTAATTCTACGATAAGTTTTGAAGAAACTTTAAAAAGATTTTCATTAAGCAAAGATTTCCATTAAGCACATCTTGGTATCATCTGTAATCAGACATAGTAGGACATCTCAAATTATTCAACTAAACCCGAATTTCTTCCAAAAGATGATCACGAAGAAGAAGAAGATGCAAAATCTAAAGCTCCTTCTGGATCTGATTTTCCACCTATTGAAACTCCTCCTCCTTTTAAACATTTGCGTGTGATAAACTTAATGGATATGGATGTTGAAACCCCTACTTTTCAAATTGATATGGTTGCTTTAAGTAATGAATTCTTTTCTAAAGCAAACCGTGATAAAAGAAAGTATTACCAAAGTACTTTTGCTCAGTCTGAGAAAGACAGAATCAAAAGGAAATGGAGAGAAAAAATGAATTTGTTAAAACAACATATTTTGTTTTTTGATTATCTTGAGAATTATTATGTTTCAAGAAATGAGGTTCATACCAATTACTTGAACGTAATAAGAAAATCTGATTTTGTTAAACATGATAAGACTGTTGTTAAATCCAATCATCCACCCCTTGAAACTGTTTTGATTACTTGCAAAAGTGATAAAGAAAACACTGAGGTGAAAGCCTCCCCTTTCAAAATTGCTGATGATAAAACTCCTGTTTCTACCATTATTGAACAAAACAATTTTACTAATGAATCTTTGCATATTATTGGTCAACAGCTTGACCGTATTGAAGAAAAAATTGATGAAAAACCTTCTATTTCAAAACCTGAGAAACCTTTGATTGATTTACCCAGTCAAAAAAAAAATATTGATTTTAAAACCTCTCAGAGTAAGACTTTTGATTTAGTAAATTCCCAAGGTTCAACTATTGAAAAGATTGAAAAAATGCTTGCTGATTTAAAAGTTAAAACCGAGCAAACTTCTACTTCCAGAAGTGCTGCTTGTGCTATTTCAAGAAATGAGAAAGAAATTGTTTCTGATGATGACACAAATTCTGACTCATTATCTTCAAAATCTTCCGAAAATGCTTTTGATGATGGCATAAGTCTACCAGAAATTAAAAGATTTGTTGGAAAACCCAATCCCACGTCTTTTACAAAAAACTGGTATACTAAACCTACTCCTCCTGATGTACAGTTTGAAGAAAGATCTTCTCAAACTCAATTTTCTGTTTCTACTGATAAACTTTATGAATGGAATATTGATGGTTTGTCTGAACAAGAAATTGTTAACAAAATGGCTCACATGTCTATGGTTGGTATTGCATACATAAATAACCATGACAGCCTTGATCATCCTGATATTGTTGATTTGCTTGCATCTGGTTTTACTGGTTGTCTTCGAGAATGGTGGGATTCACATCTCACAGAAGAATCTAGAGAATCTATTAAACATGCTGTTAAAAGAGATACTGATGGTATGCCTATTTTTTATCAAAATATTAACCGTGGTGTTCCTGATGGTGTCAATACTTTGGTTTACACCATTCTTAAACATTTTGTTGGTACTCCTTCCAATATTTCGTCTCGAATTTCTGATTATTTGAATAATTTGAGATGTCCTACTATGTCTGATTACAGATGGTACTAAGATGTATTTACTTCCAGAGTCATGCTCAGAAAAGACTCTACGAAGCCTTATTGGAAAGAGAAGTTTATTGACGGTCTGCCTCCTATTTTTGCTCATAAGGTAAAAAATGAATTAATTGGTAAAAATGATTCTATTGACTTTGATAATTTAACCTATGGTGATATTTTCAGCACTGTTAAGAAAATTGGAATTAATATGTGTAATGATGAAAAATGGTTAAAACAACAGTTAAAAGATAAAAAGAAAGCTAAATATGAAATGGGTAATTTCTGTGAACAGTATGGTTTACCTCCTATTGTCCCTTCCAGGCAAAAAGGAAAAAGTAAACATGATAAGGTTTACAAAAGTTATTCCCATAAAAAGTATAAAAAACACAGAACCCACTTTGTTAAACCCAAAGATTTTTATGCTAAAAACAAAACTGCTTTTCGAAAATATGATAAACAGAGATCAGGAAAAGGTAAGTGCTTTAACTGTGGCAAATCTGGCCATTTCAGTAAAGATTGTACCCAAAAGCCTGGTAAGTTGAAAAGTAAGTTGAACATGTTGAACATTAATAATAGTGATCAAAATGAATTATTTCAGATTCTTGAATCTGCTGCTTCAACTGATTCCTTTGAAGAGGATTTTTCCTTTTCATCTGATTCTGATTATCACTCTTGTAGTGATGTTTCTAAAACTCCTAATATTAAACTTGGCTATAGAGATTCTTGCTGTTATATGATTAAATCTGTTAGAATGTTAACCAAAAGTAAAGAAAATGATGATTTACTGTTGACAATGATAAGTAAGATTGAAGATCCTAATTTGCAGAAAGATTATCTTGATAAGTTTTTGAAAAACTTAACAAAAGAAGATAAGGTTAAAAGACCTAATTCTACGATAAGTTTTGTAGAAACTTTAAAAAGATTTAATAAAAATAAATCAAAAGAGATAACTGTTAATGATCTTCAACATGAAATAAAAACTGTTAAACAAGAAATAATCCAATTAAAAAATGATGTTAAAACTATTAAACTTGATAATGATCATCTTAAACAAGAATTGTTAATTCTAAAAATTGATAAAACTATGGATAAGCACCAATCTGATGATGATGAGCAAAAAGACGGAGATGAATCCGATCAACAAATTTCTCCTTCTGGTAATGTTTCTGATCGTACTTTGATTAATTTAATTGATAATCAATTGTCTCTTGTTAAACATATGTTACCCAAATGGTACACTAAAGTCAAAATTGTTGTTGCTCATGATTATGCTTTTGATGTTGTTGCTATGATTCATTCTGGTGCTGATGTTAATTGTATTCAAGAAGGACTGATTCCTTCTAAATATTTTGAAAAATCTACTGAAAGATTAGTTTCTGCTAATGGAACAAAAATGAAAATCAAGTATGAATTAAATAATGCTCATGTTTGCCATGATAATGTTTGCTTTAAGATCCCCTCTGTACTTGTTAAAAACATGACTGATAAAGTAATTCTTGGTTTGCCTTTTATTAACTCTTTGTATCCTTTCATTACTGCGAATGATGGAATTACTACTGATCCCTTTGGACAAAAAGTAAAATTCAAATTTTGTACAGAGTGTGAAACCCATAATAAATATCTTAACTTTATTAAACAAAATGATAACTCTACTCAATTGTTGCCAACAATTATTGCCGATAGATACTATGATAATATGGAAATCTCTCTTGTTGACCACTTGCATGCTGACAAAATCCTTAGTGAAAGGCATATCTTCACCAAAGCTTTTCATATAATTCCTACGAATGTTAAAAGTCTTCCTGGCATGACACCTTTGACCAAGTCTTTCCTTTGGTCCATAATCTTCCATAGAATGATGTCCTACTACAATAATGATTCCCATCACCTATCCTACTACAATAATGTTCACCCTTTCCGCATTATTCCCAAACACAATCATGGTCATCTTAGTATTCATTGTCCGGCACAACTATTACATATTCTTATTAAACTTTAGTTTTTGAAACATACTCTTCAAAGAAATTTTATTGATACTATTGACTTTTCTAAAAAATATTTTATACTATTAACTATGGCCAACTGGCTTAACATCCTCTCCCTTACTTGGCAAGACAAAGTAAGATTTAATACTACCACTACTAAGTGGAATATTATGACTTCTTCGGCAGAGAAGAGGGACAAGGGGAAAGCACCTGCACAGGACTTTCCTCAAGACGAAAGGTTCCCAGCAGGATACCCTTTTGTAACACATAAAGGCGCATCTTCTGGAGTAAAATCCAGTAATGCAACATCCCTTCAAGAATTTGTCCCGGCAGAGGTGACATATTCCAGTGGTGATATCATATTAACCTTACAAGAAATATTGAACACAGACTTGCAATTCCATAATGGAATCTATAGTGAACTACCAGATTCCATTAAATTCATTCTAGACAATCTTCAAGCTGCCTATTCTTCAGACCATCACAAACTATTCAACAAAACCTTGAGAGCACTTGAAATTCACCTTGTTAACCTTGCTACCCAAATTATTGAACCTACTATTGAAAATACTGCCTTTGCTGACCAAATTTTTAATTGCCTTGTTTACGCTCAAAATCATCTTGATGAATCCCACATGATTAGTCAACTCTTTGGCAAAGAGGAAATCCATTCAATGGATAGAAAGATTATAATGGGTACTGATTTTGCTAGATTGAGTTTAAAAAATCAATCTTTGCTTAAAAGTGTTGTTGCCAACTTGCCTCCAGAAGTACAAACTTGTATTTTTGAAAGCAAGGCTATGACTAAAGATCTTGATCTTTGGTTAAAACATTTTAAAACTCTTGTCTCAATTGCTCCTACCCTTGTTGAACCTGATGGCCCCAACAGAGGCTACCTGAAAAAGAAATGGGGAAAATACTTTGGGAGCAGTCTCAGAGTACATGAAAAAACCCATCCTTTTCCAGGTCTTTTGATTAATTATGAAGATGGTTCTGATGATGATCCTTTTTGGCTTTCTCAAATGTTTGAATCTGGTTTTGTCAGACTCATCAAATTAACGAGTCATAATCAAATTAACCAGTTCCCTGATATTATTCAAAAGGCTGTTGCAGATGTTGCAGCAACCCCTTATATTTCAATTCGATGTTGGAGTACTTTACCTAAATGGGAAAAGAATAATTGGATGAATGTTCAACCTTCCAAGCATCTTGTTCTTATTAACGGATATACTCACCAAGGTCAATGGTATGAAGGCAATGCTTATGTTTCCCATAAACATCCTTATGCTCTTGCTGAATGTTGGAGAAGTTACTTTAATAATCGAATTCTTGATGTCTCTGAAGAATTATGGAAAGACTACCATTTCTTTGGCTGTACAGATAGAATTTCTGTTTTTGTTAACAAACCTTATACTTCTGCGGTTCGGCACTTACAATGGGTAGAACATGATGACCCAAGAATATTCCTCACAAGAGATCCTATTTACGAACCATTAATGTATTGTGGTTTCTGTAACCAATATTTAACCTATCATGAACATGAATGCAATGATGATCCCCCATGGGATCCCTCTCCAGGAGACCCTTATGCTGGTTACCCGTTTGATGCAGCTTCTACTTAGAAGCACATTGATCCAGCTAGATGATGCTACTATTTGCCGACGAAACTTTCCTGGCAAATAATGATCTATGGTTGACTACTCCAAGCTTTTTGAAAAAATAAAGTTATTCTGCTGATACTTTTGGCACTACTAGCCAACCTACTTTCTGTCTCAAAAGCCAATTTGATTCCTTCCGGGTATTACACTCCTATTACCCCTCACGGGTCTTGATGTGAATAGTAAAAGGTCACTATTTACTTTGTACTGTTTACTACTTTATTTCACTTATATAAGGGGGGTTGTCCCTTATTGTAAAACTCAGAATCTTTTTCTAGGATTTCCCTTAGAACTCTCTCTAGGACCTCCTTAGATCAAGATATCTCACACAAAGCTTGTAACTAGGAACCAGGACTAGCTTTCAAGCCTTGTACTATTTACCCAACCTGTTGATCACTGTAATCTTGTTGCTACTACTACTGTAAGTACTTTGATGTATATTCAATAAACAACTGATGTTTTCAATACTTTGAATTATTTTGATATACAACTGCTTGGCTGGTTCTACCGCCTTACTTTCAATTATTATTTACTTTGAATTAATCCATACAACTGCTTGGCTGGTTCTACCGCCTTACTTTCAATTATTATTTACTTTGAATTAATTCATATATCTGCTATATATATATATATATATATATATATATATATATATATATATATATATAAAAGGCTGAAACACAAAACGTATCTACACTGAATGCAATTCAAACGCTCACTTTCATTTTAACACCCTTTATAGAGTGCTTAAAATCCTATTAATTTATTATGAAATGAGTGAATAGGATTTTGCCATATATCAATAAATTATAAATACCAAAATAGAGTTAATAATTGTTTTTTTAAAATTATCTTTTCCAATTCTTCATAAAATATTTCTAAAAATGAATGGTTTAACATGTACCTGAGGCATACATTGACCGGACCCATATCCAATTTGACATTCATTTTACACACTAGAGTAAGACTTGCCCTTACCTGGATTTTACTACTTTGGTTTTAGGGAAGAGTTCAAGAAATTTCTTAATAGATTTCAGAATTTGCGAGGGTAACATTACCACCATCACTTGGCTACAATAGGTGGCCGGCAATCTATGAGATACGAGCCAATATTTTTCGAAACTGCAGTTTGTCCTTGGTCTAATTTACTTTGAATCTTTGATGGTAGATTCCTAATGGTATTATTTTGTTCAAAGTTTCCATAATAATCCTTTTTATTTTCCCCCAAACATCCCATGATATCCAAGCATTAACAAGAGTTTAACAGCATTTATTAAAAACCTAAAGAAAGCACTTCAATTGCATAAAGCTATGTCTACAAAACAAAGAAAATCTTAACTGATTCTAAAAATAAATAAAAACTTCTACATAGTAAGCTTCTGTTGCCCCGGAAGCCTTCTTAACTCGAACTTAAATACAAGTTTACCAAATGCTCCTCTGTCTTGCATGCATTTATCCACAAGATACAAGCCATCATAGATGTATACTACAGTTTTTGAAGCCTTGGAAACTTCAGAGCCGCGAATTACCCTTACAGGAGTTCTAGCTTCCATGCTATTCTTCAAAGCAAGGTTTCCACGTTCAAGCTTCTGATCTTTTGGCTCACTTCTTCCAACACTTGGATTCCCACCTTGACCTGAATAAATCAAGACCTCAGATGATATAATGTCATTGACATAACGACCGGAAGCAACAATACTCGTCGCCAATTTTTGTCCACCCTTCACCATGTAATCAATTCCACCTTGAAACTGACGATGAAGGCCAACAACATTCAGTTCAGTTGCACACTCAAACTTGTCACCAACTTCAACTCCAGGAACAGCTCCTACCCGTTTGTCTACGTTAACCCATTTTCGCTCCCATCGAAGATCTATTGCTGCTGCTATATAAGCAAGCCTGGTTGCCCCATTTTTTATTCCTGACTTTGCTTTCAATTCTGCCATGCGCTTGCTCAATAACTCTCTGAATAGAATTAAAGACTCCTCCACTTTCTTGCGATTATCAATAGGTTTCAAATACTTAGACTCAACACTTCGTTTTTTATTCACAACATCCTCATTTTCTTTATTTCTACACATCATGTTAGTTCTTTTGGAAGTTCCACCACATTTATCATCTGAAAAAACCAAAGGTTTTGTTTCTTCCATGGACTTCCTCTTAACTAAAACCCTGGTGTTAGACTTAGAAGAAGCAGAAACTGATGGACCAAAGCCAGGAGGGAAATCCCTTTTAACAGGGAAGTCCCTCAAAACTCTAGGCTTTTTGTGCATCGCCTTAACACTGCTACTAGGAACATCAAGCTTATTAGATTCAGCATCACTTTTAGCACCCATTACAGTCACATCACACACTATAAGAGTTGGAAGAAGATACAAAACCTCGTTGTTTTGTAGATGTAGGTGAATTAAACAAACCCATTATTGGTTATTGTTTGATTTTTCCAAAACAAATTGAAGAAACACCTATTTAGAAAAGCAGAAGAAAGAACCATGTATCAGACAAAGATTTATATATATCCATAACATGGTAAAGCATGTTTAATAGAAATACTAGTGCACAACAAACATATCACATAATCACAGAAAGAAATCTCTATATACACGAAATATTAAAAATATAAACACATAAAAATCTATATATTAAGAGATAATAAACACTTACAAGAAACTTGTTCAATCGCCAAGTCCACTTACTTGCCCCTTCACAAAGCGAGTGAAAAGGCAAGGGAAAGTGAGGAAGTGGACCCTTTAACGGACAAGAATATAAATAGGTACCACAATGAGTTGCAATGCATTAAATTTTAAATAAATTCAAATTTTCAAAATTATGGCGTCACTCAATGTAACGGACAAAAGAGATGGTGGGTGAAAACACAATTTGGCTTCAGAGTTCTGACTAGTGAGCCTTACTCATTTTTGTGTGAGGTCAATCAAATTGAATGGCTGGCATTGAGCCAATAAAGTACTTTGTGTCAGAAAATCATGTTCATCCGTGAAAGTTTTTTTATTTTATTTTTTTTCTCTCTTTTCGCGAGCCCACCACCATTTGCGTATGACCTTTGATTTTTTTTTTTTACCATAAAAAAAAAAAATCAAAGATTTTACGCAAATCCATAAAAGTGATGAGCTCGCAAAAAGAGAAAAATAACAAAAAAATAAATAAAGCTTTTACGTATGACCTTTGATTTTCTACCCGCAATTTTCATTTCTACCCCAAAAAAAAAGTAAATTAACCCCTAATTTTGCTAAAATTTGCCCTGGAACTGTGAATCCACCGAAAAAACAAAATCAAAGGTCATACGCAAATCCATCAAGATGATGGGCTCGCAAAATGAGAAAAAAAATAATAAAGCTTTTACGTATGACCTTTGATTTCTACCCCAAAAAAAAAAAAAAAAATTAACCCCTAATTTTGCAAAAATTTGCCCTGGAACAGTGGATCCACCGTTTACCATTCTAGGCAACCTGTGACAAAAATTATTATATTTACTATGGTAAAAATATTTACATCAGTTCATGTAAAAATTTCTAAAACAAGAAAAACTATTAATTTTATACATTTTGAGCAAAAAAACACCTACATCAGTGGGTGTAAAAATGTTTAAAACTGTGAAAATTCATCTATGAGCTACAGTAACCGTGTAAATAAACACGATTACTGTAGCTCGTTTATCCAATTCTTTTTATAATTTTCTGTTCGCTCGTTTTTTCTCTCTCTTCTCCCAATTAACTGCTCATCTTCTTCTTTTTCCTCATATGCATAAAAACACACTCACACACAAACACATTCACACAGAAATCAACACAGATACACTTGCTAAAAAAAAAAAACAAAGATACACAAACACGGAGCTCGTGGATCGTGGATCGGAGTTCTGATCAGAGATGTGGATGGTGGATTGGAGTTGTGGATCGTGGATCGAAGCTCGTGGCTCGGAGCTATGGATCAAAGCTCGGATCAGAGCTGTGGATGGTGGATTAGAGCTGTGGATGGTGGATCGGAGTGTGGATCGTAGGTCAAAGCTATGGATGGTGGATTGGAGCTCAGATCGGAGTTGTCGATCGGATTGTGGATCATGGGTCAGAGCTCGGATCAGAGAATGGGTGATCTGGAAAATGGGTAGAGAGAGAGAGAGAGAGAGAGAGAGAGAGCAATTTCAGAAAAAATGGGTAGAGAGAAAGAATGAGGGCGCGCGCGCATATGTATAGTGTTAGGTAAAAGAAATAATAAAAAATGGATGAAAGTTAATTATTTAATTAAAAGATGTGATAGAATAGATGAACTGATGTGGGTATTTTGTAAAAATGAATTTATAAAATAGAAAAAGTAGGTTTTTAGTGTAAAAATAGTTGTGTAAAATAACTAAGCTGGTGTGAATGCTCTAATAGCATTATTTTGATTCTATATTAAAATTATTTTATAAATAAAAGGTTTTGTTAAATAGTATTTTTAATGTATTTGATTATTGATCAAATTTAAGAAATTTTTAATATTTTTTTTTAAGAATCGTTTTAATATTAGAAATATTAAAAGCTGAAAAAAAAAATAACTTTTTTTATAAAAACTTTCTAAAGATATTTATTAAACTAATGAGCATCTCTTTAAATAAATAAAAAATTGTTTTTTTTTTCTTTTTCGGTAAAAAGTTGTGTTTTCTTGCATCGAAAAATATTTGTGTTTTCTTTTATAAGGGTTACTTAAAACGTCTCTTGCGTTACTTAGCAGCACTGATCACTCATTATAAGCCAGCTCACGGGAGGGATGTTGCATTTATAGATCCGTTTGAGTGAGAAAATTTGAATTATATGAAAAGAGTGTGAACAGGGAGGGAAGTCGTCCTTTTTTTCTTCTCAATAGATAAGCTGATGCTCCCCTTCGAGATAGAACCCGAGACCCCCACCTTAACCACCGTACCTACTTCTAGTAGTACCTAACTGGCACTTCTCATTCTTTTTTAGTTATTGGATGGAAATGTTGATGAATTTCTTAATGATATTTGTTAGTAAATTATTTTAAAAGAAAATTTTGTAGGAATTTTTTTTAAAAAAAAAAAATAATAATTAATGTATTGATAATTTTTTCACTTTTTCATTAAAATATTATAAAAACTTTCTATTAATAATTGTCATAACAGCATTCATAAACATAACCTATTATTAAAATATTAAAAAAAATGTAGACCTTAAATTAAAACAAAACCTCGAAAGTCGGAGGTATAGCGCAATTAAAGTAATTGTATTTAATTTCAATAAGTGACCCTCTATTTTTCATATGATCAAAATAATTCAAAAGTAAAGGGTTCCAGTTAACTCAATTAATAAAATTTCTGATAGTTATATAAGAGATTTAAAGTTCAATCCTCACCTACACCAAAAATTAATTGATGTCTTGGTCTGATGATAAAGAGCTATCATTAAGAGCAGACGTCATAGGTTGAAACTCTCTCAAAAAAAAAAAAATTCAAAAGTAAGGTGAAATTTCAATTATTTTGATCATTTATTGAAAATTAGGTATAACAAGTCTAATTTTGTTATATCTTGAATCTTGATATTGTAAGTGTTAATTTACTCTTTTATATATATATATATATATATATATATATATATATATATATATATATATATATATATATATATATATATAATTTGAACATTCCACTATTTTTATAAAATACAAATTTTCTGTATTACTTTTTGTATTCTACTTTGTGTTCTACCAATCATAACTTGTCATATATTTGTTTAATATTCCTTATAGAATAGTCAAAGCTTAAAATGGAAAAAAAATTAAATACATAGCAAGTGTGCGGCACAAAAACTTAATAAGGTAATAGTGACATGTGTCATATTCGAGGCCGAGGAGGCCGATGTAGTTGTAAGGGGGACATACCCTCGGACGGCAAGGCATGGGAGGCGAGCCTTGGCCATGTCAATGGCACACTACCAGAGGAGGTCACACTGTAGAGGAAGGGCTTCAAAGAGGGGGTTAGTCCTGACGTGTCTAAAGGGATGGTAGTTGCCACCACATTTAATGCACCCCACCAAACCTTCTGGTCGCATTTATGTGGAGAAGACCCCTGAACAATACTGTCTTGATTGCCGCAACTCACAGAAGATTTGGAAAAGTGTCTAATGGGACAAGCACTCAAGTAGTGGCATGCATGATCAACAAATGGAGGGTCAAGATCAGCTGAAAGAGATTATATAATGTAAGAGATCATCCTAAAAAGGAAATGTTCAGGGAGAATCCCAGTGAAAGAGAAATATTGTAGCAAATCTTTCTTAAGATCAATCTAATATTAGTATTTGTCCTCGAACCTTGGCCGAGGACCAGTATACTTCATTGTTCCTTGTCTTTTTCTTCTTCTTCAACTGTGCTAGGTTATTTGATTCAAGTTCCCGCCTTTACAAATTCATTGTATTATGTTAACTCATTCTTGACACTTACAACAAGTTTTCAACTCTTTTGTCCCACAAAATATGCTCCACTCCATATACCATTAGTTAATAAATGGCACGTGTCTATTTTTTTCTTTCTTTCTCAAACTAATGGAAAAGCCTAATCTTAATGAAAGTTAATGCCTCAAGTCACTAACACCTCCCACCAAGGGTGGCCCAATAAATTTGAAGGTCTAAGGCGATATATTTAAATGAAACTTTTTTGTTATCACTTAAATAATATTTAACTAATATTTAATATCATAATTTTTTTATAACAAAAAATCAATATTTTTTTTTGTAATATGCTTTTTTTTTTTTGTTGAAAAATGCTAAAGCTATAAAAAAATTTACTATAAAAAAAACATACAAACAATGTAGCAATGAATGTGATTAGTGACACTTCAAGAAGATAATAAACAATTTTTTTTTTTGGCAAAGTGATAAACAAGTATTTGAATAAATGATGTTAAAGATGATAGGGGAATAATTCAGCCCATCTCCAAGTCGTCCATACAAGTCGTCCATGACCCGCCTGCCACTGAGAATACCCTCAGGAGCTTGCCTACAAGTACCTCGTCCAGGTAAGTAGAGATCAGGACGAGGTAAACACCACCAGTGATACACACGTCCAGATTGTTGACATACTCGTCTTGAGGATGCTCACTCGTTAGACGAGACAGCCCTGCGCATGTAGCAAAACACACCCACCTGAAGAACTCCAGGACGAGGGTAGCACACTTAGGAAAATCTCCAAATAAGATGTGATAGTCCCTTATCCCACGGATAACCGCCAGGTATCCGTTGTGAAACAAGAGCATAACTTCCAAACGGTTATGCAGGTTACGTTTGAGTTCTGTCTCTCCTTGAAGCCAGGAGAAATTCAAATTTTGGTAACCGCCTATGAGGACACTATATAAAGGCTGTTTCAGACAAACCCAAGGTATGTGAATTTTTACTCCAAAAAAGTTGGAACTCATAGTATGGAGAGGAAAACTGACTTTGCCATCGGAGGGTTTTCGGCCGGCAACCCCGGTCGCCTTTGATTCGCTTTTCTTTCTTTCTTTCAGGCCGCCGAAAGAACCAGTAGTCCTTTCAAGTCCGAAGCATCCAACTTACTGATTTTTCATTGCATCATCAAAAGATATTATAAATTTTACAATATAAGGCTTACAAAAATGTATAACCAATCACAAAAAGTAATTCAAAAATGCATTTAATATTTTTGTTTGTATAAGATATAATTTTTACTCTAACCTAATTTAAGTGTATATGTGTGTAAAATTTCCTCTTGGAGACTTGAACCCCAGCACTTGCCCCCACACCCCACAAGCATTCATACTTGTGAAGTAATCACCGCACCGAAAGTGTGCGATGGTAAAAATACATTTAATAAATTGTTGACGTCTACAAATCATATTAATTGTCACATCAATTTGTAAAGATTTTGAAGTAAAATTTATAATATTTTTTTATTTAAATTATTTCTTATAATTAGTGATACATATATTTGTAAGACACTAAGACCTATGTATTTAAAATTGTATCATCTTTAATATTACACAATTATTTGTTACTTCTTAAAAGTAGGAAAAAAAAAAACTAATTTTTTTCATTATCTCAAAAAAAAAAAAAAAAACTGTTTTTTAAATATATTAATATTTGCCCAAAGTTTGGGGCCTTTATCTAGTAGGGCCTGGCAATGGCTTAAGTGGCCTACAGCTTAGGTCGGCCCTGCCTCCCACCTGCTCACTTTTTCTTTACAGCTCAAAGAAATTACTATTCTAATTAATCAATCTTCACATCCCGTGGTCAAAGAGGCATTTTGTCCATAGTTCCTGTCATAATTGTCAGAAGGTGGGCTTGATTTTTTTTTTTTTTTTTTTTCTCAAGCTTTATCCATTCTCTCTTTTGCATGCATTATCAACACAAAACTGATTCTTGTAAAACGCGCGCCAACATAGATAGTCTAGGTGCGCAGCATGCATGCTTGCCGAAGTTGTTACTTCCTTGTTGCACGCTTGCCGAAGTTGTTACTTCCTTGTTGCACGCTTGCCTTCACATTACTTTGCTGACATCCTTGCTCTATGTCTATCATCTATGCAGCTTAAATGTCATTCAGATAAGGGTGCAAGAGAGAGGGGTGTTGCGCATAGTTTTAAAAACCGAATTCACCGGTTCGATCGGTTCAACCGAAAACCGGTCATCAATTCGGTTCGATTATGTCATAAAATCAAAAATAAATTAAAAACGTTAAACTGTAAAAACCGGCCGATTCAACCGCAAACCCGAAAACCGACGTGATCGACCGGTTATGACCGGTTGGGTTGAAAACTAATAACTACACCGTTTTTTTTATTTTTTTTTATTTTTTTCCCCGCCTAAAACTACTTTGTTTTGAAACATTCCGGTCAGTTTTGGGCGAAAAATACTTTTTTGCACTGAGTGCTTCTGCAGTTCTGGCTTTTGCGAGATTTTTTTGACAAAAATAACAAAAGAAAGAAAGAAAGAAAGAAAAGAGCAGCGACTGCACAGTAACGATATAATGCTCTTCAAGATTTTTTGACCAAAAAATAAAAACCTATGACTGTTTCCGTGAGTGAGACTGAGAAGGAAGCGGAGAAGGAGTTTTGTGAGGAGATTTCAGATTTTTGAAGAAGAAATAGAGAAGGGAACCATAGTTTTAAAAACCGGTCCGAATCCGATGATTCGACCGGTTAAATCGGGAACCGGACAATAATTCGATCCGATTATGCTTAAAAACCGACAATGTAAAAAACCGGATTTAACCGGTAACCGTCCGTTTAACCGGAAAAATCGGAAAATCAAAAATCTAGATAGTTGAACCGGTTTTGCAAAATTGATGAACGACAGAAAGAGATCTGAAATGAAGCTTTATTTTGCAGACAAATCTTCTTTTTTCTCAGATCTGCTGGTCTAGGCAGGTAAGGACAGATTTTTTGCTATAAAAATCTTTTTCTTTTCTCAGATCTGCTAGGCTTGAGAGAGTGAGAAAATTACTGAATGCTCATGCTTGGTGTTGAAACCAGCCTCTTGGACTGGTATGAGGTATCCACAGCTCTTCGGTGAGACAGAAAATGAGAGGAACTGATGAAGATCTAACTTTCAGAGAGACAGATAGAGAGAGACGAAAACGGAGACACTGGAGGACAAAACAATGAGAGCTGAAAAAATAAAAGTTGCTGATAGTGAACAGTGTGGGCCTGTGGAGTGTTAGATTTATGAGGGGAAATTTAAAAAAATAAAAACATTAAAAAAAAAGGCTATACGTGTGTGGCTGGGAATAGCAAAAGGATTGGTCATAATAATTAACAAGTCAGTGGATTGTCTAATCACTTGATTTTTGGGATTTTTTTTAAATTTTTTTAATAGATAAATAGTTAAAATTGGTTATTATTTATAAAAATAAAAATATGAAACTCTAATAGTAGGTTATTCTTTCTTTTCTTGTCAATAATTACTGACTAGAAAAAAAAAGTATGAATTTTTTTTTAATATATTTTCTTAAAATAAGTTATTAAAATTTAAAATTTATATAAAAATTATTTAAATATTTAAATAATATTAATTATGACATTATCAATTCCACCATCAATCTAATTTCGATCAGACTATAAAATTGATAATCAACCTCTTTTTCAATTCTTTGCTCGTTTTTGTTTTTATAACCATGGGAGAACACGTAAAGAAATGTGTAGGTTAGGAAAGGTTAAAAAAAAAAAAAATGGGGCATTGGGAAGGTATTTTTCTTTAAATTGGTGGATGACCTAAAAGGATGTGCAAGTAGTAGACACTAGGCTTTGAAAAAGTCAAAAAAAGGCCTTGGGATGGTAAAAAGTATAAATGGGTGGATGAGAAAAATTTATGATATTAATAAAAAAATAGAAAGCAAGAGATAAAGATGTAGAATTAAAATTTAAAAACGCTGGAAGATATATAAAAATAAAAATAAAAATAAAAGTGGAAGAAATCACTCATCAAACGGTGGAGAAGAAGGGAAGAAAACAAAGAAAAAGGATTGGACTCAGCTTATCCAATGGGAAAAGTCCTTCTCATGTCACTTCATCTTCAATAGTTATTAATTTGGACAGGAAACTAACAAGTAAAAAGTAACCTACAAACATATAATATTTCAATTTATTATATTAAAGATAATTGTCTTATAATTTTATTATGTTAAATTTTAAAAAAAAGATGTTATATATTATATTTTTTTAATGAAATATATTTATAACTATTAATTTGTTAGTTTTAGTATATTAAAATATTGTTAACTAATTATATAATTTAAATAAATAATAACTAATTATTTATGACGTCACCAATTTGACTATCAGTCAGACCTCAGTCTGACCAGAAAATCGATATTTAGTTCTTTTTTCGGTTCTTTCACTGTACCGATTTTTAAAACAATGGTGTTGCGTTGCAATTGCGGAGAAGGAAAATAACTTCTCTTTGATAATTTTGTATTTGTTAGAGAGAAGCATTGGGTTTATTAGAGTCTGAGTTTTGTGAGTGACGTTACATCATTTTGGTATACTAATATAATAAATTGGTTTGATTATAGTTTACCTATATGTGGTTAGACTTGATTTCATATTGCCCATTTAGGGTTTGAAAAATGTCATATGCTCATCCAAGATTAGCTCTTTTATGTAACTGTTTGGTCTATTATCGTTACCCAACTCATCACTTCCGTCATTAATATATACTAATCGTTAACCTATGCGATGCACAGGAAAGCTATTGAATATATAACATGTACCACAATATATAATATTATATAATATATTAGGAAGAAATACAATTCATCGAACAAACCCCCAAAAAAAATCTATAATTAAATAGAAAAATAAATTATTTTAGTAATACAAAACTATTCACTCACTAAAAACCAATTTCAAAACCTTATTCAAAACCCAAGCCGCCTTCTAATAGGAAACACCATACAAACATATAAAGAAAATTTAAAGAATGGTTTTAATGAATTTAATTAAGAAATTTTTATTTGTTAAAAGTTGACAGAAGTACAATCGTAAGTGAGTCTTAAAAATTGTTCAAAGTTGTATATAAGCAAATAACCAAATTAGCTGACGGTCATTAACTGCTAATTATTAAATGTTTGTCAGTGACAATTTTTTTTTTGGAATCAAATAATTTGTAAACACCACATTTATAAATGTAAAAAGACTAAGGGTCTGTTTGGATAGAACTTATTGTTGAAAATTGAAAACTGAAAACACTGTAGCAAAATAATTTTTAAATGTGTAAATAGTGATGTGAGACATATTTTTAATAAAAGATTGATAAAAAGGTACGTGAACAGTGCGCACACAGTGCACGCATAGTACGCGTACAATGGTGCACAATACGTGCATAATGCACGCACAATGCATTTGTCCCCTAGAGCTGCAGCAGAAGAAAAAAAAAAGAAAAAAAAAAAAGCAAAACGTGAAATCGCAAAACGTGAAAATGCAAAAGCTGGATCCAATCTCCACGTAAGAATAAAGTACCAACGATGGAATCATGGAATAAATAGCCACAGGTTTTTTATAAATTCAAATCATAGATATTATAATTTTTTTTTTATTGCTAAATAACATAGTTATTGCAATCTTTACCTTCAAAAACTATCAATTGCTATCTCTCTGTTTATATCTTTTCAAAAAGTTATTTCCCCATAACAATCATATCTAGTAAATCAAAATGCAATATAGAAATAAAAAGTCATATCCAGGCCCCATAACCTAGAACAAATTCTAGGATAAAGCAATAAAGATTCCGGAAGTCATGCACATATTGATGCATTTAGAAAAGGCAAAAGTAAACTAAGTTCCTTTCTTCTTTTTTTTGTGATGCAAAAGTAAACTAAGTTTTGACCAAAAAGCATACAAAAAACTCAAATAGGGTAAACAATCAATGTATAAGCTCTGTTGTTTTTGTGATTCCACATAATTAAAAAGAACAAGTTGAGAGAATTTCAATGCGAGTCCAATAGCAATCAAAGCTAGACCTTATTACTTGGAAGTTATTAGCTTTGCCAAGATGGACTGTTTATGGTAAACAATTGTAAGCTTCATTGGCAAAATTAATTCTTAGTTTCCATAACACTTGAAAAGGAAAATAAATAGATGTTACAATCAACAACCATAATGTCTTCATTTCATCGTTGCTCACCTGAGTTAATCACGATAATACACAACAAAGCTTTAAACTGGTAGGTCATGGCTTGTAAAGAGAAGACTAGAACCTAATTTTTTGAAGAATATGCATGCATTGTATCAGCAAAACATAAAAAGGATATGATATCATCTTTTATCTCCACTAATCTGTATCTATATGATATATTCAAAACATAGATATCAAAAGTTCAACTTGTATAACCAAATGGGATAGCAGTCGAAAAAGAAGCAGTATGTTCTAGGTATTAAACAATCACAACAAAATAAAAGTATGGTTCAATATCAATAATTTGAATTATATTTAAGCTTCATGGTGGGCTAACGAACAAAAAGAAAAATAAAAGAAACCAAAGAGAATCCGCATATTAAAAAAGTATGCGGAAAGATTAATGCGGAAAGATTACTTCAGAGAATCCGCATATTGATTTCCGTCTAAACAAGATTTAGCATGGTGATTGAATTTGTGTTGTTATTATTGCGGAAAGATTACATTTTGTCCTTGAAATTTGGTTGAAGTTGGATTTTCCACTCTGAACTTTTTATACAGTGGTAATTAAATGGAGCTTTTTGTATAGTCTCAGGATATACGCTAGTGTACGAATGATCTGACACCAAACAATGCGAATTCTTTTGGAAAGTGTTTGCATGGAGACATGAGTCTAGTTGTTTATTGACTTTAGTCATTTTGAGATAGGTGGCAACCGGGGACGGCAGTAACTGTTTTACTTTTTTCCATCCAATGTATTATGTATATATTGCTTTCATCATAATCTAGAGGCCTAGGGAGAGAAATTATGGAATGCTTGACCCTATCATTACATTTTGTTAGAAATAATGGAATGCCTGACTTTAAACATTAAACTAGTTGATACTTTTTTAATATTATTATTAAATTTTAGGGTAAATTATGTATTTGGTCAACCGCTTACTCTCCCATTTCCTTCACATGCGTGTAAGATGAATTAGAAATACTTGTAGCATCATTCAAAGAATCAAAAGGGTAAGAAGGCTAAAAGCAATTCTATCCATTTATTGTATCCATTGGTTTGGGTTTAAGGTAGGTAAAATTAGATTGCTAAATTATAGAATGAGAGAAGGGATCTGACCTTTGGTTTTTGGGCTTGCTTTGACAATTTGCTTGATTCTAAGGATTTCTGCAAAATGAGCAAAACTTTTATGAAGTTAAAGTCTCAAAATTATTATTCTAGGAAATAAAGTATAGTGGGAGGCGGAGAAAAGGAGAAGTACGTACAAAAATAGGGAGGAGAGAAGTGTTTGTCGTTTTTTTTTTTTTTGGAAAGAAGAACTACTATGAAACCTGTGAAAATTAAAACTATTCAGAGCCAGGCAAAATGTTGCGTTAGTTTGCGTTTTTTTTTTTTTAGTCGTGTCATATTATTTGTAGAATTTAGAAATCAAAACATTTCACATCAACAACCAAATGAAAAGGCACCTGTTTATAGTTAATTCTTAAAAGGTGTATTTAAAAAGTATTGAATTAATCGGTTAGTTAAAAACGAAAAATCCTAAAAAGTCAATGTTTGGTATTTCTAATTGTTAACGTGGCTGAAATTTAGGCAGCCACTTGGCTGAAATTTGTGTGTGCGTGCGTGTGTATAAAATTGTCATATCATACCCAACAAAAGGAAGAAATTACAACAAATAAAGAACGTGAGGAGGTTGTAACCTATTGGTGACTGTCAAAATTCCATATAATAGCTGCATTTGAGGAGTCTTGGTTAACATAGGAACACATGATAAAGTTGAAGATAAGAGTAACATCAGAATTTAAGCAGATGCTCAATAAATGTCAATTGGTAAAATCTAAAATAAATAATAAAATAAGAAAATAAATAATGACATGGCATTGATGTGGCTTAATTGGAGCATAACATCAATAAATGTTACACTTCAACTTTTAGTAATAATATATAGATTAGTTAAAAACGTAAAATCTTGAAAAGTCACAATGTTTGGTGTTTTTAATTGTTAACGTGGCTGAAATTTAAGTAGCCCCTTGGCTGAAATTTGTGTGTGTGTGCATGGAGCAAGACTTAGGTACAGTACTTAGGTGCTGTTCCTTAGGTTCCTCTCTTAAAATTCTGCCATATGACTTTTTTCTCATTAATGGAAGTGTATTTTTTAAGTTAATTAGAGTTAAGTAGCCACATGGCAGAATCTTAAGAGGGGAACCTAATAAACAGCACCTAAGGTACTGTATATAAGTTTTGTCCGTGTGCATGTATATAGAATTGTCATATCATACCTAATAAATGGAAGAAGTTACAACAAATAAAGGATGTGAGGAGGTTGTAACCTATTGGTGGCTATCAGAATTCCATATAATAACGGCATTTTAAGAGTCTTGGTTAATAGAGGGACACATGATAAAGTTGAAGATAATCAGAATTTAAGCAGATGCTCAATAAATGTCAATCGGCAAATCTAAAAATAAAAAATCAAAATCAAAATAAATGATAACGTGGCGCTCATGTGGCTTAACTAGAGCATAGCAACAATAAATACTACGCTTTAGCTTTTAGTAATATATAGATATAGATTAGTTAAAAATGTAAAATCCTGAAAAGTCACAATGTTTGGTGTTTTTAATTGTTAATGTGGCTGAAATTTATGTAGCCACTTGGCTGAAATTTGTGTGTATATAAAATTGTCATATTATACCCAATAAATGGAAGAAGTTACAACAAATAAAGGATGTGAGGAGGTTGTAACCTATTGGTGGCTGTCAGAATTCCATATAATAGCGGCATTTGAAGAGTCTTGGTTAATGGAGAGACACAAGATAAAGTTGAAGATAAGATTAACATCAGAATTTAAGCAGATGCTCAATAAATGTCAATTAGTAAATCTAAAAATAAAAAATAAAATAAGAAAATAAATGATGACATGGTGCTGATGTGGTTTAACTAGAGCGTAGTTATAATAAATGTTACGCTTCAGTTTTTAGTAATAAATAGATATAGATTAAATCAAGATCTAGAAAGACTATTTGCAAGAAAATTGAGGCTTTGGTTCAAAAACACCATTTCATAAAAAGATTGAGATATCCCACTAAAATTTTAGACAACAAAACACAACCAATTTCAAAATATAACAATTCCTATGTCAACGACTTAACGAGAACCCAAAGCCCATCACTCTCCCCTTTCTCTCTTCGCGTTATATCTCTCAATTTATGGCTCTCTCTCTAAAACCAACACTCACCTCCTCTCTGAATAGCATGAAAGGATTGATGGTGTTTAAGTAACTCTTTTCTTTCACTGGCTTATTATCGTCTAATTGTTTTGGATTTGAGTTTGTTTGAATTTTGGATTTAAGGTTTCACCTTGTAATTTTTTTCATTTTTTTTTTGTGTTGTTCTTTATTTTAAAAAAGTAAAATAAAATAATAAATAAATGAAGAAAAGGTTAGGGAAATTTTTGTGTTTGATTTGGAAATTGTGGATTAGGGCTTTATAGAATTTTTGTTTGATATTTTATAATGAAGTGAAAGATTTAGGGATTCCGACTAACCTTCAAGAATTCCACGTCAAATTGAATCCTTCTTCCTCTTAATTTCTCCACAAAACAAAATAAAATCTTGTGGTGGATTGGGCTATATACATTGTTGATCTAAAAAATAAGGGACCAATGATATATTTTAGCCTAACTTGGCCAACAATTAGAACTAGTATTATGCATAATTGTGATATTTAATCTCTCTCCCATATATGTAACATAACTTTATTATCATGTGAGAGAAATATTACATATCACATAGAATAAAATTTTCCAAGTTATTGTTTGAAACTAGGTAAGAATGACAAAATTAGTAATGTCGTTTGAAACTTTGGTCACAATTCAAAATCAGTTATGATGGTCTGTTAACTGTTATTGGATAAGCTATTTAAGTTATACGTCAATAGAAAAGACAACCTATATTCTATTGAAAAAAAAAAAACTATTGACAACGGCACAAACTACTTCAGAGATAAAATTATATATCTTAAATAAATTTAGTTCATCAAATTGAAATGAAACAAACTCAAAGGAGTTTGAAAGAAGAAATTTGGGTTGTTGTTTTTTTGGAAAAGTAATATTAATTATTGTTTATTATTAAAATTAACACTTTTGAAAAAAGTATTTTGGAGAATAACCTCACTGTAATGAAAAATGTTAGGAACACAAAAAATTTCACAACTTGTTACATGATAAGTTGTGAATGATGGAGGTGTGGACCCACTATTTGACCTCCACCACTCATAACTTGTCACATAACGAGTTGTGACAAAAATTGTAAAATTTTCTATATCCTTAACATTGCTTTCCATAAAATTGTGTTTTGAAAACACAATTTCACACTTAAAATTCTACTGATGTGAACTGATGAGGCAACTCTCCATGTGGACACTTGGCCCATCAACTCCTGCCACAACAATAGAATTTTAGGAGAAACCATATTTTAAAACCAAAATTTCAGTGGTTAATTTACAGCTATTCTCCATGATATATATTTCATAGGCCCTTTTTTTTTTTTCTTTTTTTTTTGTTGAAAACTTCATAGCCCTATTTTTAATAATTATTAATAACATAATTTTTTTTAAAAAAAAAAAAGAAAAAAGAAGAAGGGAAACTTGAAAAGTACATTTCAACTGGGGCTGAGATATCATGACCATTGATTTAATCCAATGATCAAGAAAACTGATATCTTATCAATGTGTTCTCTCTTCAAGTTCTTCCCTTCTCAGTTTCTCTTATTTGGTTCTATTACTTCTTTCTGTCTTCCTCCCCTTGCACAAACACTCCCTCCCCTCCTCCTCCTCCTCCCTCACCCACCACCACCACCACCACCACCACCACCACCATCTCTCCCCAACCCCATAAACAAGCACCCTATAAAGCAAAAGTTGTACCTTTCATTTTGTTTGAAATGTCATCTATGTTGTCCCTTATTTTAATGAAAGCAAAGTTTACCTCAAAAATTCCATCTAATGTATATCCGCTCAAACTGACCTCTCTGTTTCTCTCTCTCTTAAGTACAACACCCTGAAGATACTTTTAACTTGACAACAAACAAACACAATTCATTCATTCAGCCTCTGAATCATCAGATTTACTATCCACATACATCTCAACAGCTTCGTTGTCTGAAATCCCGACCTCCTTTTCCTCTTTTTTCCTCTTTTCTTCTTCCTCTCGTTCAGTAGCTTGAGCCTTTGCAATTTCAAGTCTAGAACTGACCGCTTCCCATGATACAAGCTTCTCCATGAAGGTTGATATGTAATCAGGTCGACGGATCTGTAAAATGAAAATAACACAGTTTTTAGGCTCTCTTACCAACATGAGTCTGTTATTAACATATGGACATTACCATAAAATGGAAGCAAGGTGTATTTCATGTTTTATTAACTAGGTTTCCTCACCTGAAAGTCAAGATAGTAAGCATGCTGTGGAGACAAATCAAATTTAGAAAAATCAGTTCTCAGGTAATAATGATTGTTTCCAATAAGAAGCATACAAGGTTAACTCATTGAACTAGGAGCAAAATTTAAATACCTCCCAAACGTCGATGGTAAGAAGTGGCTGCAAGAATTTGACAAATATCATCAGATACAACAATGAACTATTGTAATGTGAATATAATCTTTCAATAACATTGGATGTCGCAATACATGAACATTCTTTATGATATATACAATATCTGAACATGAATTAGGAAGGCTGTAGTCCTTCAAAATACTTACAGAATAATCCCAAAGAAGCGGATTTACAGCATTGGGACTCTTCACTACCACAAGTTTTTTGTCTTCATCTGATGGATGGGGATTTTCAGCATTTCCAACGTCTAGTCTATTTGCTTTATCTAGAAAAATAAGAACAGGCAACATTACACCATACGAATTCAGCTAACAATATTAGAGGTGAACTCAAAGAAATTTGGAACAGAACGTAAGAATTGACATGTTTTGAGTGGAAGAAACTACTCACATGCAAGCCACGCCCAACCAGAACCAAATTGTGTAGATGCAGCTGACCTGAACTCTTCCACAAATTTTTCAAAAGAACCAAAGTCCCTTTCTATCAGTTGTAGAAGCTCCCCAAAAGGCTTTCCTCCACCACCTGGTTTCATGGATTCCCAAAAGAAATCATGGTTCCAAATCTGCAAACAGGTAAATACACTGGTCAGAAAACTTTAGCCAAGAAAACCAATGTGAGAGACTAGGGTGTAATCAATCCAATATCATTACTGTTATCATGAAATTACCTAACATAAAATCCTAAAAACATTTAAAACATCCATTGCTTGTATGAATTTGCAGATAAATAAACTATATGCCAGATAAAGAGTTGTTAATAACATAGGAAAGAATCAAGTAAAGAAATCACTTTATAAGAAATCAAGAGAATTTTTCCATAAATATCTATTATTATGCTCCGATAGTAATCATCGGACATGATGCTTATAACACCAGCAACAACAACAGAAATTACCGGAAGCAATTTGAAGTAGGTTTCATTACAATTATATAATTCAAAACTAAATACATGACATCAGCCTCACAAGATTATCACTCAAACAGTTTAAAATAGCATACCTGTGCTGCGTTGTTGAAAGGTGGAAGTATATCACCTTTGTTGTATGTATTGATTATAATATCTTCTAATGGCATTTCATCTAGCTCTGTTCCTATAATTTGCTTGTTTAGGTTATCCACATAGCCCCTATGGTGCTTCCCCCAATGATACTCCAAGGTCTCCTGGCTCATATGTGGCTCCAGAGCATTCTGTCACATACATTAAACAAAGTGTATAATAATCACTAATTAATATGGACTCAAACTTGTCTAAAAATCTCAACAGGCACTCAATGAAAATTTCTACCAATTTCACTTGTGGTTTAAGTTGCATGGAAGTGTTAATATTTCTCTCATCACAGAGTTTATTCGCTGTGAACAACCAGCAACAAGCATTAAAGCTGCAAAGACCAATACACCAATTGTGGTACAATAGAGTTGTAATTCACTAATTATTCTAGATGCTCGCCAAATCTGAAAAAAACCGGAGGTTATTTGTATTCCTCAGAAACCCCCACTTACATCACCATTCAATATTTCTTGGCCCACTATTGGTCAAACCACCTGGGCACTAGGTCCAATGTGAGTAGGATCACTTAACCATGCTTCATAATTGGAAAAACGAGCACCATGGAAATACATGCCACTCAGGCAAAGAAAGATGCTGGAGAGTTGGCCAAATAAACAAAGAATTAAGTTGATATAAACATCTTGTTTGTCACGGATTTAGCAATGACAATGGTGTGGAATGATGAACAAAGAGCAACTCATTGCCAGGCCAGGCTTCATGACGTTGAACAGATTGCTCTAATAACACATCTGATTGAAGATCATATATTGGACTGTAAATCAGGATGCTAGATTTTGGGGCACACAAGATAAATATGCAATACGTATTATCATTTAAAAAATAAAAATCGTACATTTATTTGATTTACCATCATTTCAAAAAAAATCCTTGGTAAAAGAGGTTATCATAAAGTTTATTTAATTAAGTTTTGGTAGTTGACAGAAAATTGGGGGGGGGGGGGGGGGGGGGAGAGGGAAGGTTTGTGATAGACAGGAAAATTAGTGGTTACAATCTTAGAAGTAAAAAAAGGGAAGCAATTGACGCATGTAGATGTTCCTTGAGTAAAAACAGGATATGGAAGATATAGGTAATTGTCCTGTCATGGTTCTCATTTAAAATTAAATTAAATTAATAAGCTCTAAAGAAAGCTGACAAGTACAGCCCAAAAAAATTGATGTAAAATAGCCATCAAAGCTGAAGAGATGGGTTTTTATGTAATAATGAATGCTAGTATGTATGACACATTTGGCAAGTACATAACTTACTAGTAATGCAAAAGGTAATCAAGGCAAGCCTGAGAAAAATAGACAATATAATCACTCAATTTCTTTCCAAGGAACTACTCACATTTTAACAAAGCAATGTGCTCGGCAAGGCAGTATCAAGTTCAACGCAATATAATACCTATGCATCTTCTTATATCACACACACATAAAATAAGCCAACATTTCTCTATTAAAAATAGAACTTGGTTAAAAATTTCAGCCCTTAATTGTCAGAATGATCATCAAGAAGTCTGTGCCCACTTCCTTTGCTGTGAGCCAAAGGAAGCCTATACACAGAATGCATATAAAAGGTAACTGGAATGAGATACCAGAGAAAAACTCTATAAAACAGGAATCAAAATGATGCGTTATAACAATTTTTTTTATTGGTCAGTTACATGTGAACCTAGTAGGTCTTGAACCTAGTATGTCTTGAACCCTCGACCTCAATCCCTATCATATTATTATTGTTAGGGAGAGAACACGTGTAATATAACATAGGGACACACCACTTACCCTTGCCATTATTATTCAATGTGGGATCTCACTCATACTTGTATATCTAACAACTATGAGGACGTGTCAGTTAAATAATAGCTCATTTAGCCATGTCCTACACCAAAAGTTATACAGAGGGGATCTTCAAATCTTACCAGTGGATATGGAGGAGGCTTCAGCTCCAATTTTGCAGTAATTGTCGGACCAGCTTTTCTTGTACAACATCTCTGTTGCAACACAACATTAAATGTTTCTTATCATTAATTTAAAAAATAAGATAAACGGGAAAAGGGTTTATATAGATATTGTTCTGGGACACGCAAGAAATGACATGTTAATTGTAAATTGTCTTATTAATTAGGAACTCAAAAATCAAAATGTCTAAATCTGGAAATAGATAATTCACAATTAGGCCACAATATTCTTAACAATCATTTAAAATCAATACATGGTTGTTCTCTTGATACAAACACTTGTTTCTAATATATTCATTCAAATTCTCATAGCCTAGATTATGTGCAGTGCACTGCAAAATTTTCAACAATCAACCAATGTTCCATTTGGGTAATTGAGCTGAACCCAAAATCCCAAAATAAGCTCCACCATAAGAATTGTTCAAAAAGAAAGGCCACCCAAATTCTATTGTATATAGATTAGCCGCAGCAGAAATTTTAATTTTGAAAAAAAGCTATAAATATGGAAATGAAAGCAGAGTTAGCGCAGACCTTTTTGTTTGTCCATTGTAGACTAGGAGTTGGTTCTTGAATTCCATGTAGCCCTGTAAATTAACCCAAACCCATGTTAGAGAGATATACATAGAGAGAGTACAAGAGTGGTGTAAGAAAGACATTGTAGTAGGCTACAACAACCTTGGCGAGGAAGAAGTGCGCACGTTAGCCAAGTAGAGGATGCTGCAGCTGCAGCTATAGCTACCACCATGTCTCAAAAACTCAAAACGTTATCTTTTGTGCCAGTGTTTTGGTTTCTTTCTTTGTTTCCCTCCCTTAAGCACGAGCTAAATTTTAAGCTTCCTTCCTCTCGAGAAGAAAGAAGAAGAGAACAGTAAAACAGTACTATGCACTAGACCAGTCTCTTCTAAAAAAAAACCAGTAGCAGACTAGTACTAACTACTAGTACTTTCCTCCCAGTTTATCAAAAACAAAAACTAGGTACTTCCCAGTTCCAAGCACTGAAGAAGAAGAAGAAAAAAATAAGAGTACATTTTATAGTAGGACTTCTGTTTCTGTTTTGGATATTGGGCTGGCTCTTGGGCTTTACCGATTGAGTTGGACATATTTGGGTACCACTCTGATATATCTTAGTATTATTGAGGAGGAATCAACCATTCTTTTAGCTAATCATTCTTTTAAGCCCTTTGGCCCAAATGAGAAAGACGATTTAAAAAGGCAACTATTATTGGGTTTTTTTTTTTTTATTACTACAATTGTACCTGTATATAAAAGATTGAGACAGTAGCCAAACCTTGTAGATTTTATTGGTATTTTGACCATTTTCAACGTAGACGTTTAGGCCCTACTTGGTTCCACAAAAACAAGGTTTTTTTAAAAATTAAATAAAAAAAAAAAAATTTCATTTAATGTTTTCTATGGACCTCATCACCTCAAAATATGTTTGGTTCCATTTTTTGTTCTTAATTTTCGAATTCAGTACCCAAAAATGTCAGAATGAGAGCAATATTTTGGAGTCTTCAGATTCATGAGAGGCATTCTCATAATAAAACTCAACTCAATTGGTGTTGGGCCCCACTTGAGAACAAAATTTTGAAAATGAGTTCAAATTCTCTCTCCCCCTTATTGTAACGATTGTAATCATTAAAATTTTATTAAAAAAAAAAGTGTGTTCACAATTTTTGTGATGTATCATATAATTTTCTGTAGGACTTATTATTTTAGCAACATGTATTATGATTTTAGAGTTTTTAAGGTAATTCTATTAAAGATTTTCGGTGAACTGCATTTTCTCATATCCTCTTCGCTTAAGCAAGCAGCACTTTTTCTGTATATAATTAAATTATTAAACTATTGATGCCTTTACAAAAATAAAATAAATAAATTTCAGATGACATGATATAATGTGAACACTAATGGTTCCTGAAATGGAGAACACTGTACCTTTTAAACAAGCTAAATTGCAATTCACACCCTACCTACTAATGACCCAGTCCTTGACATGCTCCTTAAAAGGAAACACTGAGGAAAATTTTTGATGATTTCAATGACAATAAGTGCCCGGCTGCCAGTACCACTCTCTGCACCCCTTTGGTTTCACCCTTGAGTTGCTCATAATCACAAGAGCACAAAGCATTGTACTCATTTGTTTACAACATTTTCAATCCATAGTTTAACCATTGCCAATGCTTAACAAGTGCAGTTCAAGAAACTTATCATGACATATATACAAAGAGCTGAACAGAGTAGACCAAATTTTTTATTAAAAAAAAATGCAGATGCTCCTTCGTAATTGACAAGGAAATTTGCAAAATCTTGGGATGTTATAAAATTCTCTCCAATAAAGTGGTACCCTTAAGACAACTCTACAACAATGAGTCTACAATCAACATAGTTTTGACAAATTTCACAATTGTCAAGATTTGCAAGTTGTTAATGATAGATAATAAAGTGGGTACAATCAATAAAAATTTCCCAACTCAACAGTTGCAAAAATTGTTGTATTAGCATTATTATAAAGCTATAATATTCACAAAGAATTATGTAGTATTCTGAGATTTACATCTCAAAAAATGTGAGAACAAAGAAATGTATAAGTAAACAATGCCAAGGATATCTCCAATTTACACATCGAAACTATGAGATAAATGGGTATGTTCTTCTTTCAATGTAATCTCCAACAGAATAGATAACATTTAATGGTAAAATGGTAACGTTCACATTTCAAAGCAACTTTTATGCATACGTATCCTATAACACTATAGTAGGATCCTCTACATATCTTGCTCTTGTTAATCAGACTTTGTGTATCCAAGGAGACCTCAAATCATCGTACCAAACAGTGAAATGAGTCAATACAAGTGATTCAAGAACATACTCGAGTCTATATCAAGTAAGAAGTTCAACACAAGGCATTCAATAGCATTTTTTGCCATCCAATAATACAAAACCTATCATAGACAAACCAAAAAGTAATGATACCATTCCACGATAATTTAAATAGTGAAAAAAAATTATATATATCTTATAAAGAGGCATTATCTATACACGAATTGTAGGATGATTTTTATTTAGGTAAGCAAATTGTAGGTTAATATGCAAATTCTAGAGTTGCAGATACAAACTTGTTCACACACAAGTTGCCTTTTTCAGGCTGATGCTTAATATTAATTCTAGGTTATATGCCTTCTTTCTATTAATCTTTTTTGTTTTTCCCCAGTCTCTTCCTAGGCACACTCATTTGAATAATTAGGTAATTTCTCGTTAATGATCAATCTTCCATTTCAGGCTCCCTCAACCAAAGGCTTGCACTTTATTTTCCAACAGAGGTATGTTCTACTGTAATACACACAAACACACATGGATACGTGCCCAGAGACACGCACACATACACTAAAGCACAGAATTGTTATAGAATTATGTCTTATACTAGAGATAGTTTGATGCAGAGCACAACAAAAGGGAGTTGGAGAACATAGTCTCAAGATAAACTGACACTAGCTGACTAGCACAAATCAAAACAAGGTATCAATGTGAAATTGTGAGAATAATTTACAGGACTTGAGAAAAAACCCATGAACGCATAATGTCAGCCAAAAGAGTATAATCTAGGACTATACTACTAAATTACATACATCAGAATGGTATTTCAATATCTTGTCACCAAAAGCCACACTAATTATTGAAGTGAAATTGTAATGGCCCAGCTATTCATTGGCAAGATATTGTCCTTTTTGGGAGTGACACAAAATCTCTCCCTCAAGGTTTTAAAAGTCCTCTTACCAATTAGAGTCCAAGGCCCTCCATATAAGGCTTAGGACCTCCCACTACCTAGGCAATGTGGAACTAAGTCAAGATTTGGTTCACCCTCACCTCACCCCACTTAAGAGGTCTTAAGGCCTTTTGGGTCCCCGCAGAAATGTATCATGGAAGACATTATAAAAATTGAACTTAAAAAGCAATAAAATAAACAAATGATAATTATACAAAAGGGACACACCCAGAAAAAAGAGTACATCTTTTCTCATACAAAATGAGCCATCAGTCACTGGGAAAACCTTATGGCAAGATGGTTTTGGGAGCTTCTTCCAGCAACCAGTGAGCAACATAAGCTTCAACTAGGCCCAAACTCTTTTTCTAGGCACAAGATCTGATGTTTTTATGTCATCTATTTTGGCAGCCACAATGAAATCATTCATACTTAATCCTCCTGCAATTCAAGTGGAAACTTTTCAATGGCCACGTAGAAAATTAAATTCTGCCTACAGAAATTAAAATCAGGAAACTAACTTATAATGTGGTATATTAGGTACAAAACTTTTCCACTTGGCACAAGAATAATTTTCAAGTATAGAAGTTTTACCGATGGAAGCTGTCCAAATTTCAGCTCTAACTTGATTGGGTGCTTCCAAGTGGATATTCGGGTAATGCCCTGCAGCTTCTACAACCTTATAAATCCTATTAATGAGTTCAACCCCGCATTTAAAATCTCTCAATTTCCACAAACATTGTAGTTTATGCCCACCTTCTTCTTCCAATAGTCTCCAACCTACTACCTACTGACAAATTCATAAAAATCATGTCTTAATAAGAAAAAGGGTCCCAAGAAGAATAACAACTACTTTATCGAGACAGAATTTGCCAAGTCAACTTTATCAAACAAAGTTACTATAAGGGCATAAAAGAAAATTTCTATTAGATAACCCAATCCATTCTAGCAAACAATTCCACAAACATGTCTAATGCAAGAAAATAAGTTAATGGGTATCAGAAAAAGAAAGGAAATCAATCAAAATTGTAACTTCATTCGGCTAACCCCAAGTACAAAAAAGCAATAAGATAACCCAATTCATAACATGAAAGATGACAGCTTTGTAGACTGTCAATAGTGTCAAATGCATGAAAATAAGCTAATGGGTATCAGAAAAAGAAAGGAAATCAATCAAAATTGTAACTTCATTCAGCTGACACAAAGTACAACAAAGCAAATTAGATAAAACCCAATTCATCATATGAAAAATGACAGCTTTGTAGACCATCATCAGTGTCTAAGGCATGAAAATAAGCAAATGGATGTCAGAAAAAGAAGGACCTTCTTCAAGAGTTTTTGAGCATCAGGAGTGGACATTGGGGATTGGAAAGGAGAAAGAGGAGTACACTGCTGCTGAGAAAGAGAGAGAGCTGAGATATTGGGGATGAGAATCTTATGCTCAGTGTTTCCGTTGCCTAATACCTTGTCTGCAAAACCGCTCGCTACCTCAGCAGGGAATGGGTCCCTGGCTCCAAAATCACCTAACTTGTCAACACCACCTTGAGCCCTCACTCCAATACTTCTTCTGAAAGACACTGTTGGATTGGGTTTGGGGTAGTATTGTTGTTGGTGGTGAGGATAAGGGGAGAGGAGAAGAGGGAAGGAGAGGTGGGTGGTGGTGATGATAGCCATAGAATAGTTGTTTGTTATGTGACTTTTGTTGGACTTTTGTTAGAGTTGGAAACGAAACAAAGAGAGCTTTTTTGTGTGGTGAGTGTGAGGATTTTATTGGGTCCAGCCGGCGCTGCAGCTTGTGGATATGGTGGTTCGTTACAAATTGGGCCACGATGTTCCTTTACCTATTCATGGCTAAGATTTGAGTTTCTAAATATAAAACTGATTAAAACTGGAATAGTCAAAAAATTGAAAAGGGTCGATTCTCAACTTTACTGATTGAATCATAGTTTATTTACTATTCAACCATTGATTTTATTTAAGGGACTTTTTCTGTTTAGATTTTTTATTTTTTAGTTCAAAAATGTCGTTATAACCATATGTTTAAGTAGAGATAAAACTAAAAGACAAATTGGTAAAAATGCAACTCTAACTTTCACTAAAACATTACCTAAAAAATAAAACTACTTTGCTGTTAATTTTCAAATTACTTTATCTATTTATAAATTAGATTTTCAAAAAAAAAAAAAAAATATAGAAAAAAAAAAACATAGTTTTTTTTTTCTACAAAATTAAACCAATAAAAAAAGAATCTCATTGTACACGCTTTGCGCGTGTGATAAAACTAGTAGTTTTTAGTGGACTTATTAAAGGTTTGATTTCAAGTTGAACATGTCAATTTGATCAAATTTTTGCGGGTCAGGTTAGGTTGGCCCGCAAAAAAATACGGGTTGGATTAATGGTCAACCCATTTTTGCTTTGAGTCAAAAAATCAAATTCAAATCGAGTATTTTTCAAGTTAGGTCAGGTCAGGTCAGGTCGAGTATGTTTAAGTAGAGATAAAATTAAAGAACAAATTGGTAAAAATGCAACTCTAACTTTCACTAAAACATTATCTAAAAAATAAGACCACTTTGCTGTTAATTTTCAAATTACTTTATCCATTTATAAATTAAATTTTCAAAATAAAAAATATATATAGAAAATAAAAAAACATAGTTTTTTTTTCCTACAAAATAAAACCACTAAAAAAAGAATCTCATTGCACGCGCTTTGCGCGTGTGATAAAACTAGTAGTTTTTAGTGGACTGATTAAAGGTTTGATTTCAAGTTGAACATGTCAATTTGATCAAATTTTTGCGAGTCAGGTCAGGTTAACCCGCAAAAAAATACGGGTGGGATTAATGGTCAACCCATTTTTGCTTTGAGTCAAAAAATCAAATTCGAATTGAGTATTTTTCAAGTCAAGTCGGGTCAGAAAATTTTGACCCGTTTTGCCATGTCTTGCAACCCCTCAGGCCCAATGTGTATGACCATGTATGAATTTCTTGACATGTTGGACACTTTTTGTGTTTGTGTCTTTGACACTAGACAGGTTGGAAACTTTTGGGACCAGGTGTATACAATTTAATATTTGGTTGCTGATGATGTTACAGCTTTAATCTTTTGTGGGGCAATATCTGTTTTGGGTTCAATTTAGTCGGTGTCCTTAGTCTAGTAGTTTTGCTAATTCTATGGTAGTTGGTGTTTATTTGTTCCAGGAAAGTTAATAAGTTTCACTCAAAAACCAGTATTGGGATTGGAAATTGAGTCATAAGTTCTTTGTTACTTATCACCTTGTTAAACTACATATGAGATGCATTCAAATAATCAGTACTATGATTTGAGCGACAAATGAAAACTTGAAGAGAAAAGCTAGGGCCCAAGTGGAGTAGGGAAGCCGCTATCGTTGGCGGAGGGAGGCAGTGTTGCTGGCTAGGCCACCTTCTCGTGCGTTTCGGTTTCAGATTCAGTTTCAGAATTAGATAAGGATGGGGTTTTAATTTGGATTTGGGTTGGGATTTCAATTTTCAGATTTAATTTGGGATTGGGTCTGTGGATATTGTAACTTTTTTATTAAAAAATTGTCACATCATTAAAAAAAAATGCTAGGTCACTATTCTATTAATCACGTAAGTAATACTACTAACAGTAGTTAATAAATGTATCCAAGAATTAAACCCTTTTCGATATTACTGTCAGTCTTTTTAAGACTTTCTCCACTCTCTTCTATATGTGTTGAAATACTTAGTATTCTAAAAATAAATAAATAAAACAATTGATAACAAAATAGCTGATGCAACTCATTTTTAAAACTTGAGGAACTACATCTATACTAGTATTTAAAGGGCTTCCTTAGTTTGGACCGGATTTTTTTTTTTTTGTTCCAAAATACCTCCATTTTCCTAGGTTTAAGTAGAGACAAAAATAAAGGATAACAAAGTAAAAATACATTTTTAACTCTCATTAAAAAATTGCATATAAAATATGATCACTCTTCCATTAACCCCTCTTATTCAAGAGCAAACTTCACTTTTAAACTTTCTTTCCTCTTTCTTTATTTTTTTAATTGGCTGAAAATTTTAAAAACCTACATTAAAAAGTTAAAACCCTACATTCTTTCCCTCGCCATCTACCTTTTTTTTTTTTTTTGAGAAAAGTAATATTTTCAACATTTTCACAACATTGCCTACAAAATAAGATAAATTTAAAAAAAAAAATTTTAGAAGAAAGTATTAAGAGAATTTGAATTTCCTCCATAACACCACATTTACACTTTTCCCCCTTTTTTTTATGTGATCTTTTTCTTTTTTAACTGACCGCAATTTTTTTTTTTTTTGGTAATCTATTTCATTTTTTTTAACCCATGTCTAACTTTCCCTAAGTCGGTTGTTTTTTTTTTTTTTTTTCACTTTTTTTTTTTCGATACTTACCTCTCTTTTTTTTCTTTTTTTCCTTTTTGATATTTGGTTCCTCTTTTTTTTTTTTTTTTTTTTGAATTCACATTTCCCTTACTTCTACTCCCTAATATGAGACCTCATTTTTTTTTTTTCAAATCAATTCTTCTTTATTTTTTTTTTATAACAATTCTTCTTTATTTTGAAATTGAAGAGAGGGGAAAAAAAACACTCATTCTATAAAATTATCACTATAACTTATCATCTATATCCCTTAAATTTAAACACTACTACTCTCCTGTTAGTTTTTAAATTGCTAACTATATCACCATAATTTGGTTGGATCATTTTTCTAAATGAAAACTCTCACATCAATCACTCTCATATCTCTCTCCCTTTTTTGCTTATTCCAAACCCATTTGTTTTCGCACCCTCACATGCATTATCCAACTTCAATTTCAATCCATGTGAGTTTTTATTTTTATTTTTTTCTCTATTAAACTTTGGTTGATAATGGGTTTATGTTTTTTTTCCTCCTTTTATGTACCTTTTTTTTTTTGTTGAACACATGAATCTTATTTTTGACTAGCCTGTCTATTGAGAATTATGATTTTTCCAGAGGTTTTTGAAAGTACAAAAGTGTCAAAACCAAATGTAGGGGCAGCTTGATGCATTTGGGGGTCTTAGGCAAAAACTTATTTGAAACTTTTTAAATATTTAAATATGATTTTTTTTGAGAAAAAAAAATGAATATTACTTAAATTCTATTATCTTGTTTTAGATGGAAAACTACTAATTAGCTATGCAGATTTTTTTTTTCTTTAGAAGATCTATAGACACAAAAAAATTGACAACTTTTCATAGTTGTTGATGTGGCAGATTGGTAGTGGTAAAAATGTAATATTTGTGGTAGGTCTAGATAAAAACAAGTAAAAGTTTATCAATTCAACTGTGAAAAATGTTTTAAAATTATTTGCGTATTGCTCTTTTTTCCCAATATTTTCACAACAAATCTTAAGTATTAAGTTGTTACTAGTTGTAATTTTAACCCACTACTAAAATTACTTTTTTGCCAACCGATAATAGCCAATAACAACCTATCACTTAGGATTTGTTATGAAAAATGTTGTGAACATAACATTTTTCTCTCTCTTTTTCTTGTATTTCATTTGATAAAAAATATTATTTTATTTATTGGCTAATATTTGAGCTTAATTAAAACTTTTAGAATTAAAAAAAAATTACTCTATTGATTAAAATTTGAGAGCCTTTTTCTACTTGGGGGCCTTTGGCGGCCGCATCATTCACTTCCATAATAGAGCCGGCCCTGACCGGATGAACCGGTTCCTGTTGTCAATTCCTTAGCTAATGAACAACAATATATCACAAAACAATGACAATGACCAATTTTGGCGAGTCCGGTTTTGAAACAGTAGTTAGTGGTTAACGGTTTAGAGTTTTTTTTTTTTTTTTGAGAGAGATAGACTTAGAGAAAAGATAATTGTATTTTTTTGCAAAGATATCTTAATCAAATTAAAGACATCTCATGATTTGAGCTTAAAATATGACTTTTTTTTTTGCTTTAATAATTCAATACCAATCCATAAATAAAATGTTCTAATTAATTTTATTTGATTTATTTTCTAATTAGTTGTTCTGGTAGATAAGATTAAAATGTAAGTGGTAACCAGTGTTTCTTTATGCCAAGTAAAACAAAAAACTTGAATTTTTGTAAGATTTACGAGAAAATCAAATTGAACGGTTGTAACTTTTCTAAATTATTTAACACTATATATTATATCTGAACTCCAATCAAATTTTAGTTACATTCAATTTATGATAAAAGGTCAATTGAAAATTACAGTAATATGCAGATAGGATTTTCCCAATTCACAAGTCTTCTCTCATTCACATCTTGTATTATTCTTTACCAGCTGTTCTCATTTGACTTTTTATTATTATTAATTTATTATTATATTTTGGAGTGATTGACTGACTATGAAGAGAGAAGAACTCCAATTAGTAACCTCTTCTTTTGAAGGCAATGGCATAATCCCCGGCTTTTATATTGGACTTGTAACATTTTTGCTCTTTCCACTTTTTACTTCATTTATTCAATTTGATAAGCAACTCTGATCTTTGAGTCAAACTCAAGAACTACACCAAATGACAAAGGATTACTGCTCAGATGAAGTGTTGACTGAAAAATGAAAATTTAATTGATCAGTGAAACAGTGGTCAGCATATTCAAGAACTCAATCCCCATTTGGGCTCTGGGACTAAAAGGTTTGTTGAATTCATCAATCTTCATCCTCTGAATCTTGAAATGTTACATAAATGTTAGATAAGCCATGTATAACACCTTTCTTTGAAGCATTCAGGGGAACAACAAAAATGAAAGAAAAAAACTATTAGAAAACAATGAAACAAGAAATGGGATTTCCCTGTTATCTGTACACACTCAAGGGACAAAATATATTGCTCTGACAGTTATATGGAGAAAGGCTTTGCATACATATCAAATGGTTCATTTGCAGTAAGCTGTGGTTCCTGTAGCAAAATACAAACCGAAAAAAGTTAGAAGATACTAATCGAAAATTAGCAAAGCATTCCTTACTTCAGCACAAATGATAAATAAATAAGTAATACAAAAAGACAGAAAGGCATGCGATCAAATTTCAATTTATTAGATATAATTTGAAGGCTTACAATTTATCTAGCTATAGTGCATCTTTAAGGCCTTCTAATGAATGTTACTGATGAAAAGGGAGACAACATATGTCCAGTTGAAACTTAAGAATCAAAGGGTAGCTCTTGGTGCAATGGAAAAGCATATACCATCCTACTACAATTTTGAGTACACTATCAGACATATTCAAAGAGATAAACAAACAAATGATTTTCTAAAAATTCATATGTATAGATGAGTTATCATGCTTTATAACATTTGGGTGTTGCATCACATGAAACTTTCCTGAATGAATACGAGATGCAGCAAATATTAGGCCTCAAATACCATGTTGAAATCATAGGAGCTGCCTAGAAAGTTTGTTGATGGCATATATGCAGACCTTTTTTGAATCAATTCCATGGGTTGGATGAGAGAACACAGGCTACATAATACTCAAAATGAAGAAACTCACTTCTTAGAAAGTTCATTGATAGCACAGATGCAGACTTTTTTGAGTCAATTTCATGTGTTGGATGAGAGAACACTGGATACATAATACTCAAAATAAAGAAATTCACTTCTTAGAGCTGCAAAAGGACACCATAAATCACCTACTAAATCCTAAAAAGCATTCACCACCTTAGAAGCATTTTCAAGGGCATCCCTCTAGCATCAGAAACCATGGGTAAATAACGTTTTGGCCATGACAGGAGAGAATTCATATGCTGTTTTTTATCCAACAGGAGAGGAGTAATGTGAAGTACATAAGTTTATTTAAAATGTCTCATATAAGTATATAACCGTGATAAAATATTGATAACAGAGACAGATGACTCAAATCTGCTTCCTTTTTAAAATTCTTATATTATGGTTGAGACTAAAAGCTTGTATTGAATTTTAGTATGTCAAACTCTCATGTCAATATATTTAGGTAGTCTACAATTCAACAAAGATGATTTTCATTTGTGGGTGAGAGAGAAAGAGAGCAAAATTTCAGCATATTTATTTAGTTTCAACTTTAGCCTTGAAAATACAATGCCACCCCCAAGATGAGTTTTTGTCTTGTAAAATTTTTTACTTTTCAGAGGTTGATGAACCGTTTATGCTATATTCCGAACTAGAAATTCAGTTCTTGTCTGTTAGAGTCTCAATGGCTTGCACAAGGCTGCTATAATTGAAGGTTTGGCCTTGCCTTGTTGCTGCCATTCCTCACAAGTACTGCTGGACTGAGAGTGAAGTCTTTGAAAGCATCAAGCTAGGTTATAGTTAGCAGTATCCTAGGTTGTCTGGTATGTACTGGCAGTACGATCAGATCATGATCAATTAGCCATGTGCTTATTGTAATTCCAGCATGTGTGTGATTAAGAATTGGCATGTAAAATAGTTAAAGTCAAGTTAGTTACTAACAGTTAGTTGTTATGGCAGTTACAATCAGCTAGCTCTTTAAAGATTGTATTTGCTATAATGGAAAGAACGACAAAGGAATAACCAATTTCTCTCTTTCTAATCTTCTATACTTTTCTAGTCTCTCTCATTTCTTAGGAGGCCTGGCTACCTCAAAAAAGCCACCCTAATCCCAAATCCTACAAGTTCTAAATCACTAAAATAGAAAATCCCTAACATAGTCTAAATAAGTGTCGTCTGTATATAAAACTAGTTTTCAGTTTTTCTGTGCATAAATGATGACAATATTAACTTAGTGAAAGACACAATGCAGACAAAAACCAAGATAACGATCAGTGCTTATATTTTTATTTATAATTCAAATAACTAGAGAATTATAATCCTATATTTCCTCCCAATTTTTAGTGTTTAGATTTATAGGCTAAACCATACTTTGGCCCTTGATATACAAAGTGAATTTTAATTTGGTCCCTAAATTTTTTTAAGTTCTGAATTTGCATTTGAAAATATTTTAACCTTGAGCAATCTTAGTTTGTTCCAACCAAAATGGGAATGATGTTGTCACAAAAATTATGACATGGGAATGATGTTTAGATTTCTGTTTGGTATTGTTATTCTCAGGTGACCATATTGCTCAAAATCAAAATTTTCAGGGATAAAATTGAAACTTCATGAAATCTATGTATATCAAATTAAAACTTAACCCAAATTTCAGGAACTAAAAGTATAGTTTAGGTTTTTTTTTCCTCTAAATTTTGTTCAGGCAGCATTTGCAGTTTGCACTATGTGCCAATGAAAAAAAAAATACACTAACATCAGCACAATTGTCTCTTTTCACAATACACGAGTCCAAATCAATGTGATTGCAATGACAACCATACCTGTCTCAACCCGCCGCCACTCCCTCCTGTCAAAAGCATGGTGAGAAGAGATGTCACTATACCACCACCACTACCTGGATCATCATCTGTGTTACGAATGGTTGACCGCATTGCATTTAGCATGGCTCCATATGTAGTTGCCTGTCCACGCTCAATGGCTTGGATGAAAGAATAAGTCATTGCACCAGTTGAAGTGATCCTTGATAGAGCCTGTCCACATAAAACATTAGCTCAGATCTTATAAATCACCACTATATTTTACTTGAATGAATAAACATTACCGCGGTATCTGCTGAGGTCTGATCATCATCACAGCCACTGAAAGATATGACCTCCCCACCACTTGTTCCTTTCCACACACCTGATCTAGGGCGATGGTCCTCCCATACATACCTCCCAGTCCTACATCCACACACACAGACAGATATATATAGAAAGTGCAAGCAAGAAAGGACAATGAAAGGACATAGTAGAAAAATTAGACTAGTACTCATCAATGGATAGTATACACTGGCAGAGACTTATTAAGGTTTTGGAAATTGTCTTGTAAACTTATCGCACTGTATTATTGAAGCAATATAACATAATATTTTGTATCCACTGAAAAAAAAGGACTCACCTATCCATTCTACATAGAAATGGTAAATCTAAAACGGTGCCACTATGGCAAGCATCTATGATTGCATGGAGCTTAACTCCAGGAGGAAGAGGCCGGACAATGGTTTCATTGATCTCATCATCAACAATCATTCCCTGAGTTTGAAAATCTAGGGGGCAGAGTGTTTCATCATATCCATCTATCTCATCTCCAGTGTAGTTCCTTTGCTGTGAACCATGACCAGAATAATGAAAAACCAAGGAGTCTCCTGGTTGACAACCTTGCACAAGCCAATACAGTGCCATTCTAATGTTGCTTTTAATGGGATGTCTGTAAGGATCAGCTTCTTCTTCTGCGAAGTAACTTTCACATGGGGACTCAGACTATGGCATGGAAAAAAATACAGGGGCATCAAAGAGTACAAATAAATAAATAAAATTGAATTCAGATTAAAAGGACCGATCTTTTTAGATTGTGGCTCTACATATGATTATCTAGTAACTTGTAATCAATTAAAACTTTGTATGTATACACTTAAAAAGCATTTCTAAAACACATTTAATAATTCAATAGTTACAACATCGGGGAAGGGGGATTCGAACCCTGAATCCCTTTATAAACGAGAGGAGACTATTGGTTCTAAATTGTTAATGCTAAAGTAAGGATTGAGTGATGGTCAGTTTGTTGGTTTTAGAAGAATAATTTTTTGCTTTTAGGGAAATGTGGACCGCATCTGAATTCATACATACACTTCCAACTAGATGAAGATAAATGTGGGTTCAATTAACTTAATTGGTAAATTCTCCTGCCATCAAATAATGAACTTGGGATCAAAATTAAATTTCCTATAGTCAGGTAGAATCGATTTGCCCTTCTTGATGCTCTGATTAGAAACAAATGAGTGGGGACTGCTTATCAATTGTAATCAAAGAAAAAAGACACATAACATAATAGGTATACAATTAAATTGACAAATATTTGAGACCCAACTCAGAAAAGACATAGCAAGTATTGCAAATAATGCATATGCGAGCAAATAAGCATTAGGACTTGTTCAGCAACAATCAGAATTCAGAAACAGGTGAATAAAACAACAGCAACATATGAGCAAAAAGGAAAAAAGAAATCTCTCTCTCTCTCAAAGCCCAGATAAGACAGCATACAAAACAAAAACACAAAAATTCCAACATAAACAATGAAAGGGAGAGATCAAAGATGAGGAAGAGAGTACCGTTGAGCATAAGAATGGAGGACTCAGGGAAGTTGAACTTGTTGACCAACAAGTACTTCATGCACTTGGCATCATTAATACAGCCCTTCAACTCATGCCGTGAGTTCTTATAAGATATCCCACAAATGACAGCACGCTTGCGGCCGTGCACGGCGGGAGGCGGCCCTCGTGGTGCCTGGTTGTAAGGAGACGGAGCAGTAAAGGCTGGTGGTGGTGGTGGTGGTGGGTAGTGCGGTTGGTGTTGATGAGTGGAGGGGTAAAAACCTTGTGGTGGTGGTTGGAGGTTACGAGGGCTAGCTATGCGAGTCACAGCATGGCAAATAGCACACCGGATTGAACGAGCACCTGGTGGAAGCTCCAAAGCTCTACGGCAGTTTGAACAATCTACAAGCAACATGTTGATTATGATGATAGAAAGAGAGTTTAGAGAGATCAAAGCTAGCTTTTGTTGGAGATCCGAGTATATATTTATTGTATGTTAATGATGATGAAACTTGGAAAGTCAACTTCTTCTTTTTTACATGAAATGAAAGGTAAAGAGAAGATGGGGATTATTGTTATGATGCGTTTATAAATTATAAGAAAGAGAGAGAGAAATCAAAATTTTGAACTTTGAAAGAAAAGGGTAGGAAAGAGAGAGGAGATTCATACGAGACTGACTTGTTGACTTGTAGGTTTGGTCTGCAATAAAACCGTTAGCAAGTTGCAAACGTTGGAAATGGCGTAGAAATGTTGGATTTGGCCTCCGTTTGGGATTCACGTTTCCCGTTTTTCAACGGTGTTTTTTTTAGTGGGTTTTGTATACAGTTTATGAGATCGCCAATTATTATTATTATTTTTTTTTTTTTCAGTTTTTAACTTTAATGAGCAGTATTCAAAAAAAGGCAAGGAAATATTAGCAAAGCAAACAACTACTCCACATCAACTACTACTACCCGTGAATTACACGGATTTGTTTGTCCAGACGCTTATGTTTTTAAGTCAATTGATTATTTGTTTATGAAATGAGTATATATATATATATATATATATATAGATAGAGAGAGAGAGAGAGAGAGAGAGAGAGAGAGAGAGAGATCAACTAATACTCCCCGTGAATTACACGGATTTGTTTGTCCAGACGCTTATGTTTTAAGTCAATTGATTATTTGTTTATGAAATGAGTGTATATATATATATATATATATATAGAGAGAGAGAGAGAGAGAGAGAGAGAGAGAGAGTTATTCTTTTTGGTTTGGCAATTAAACATATCATAGGTTGGTTCTATGTGGCTGCTCAAATTAGGCGTGCAATCCTAACTTTCTAGGGGAGGGCTACATTTGGATAATATGAATGTTAATTTTTTTTTTTTGATTGGATATGATTGTTAATTTGATAGCAGACAAGTTGTTTAAATCAAAATATTATTATGAATAGAAGATTCTTCTCGCTCTTCGTAAATTGTCATTATTGAATAAAAAATTCTAGAGACATAAATAATTTGACATATGATATCTGCTATGTGACAAATTATAAGCGGAAGATAAAAAAATCTAATATCAATAGTGAATCTAGATAAAATAAAATAAAAATTGTCAACTCAAATAATATGAAAAATGTTGTCAAAATTTTTATTGATAGAAATTTATATTATGTTAGCTCTATTATATATATATATATATACACACACACACACACACACTCTCTAATAAGAGACTTCTAAAAAAAAGACTTTCTTATTATAATTACGTAATTTATTGATATTATTACAAATTTACAACGGAGGGTGATGTTATTTCCACACAAAAAAAAAAAAACCAAAAAAAAAAAATTCTAAAGTCATTCACAACTTGTTATCATGGATGAAAAAAAAAATGAAAAATTTATCACTTACTTTACGTATCAAATGCAAGCTTTTAAAGTAAATCCCATAAAGATATTGATTCAATTATTTGGTATAGAATTTCCAAATTGAAGAATGAAACACAGCTTTTTTTTCATAATTTTTGTTCACAATTTGCTAAATTTGTAGATTATTATTGGAACAATATTATTTTCACATGAACATACAATTAATACAATTTTTATTATGTACTAATTATAATATGCCACCTTGGCAATAATGAAAAAAATAAAAAAGTCAATGTCACCGACAGATCGTGAAAGATATCTAAATATACATATACTTTATAATTAAAACCAACTGATAGTGAACGCTAAATAAGAATGTTATAGTTTAAAAATTAAAATTAAAATTGAAAAAAGTTTGCCTTCAACCCGTTATGTGGCAATTGATGAAGTTATCTACGTGTAATTTATTCACAAATCACATCACTCATTAAATAAGCTATATGATGAAGAGACTAAATTATATAAGGATATGGTGTAAAACCCAAGTTTTATACCCTCTAATCTCAACATGCCACATCATCTTATCATATATTAAAGAATAAACACAACTATACTTGATCAATTCTAATACCCATCTAAAAATTCAACCAAATTGAGAGTTTATTAAGATATTATTAACTGTAATAAGATGTATTGAGTTTCAAGTAAAAAGCTAATATAACAATTTTTAATGAATAGTGTAAAACATGAATTTTACACTCCATCCTTACCAAATTCAGACTTTATGATTTTTTTTTTAAGAAACTGACATTGGTGTATATTCAAAAGGGCTTAATTCTTGGATATACAGTACATATTTTAAACCTTTTTAATTCACACTCATTTTCCGATTCCCGATGTGAGATTAACCCACAGTTTTTTTCTTTTGAAAATACTAAGTATTTTAACATACAAACATGCATGAGGAGATGCGAGAAGGTCTTAAAGAAACTGACAGTAGTGTATATCCAAATGGGCCTAACTCACATAAAAAAATGGTCTAACTTTTGGATACACAGCATGACTCTATGATTAAATATACACATGAATAGTTTTTATAAATTATCACATAATGAGTTGAATGAGATTCATTTGAACCTAGTTTGGAGTAAAACTTTGTCCATTAAAATATATATTCAAAAATATTAATGCATGTTTTTAAAGAAAAATGCAACTTATTTGTAATTAATTATAAATTAATAAGGGTAAATTGCAATTTTTTTTATATAAGATAAAATTTTTATTCTAGCCTAATCTAAGTATATATGTGTGTAAACCTCCCTCCTAGAGACTTGAACTCCAACCTTTACTCCCTACATCCTATAAACACTTATACTTATAGAGCGATCACTGCTCTAAGGGAATATGGTGGTAAGGGTAAATTGCAAATTATATCACTAAAGTTTGGGAGTGTTTAAATTTTATACTATAAAGTGTCAAAGTTTGGATTTTACCCCCTGAAATTTAAGGGTGTTTGGATTTTACACCTTAAAATTTCAAAATTTAGATTTTACCCCAAAAAATTTGGGAGTTTTTGGATTTTACACCCCTAAATTCTAAAATTTTAGGGTATAAAATCTAAACACCCCTATATATTAGATAGTAAAATCCAAACACCCCTAAAATTTAGGAGGTAAAATCCAAATTCAAAATTGTTAGAGTATAAAAATCCAAACACTCCCAAATTTTAAGAGGTAAAATTCAAAATTTGAAATTTCAGAGTGTAAAATCTAAATACCCCCAAACTTTAATGGTATAATTTACAATTTACCCAATTAATGATTTCCCATGACTTGTCAATTCTTCATATGAAAGAGGGAAAACGTAATTCCTTTGTAATTAATTATGAATTGATAATTTCTCGTGATTTGTCATTTCTCTAGATGAATTGAGGAAAAATGTAACTCCTTTGTAATTAATTATGAATTAATAATTTGCCATGACTTGTCAATTCTCCAAACGAAAGAGTACACTCCATTAATGTTTGAGATACAAAACTTTTTTTTATACAGAATAAAAATTATACTCTAACATAATTTAAGTGCATATGTATATAAAACTCCTTTCTAGAGACTTGAATCCCGACCTTTGCCCCCACACTCCACAAGCACTTATACTTGTGGAATGATTATCGCATAAAAAATATGCGGTGGTAGATACAAAACTTATATAAAATCCTTATATGGAACTTTTCCCAACTACTTTATTTGTGAATTGAATAAATTAGGTTTGCACACATTCAAAGCAAGTAGTATCAATTAGGAGCATTAGTCTAATTATTTATGCTATTAATAAAGACAAGTGTATCATCATGAACTATTGTTACATACCAACATCATTGAAATATATTTGGGGTTCAATCCCCACTTACATAAAAAACTAATTGATATCTTGGTCTAATGATAAAGAGCAAATCCCATAGGTTGAAATTCTCTAAAAAAAATGACAAAACTAATAATACTCTATTTTAATTGTTACACTTGAAAAGGATTTATTTAGTTTCTCAAAAACAAAGATTTATTTTTAAATTAGAAATGAAATTGTAGCCCGACTTATTATCATATTGCATGAAAATACTAATATATCTACACACAATCAAATTTCAACATATGATGTATATTTCATGATAAATGCATTTTATGTCATTATACCAAGATACTAGTTGGTTTTTTTGTAGGTGGTGTTCGAATATTTAATTTCTTATTTGATGATAAGAGACTTTATTAGTTGAATTAACTGAAATCTACAAAACACCGATGTATTCAACATTAGAGAACCATTTTTTCTCATGTTTCAATTATCAAAATTGATTATTAATGTCAAGAGTCTTAAAACTCAACTGACATTTCTAGTTTTTTTTCAATGCAAACCTAGTTTAACCCCCCCCCCCCCTGCCCCCACCTTTCTCCCATAACTATTGAATTATTGAAACAATGTGTCTTCTTATACTATTTTATCTCCTATGTCAATTTGTCTATTCAAACCAATAATGCAACAAAAACATAAGGATTTACATCAATTCTAAATTGAATAATTTTATTGTAAAAGGAAGATAGTTTATGTGTGGTAGATTCGAACTAGCTTAATTGATAACATTTTTTATTACTGATTAAGTGATTGTGAATTGAATTCAACCTACCAAAATATTAAAAATAAGTGCTTTAGTTTGACAATAAAGAGTAATTATTATGGACTAGACATTATATATTCAATTCAAATTCTATCATGTATGTGTGTGTGTGTGTTTTTCAATGGATCATTTTACCTTCTTTTTTTTTTGGGGAGAAACAATGGACCATTTTACTTTAGTGGTTAGATATATGATCTAAGATGTAGTGATAGTTTATAACCTGATTCAATGAAAAAAATTGTTTTGGGTTACTTAAAGATCAATTTGAAGTAAATTTTGTTTTGTTAAACGTGACAAGATAACATATATTAAAACATACTATAGATATAGTTTATATATATTTTTTGGTAGAAATTGGGCTGGTTTTGATCTATCCCACAAACCATGGCCCATTGATCATCCACATGGGTTATCTGATAAGTAGATTTAAATTTAAATTAACTGATATTTATATGAGTTGTCAAGATTAGTAGTTAGGGATAACATATATCCGATAGTAGGTGAGTTCTACATGTATTTAAAGTATTCATAGAGTCAGATGAAGACTTACATTGAGTACACATACGTATAGTTTTTGAGTGCTCCCTTAAAATAAGACATCTCTAATAGCCTCACACGAGATCATGAGGAGTTAGTAAAGTAAGCGAAGAACAAGATCCGATAATTTGGTGATCCGTTCCACCAAAGGTATGTGTGTATATGACCCATAGTAATTTATTCAATATATATATATAGAATAAAATACATATATTTAACTTGACTGCTAGGAAAAAAAAGAGCTTCGTTATCATTGTTTTCCCCTCTTCAAGGTCAAGAAAACCCACAACGAGAGGATGTGATTGGTTGGCTTGCTACCAATTAAGATTTAAGATCCATATTTTTCGGTTCTCTTTATGATAATACATATCTGTATGTCACACCAATCTACATGTAATTCACTCAATGCATAAATTTTTTTTTGGTCATTTTAACTGTTGGGAGTTTTTCTAATTTTAATGTTGGTTAATTCCATTGGCAATAGTTGTGATCAAATATCATGATTTGGGAATACTTCATGCTTTGTAACCTTTGAGGCTGCTCAAAGAATTGGTGTTCGAAAATTTTTGCTCCGGCAAAAGTGGCTCTTGCTCAAACAATCGAGAAATGTCACCCAAATGGATCAATAATGGATTCCGATACTTCGCCTACACCTTGTTCGAGGCTTGCTTGAGCGAAATTGTAGAAAATGCTGTCTAATCCTATTTGAACTAGAATTTCCCTTGGTTTTTTTTTTTATTTTTACCTATTATATATCTTATAAAAATTTTATGAAAAAATAAAAAAAAAAATGAATTTTTTTGATAGCTTTTAATATCTTTCATGAAAGTAGTGTTAACATTTTTCAAAAATAATTTATTAGTAATTGTCCTAAAAGTGTCCGTTACCATGAACCTTGTTTTATTTAGAGACAATACAATCTCACTTGCCCTTTATGTTAATAAATAATAAGAGAGAGAATATTATATCTCTTCTCCCTATGCTTCATAAAATTATTTATTTACCTGCTCATCGGTTGCAAAGAGTTGGTCTCTTGCTTCCACCAGATTCATTTTAAGCATTGTTACCGCAAAGCTAAGAAGTTTGTGTATAGTTCTGCTAGGATGAGATCTAATCAAAATTTAAAATTTATTTTTCATGATAGTCTGCTACATTGTATTTATGAGGATTTGCCAAAGAACTTTTTTTTTTCAACTTTTTATAATTTGTTTAATGAATCTCTCTTTTACCTAAAAAAAAGAAAGTAAATTCCACTAACATACCTTGAAGTTTAAACTAATGCCAATCAGGTATAGAATTTTTCATAACTAATTGTTTAATCCATAAATAGTTAGTTATTTTTTCTCAAGTGATTAAATTGGTAAGTTTTGAAAAATTCTAAATTTGATTAGTATTAGCTCAAATCTCATGGGTCAACCACCACTATAAATTGTTATTGCGGAACCAAACCTGAAACCGCCACAACAAAATTGTGCAGACCTTGTAATTTCACTAATTTGTAGCAATAGCAGCAGCAGCAACGGTCTGATGAGCTCCATCGTTGCAATAGTATGTAGTGTCAGTTTTTCCAGCCGCCACAATAGAATGGAGACAACTTAGAATATTTTCAGCGACGGTTTATGTGAACCGCCGTTATAACACTTTTTTTTTTTTTTTCCTTATTCTTTAAACGGCATCGTTTTCCACATTGTTTTTTTTCCCGCTACATCTTTACCCTAAATACTCTCTTTTCCCTCCCAGTTCTCCACTACACGATCACACACACTCTCTCTCTCTCTCTCTCTCTCTCTCTTCAGTACAGAAAGCTTGCTCTCTTGCTCGTGAGTATCATCTATTTTCTTTAATGAATTTTGTGCCTTTTCTTTTCATTATTTAAAAATTTTCGTTTTATACTTTGATTGAATTGTGATTATGTTTGTTTTACACTCACTGTTGTTGTAAACCAAAATTTGCTGCTTCTAATTTTTGTCTCTAGTCTCTACTCTGCACTTAGATTTCGATTTCTTTCTATTTTATATTGTTGTTCCATAGTGATTGTTAGATACTGTTTATCAAGCTATATATATGTATATATATTTATTTATTTCTTACATTTTATTTCTCTTTTTGTTAAGTCAAATGTTTTTCATTTGTTAGAAAATGGCGGATTGTTATGTGGATAGATGGACTTCGCAACAAATATACCATTTAACCTTAATAAATGTCTTAGCACTCATCAATTTTTCCTTACTGCCTTAGCACTCATGATTAGGGATTTTGAAATAGCTTTTAGTACTAAATATAGCTTCCTACTCAAAATTAATAAATTAGTGATGTTAGCAAAGTACAAAATTTACTACATAACTTATAATAAATTAATGTGCCACCAATTAGTTAAATCCCAAAAAAGTAATTTTGACGTTAATTTATTATGTTATTAACATCAACCAATTACACCAATTGTCACATCAATTTTTAAATTTAGTGGTTTAGGTCTCTATCAGTAGTGTTGTTTGCTTTGTGTATATTTGTTTTCTCATGTCCTTTTGGGAATTCAATTGTAAAGTCTTGTTTGGATGGTAAGTATAAAATGAGATTATTTTAGATGGGAATTAACGTTGAAACTGTAAAAACCGTCACTTTCGTAAGTTTGAATGCCTAAATGTGAAACTAAATAATTGAAATAATGACTAACCCTTTATGTGCACTTTCATGAAATTTGCATCTCAAAAAGTGACTAAGGATGGGATGATTTTATGTCCATATGTAAATTGTGTGAACTCAGCTATGTTTACTCTAGATGTTGTACATGATCACATAATATCATTTGGATTTAGAAGAGTTATGAGACTTAGATTTTATATGGGGAACAATTTTCTCCAACAACCTCTAGTGGAACTAATGCAAGTCATTTTCAAAAAATCTCTAATGAATGCAGTGATATTCATGCCATGTTGTATGATGTGTTTCTCGTGCAGGATATGGCATCAGAACCACGAGAAGAAGGTCCAAGTGTACAACAATCTATACAAGGTCCCAATGAAGATACAAAATCGGTTGACAACTTGATGAAAGATGCTGAGCAGCCTGTATATAAAGGCTGCAAGAATTTTAGCAAATTATCATTCATTAGGCAGCTGTACCACTTGAAGTGTCTTAATGGTTGGTGCAACGAGTCATTTACCATGTTGCTTCAACTTCTGCAAGATATGCTTCCTTCTGATGCTAAGGTGCCAAAAGACTCTTATGAGTTTGAAAAGATTGTTAAGGATTTAGGTTTGAGTAATGAGAAGAGTCATGCTTGTCCCAGTGGTTGTACGTTATTGGAGAAGGGGAATTCCAATGATGAAGCTTGTTCAGTGTGTGGCTTTTCAAAGTGGGCAACAAATGGGGATGATGTTCAGACTGATACTAATGCTTTGTCCAACAAAAAAAAGAAGAAGGTTGCAAAGATCTTACATGGATCAACCTCTTCTAACAAAAGTGGCAGAAGTAGTTCATTGCGAGGGATACAAATAAGTTCTGAAGAATACAGACAAAGAGAGAAAGAAGAGATATGTGAGCCGAAGGCTGGATTGTCTAATATAATGGAACAAATGGCTAGCTTCATTCAAGGAATGCAACAACAATCTCGTACTGGTTTCCAGGTTATTAATATTAAATAGTTTATAAATTAATTTAATCTATATTTTTAGTTATTCTTAATATATTATTGAATATGTTTAGTACATTAACTTTTTTACTTCATCATTTAGGGCATAGACGTGGGTAGTGGTGCTCAGGATAAACAATATCCACACACACAAGGATCATCAGTTGCTAGTCATGAGAATGAGCAGCAGGGTAAGATTTTTTCTATATGTTCATCATTAATTTGAAATGTACTTATTTTAATATATGTGAAGAAGTATCGGTGTACTATATATGCTTGTATAATGACAACAATAGCTGAGGTATTCAAATTGATTTGTTAGATATTGGATAGTGTTGGTGACATTGGTTATGTAACGATTTGATTTGTTGGAAGTATTGGTGACATTGGGAGTGTTATGCATGTAATATGTTGTTTGTAGTTTATATTTTGTTTGTGGGATGTTGAGAAGTACTGGTGACATTGGTTTTGCAATACTTGTGATCTGTACAGTCATATATGAAAGTAGAGATAATGATGCTAGTATTCTCGGGTGAGATTGGATATGTATTTTGGCATTGTTTAATTAATTTCTACAAAAATGGTAATTTTAGATTTTTTTTTTTTGGTTGTTGTTGTTGCAGGTAATAAGACAATCTAGAGGAATGAAGATGGATCAGTCGAAGAACAAGTCTCTTTTATTCCCCTGTTATTGTAGATATTTAGCGTGGTGATTCAAATGTCGAACTTTTGAAACAAACAATTTGGAAATTGTTGTAAGTTATTATTAACCTATTAGTCTAAGTACCTTGATACTTAAAAAGTGTAATGCTACTGTATGGATTTTATTTTATTTAATATATGCTACTTTATGCTATTGTGATATGGATTACATATATATGATAATATGATTAATAAGAAATATATTTAGAAATCACATAAAAAAAAAATCAGTTTGGGTTTAATAACTATGTATTCAGTGATTGTGTGCGTGTATATATATATATATATAAACTATGTATACAGTGATCAATCAAGTTTTTTGTTTAAAAACAATCGTTTTGGACTGGTTTGTGCTATTGTGATATGGATTTCAATTTGGAAATTGTTATTAGTTATTATTAACTTACCAAAAAGAAGAAGTTATAATTAACTTATTAGACTGAAATATCTTGATACTTGGAAAGTTTAATGCGACTTTATGGATTTCCTTTTTTTTAACATATGCTACTGTGATATGGATTTCATATATATGATAATATGGTTAATGAGAAGGGATTAAATTCTATAAGAACGTAGTGTAAAATTCATGTTTTACCCCTTCAATCTCAATATATCACATTATTTTATCACATATTTATTTATATACACAATCATACTCAATCAATTCTAATACCCATATATAAATCCAACCAAATTAGGAATTTATTGAGATGTTATTAGGTGTGGTAGGATGTATTGAATTTTAAGTAAAATTTTGATGCGGCAATTACTTATTAGATGGTGTAAAACATGTGTTTAATAACTATATATATATAGAGGGCGTTTGGATTCCACTTAAATTTTTCACGTTTTGCGTTTTTTTTTTTTTTTTTTTTTTTCTGCTGCTGCTGCAGGGGGACAAGTGTGCAACGCGCACTGTGCGCACACTGTTCATATATTTTTTTATCAATTTTTTATTAAAAATGGGTCCTGCATCACTATTCACACATTTAAAAATTATTTTGTTACAGTGTTTTCAGTTTTCAGTTTTCAGCAATAAGTTCTATCTAAATGGACCCATAGTGATCAATTAAGATTTTTGTTTAAAAACAATAATTTTGGGTTGGTTTAAAAACAATTGTTTTTGACCCGTTGCATAAATTATAATACATAGATCAACCCCTAAAACTTATTCGACACTTGTACTCACAAAAACCCTCCAGAGTCACCTGGTTCGACCTGTGTGAACCGTGGAACCATTTGAGGGTCACAAGTTATCAAGGATCAACTCTCAACAAGCTGGTCAGTACCTTAGTTGATCTTCCAAATCCAACCCCAAGCTTTTTTATTTTTTTTTATTTTTTATTTAGATATGATTTTAAAAACTGGAAAGACCAAAGAACTGAAAAAGAAATTGCTTACCGATTCTTTGGCTCAATTGGGATCAAACCGATGGTCGAATCAATGATGTCATAATTAATATAACTTAAAAAATTTAATTACTTTTTATGTGAATTTAGAGTTTTTATAAATTATATTATGAAAATATAGAAAAGAGATATTTTTTTTAAAATTTGTAATTGTTGTTGACAAAGTATAATTTGCTATTTAAGTTCTATATTTTTATTTTTATTTTTATAAATAATAGTTTAATAGTTTAACTTTAATTTTTAAATTATAACTGTTTATTCAAAAAAAAAAAAACTAAGATCAAAGGTCCAAAACATTGGAATAACTAGACAAGTCATTCCATTCCCTCCAAAAAAAAAAAAAAAAAAAAAAAAAGTCATTCCATTCCCAATGACACACATCTTTTTTCTCCCCTTAAATCTCTCCCCCACATTTTACCACTTACCATTAGTTTAATCGCCGCACAGGTTCTCGGTTTTTTCAATTGAACTACCATTTTTTTAATAAAATTTTTTTTTAATTTTATTTTTTATGATAATCAGACTAGATTGGTGTTCGGTCTTTATTAAACCAATTAGTTCGGTTTGATTTTTAAAACCATGATTTTAAATTAGTAACAAAAAGGATTGCTCTATCCCAAGCGATTTCTGAATTCTAGATTGGATGAGGCACATTATAATGTATAATCTCAACCCAAGAGAGTCTTAAGTCTTTCGCCAGTTAATGTAAATCTCTAAAAAAGTTTGTCCTTTGAAGCCATGGAAGCGATGAACCGGTTCAACTGCCACACCTATCTTACATTAAAATGGTTTGATCACACTCCTTCAAACCCAAGAAAAGGTATCAAATAACAACCATCTTGATTCTTGACCCATGGTTGAACCTTTTGACCGGTCAAACCTTACCCTTATCTTTTTGCAGGCATTAGTATTACTGATGATGTTGAAATCGTCAGTTGAGTAGGTTCGTCCAGATGAGTCAGCACAGACTTCGTCTTTGTACCTGCAAAGACGACAATAGAATCCTTCTTCTTAAGTGGTCACCGGTGTGGTGTCAGCCACAAAGTCTCCAATGGTAAAGTTAGTAATGAGAAATGGCAAAATAGGTTTGTAAGAACTAGATTGAATAGAGTATTCTTGTGAGTATGTGTGTATGTCCCTTCTTTGGCTCTTAGGTGTGCCTTATATCCAATTTCATTCTTTCTAGCCATTGTACCCTATTCATGGTGGTGTAATTGCTTCTTTTGTAACGCTCTGAGCTCATTCAATGTGGGCTTTGATGGGTCTCCAACGATCTTCTTGGCTGATTAGTAATCGTCCGAAACATTGAATGCTCCTCTTTATGGCGCTCCTACCATCGTCCATGCTGAGGAGGGATGAATGATGGTATTTGATGGGTTCGTTTGGACTGAGATTTTATTGGTCCTATCTACTGCCCCCCCCCCCCCCCCCCCGTCCTATGGTTGTCGTTACGTGTAATGACGATCATAGGAAGATGAAAGGTTTTTTGTTCAGACGTGACCCTTGGGGTTCCATGTTAGTCACATTTAATCAGTAGTGACGGCGCCTTACGCGTTGTGGCCATGTGGCACATTTTGACTAGTGGAATTCAATGCTTCACTCGTGTCCTTTGGGTTTCTCGTTGATTTTCAGTTTTTTGTGCCTAACTTTTATAAAACTTGTCCTCTTTTCTCTTTCCTCGTTACTTTCTCTTCTTTGCGCCATTGTTTTTCTTCTTTGAGCTTCATGTTGAGTTTCTTCTTTTTGGGATTTGTCCCTTTCGAGGTACGGTTTCTTTCCTCAAGCTTTACTCATTGTAGCAAAAAACATTGTTGGTTTTTTTTTTTTTCGTTTTAGGGTTTGGAGGTTTTTTTTTTTTTTTTTTCATGGTAGATAGCTCTGAGGTTAGGAGACTCTGTCCTTCCCTTTTGTTTTTCTTTGCGTGCTTAGGGGCTTCTCTAAGCTCTTCTTGCTCTTTTGGCTCTTCAATTGAGGGTTTTGTGTTTGGGGGTAGTGGCTTAAGTCTAGCGTTGTCTAATCTACTCCCTTTGCTTCGTGAGTATGTGGATTGGTTTGAGGGAATAGTGGGTGAATTGAGAATTATGTCGGAAGTGAGGTCCAACGAGCTAGAAATTGGGTTGTCATCTAGCGACGACCCTGTCGAGGTTGAGCTGGAGGTGGATATCGCGGCTTCTAGCTAAGAGAGGTTAGGGCTTTTCATGCCTTCGGGGAGGCATGTGGTCTAGATGCTGAGACACTCTTTAGGTTTAAGAATAGGTTTCAATTCCCTGAGAGAGTTAGGGTTCGTCTTCCTCATAGAGAGGAACGGGCCTGTCATTTTTCTCCTGGGGAGGTGTGTTTCTATGAGGATGTCTTCTTGAGCGGTCTTAGGTTTCCCGTTCATCCCTTCATCATGGAGCTTCTGAATCACTTCAACATTGCTCCCACGCAACTTATGCCAAACTCGTGGAGGATTGTGATCAAATGTATGGAGATATGGATGGCTGTCACTGAGGGGGACATGATTAGGGTGGACAAGTTCACATATTTGTACCGTCTAAAGGAGTCAAAAGAGAATGGGTACTATGAACTTGTGCCCTGGGTCAGGAAGGCTAGGATCATCACGGATCTATGATTGTCCTTCCAATATTGGAAATCGAGGTTTTTTTGTGTCTAGGGACGAGTGGGAGACTCCTTTTGACGAGTTCTAGGGTGACATTCCTAGGTTGATTCGTCGTTGGAGAACCTTGAGTCTAGGTGCGTCAAACTTCTGCAAGTCTTTGTCCTTTCTTCCTTTCTCCTTTTTTTGTGTGGCTAATCTTTCTATTTGTTGTGCAGTTAAGAAGCGTCCAAAGCTCAAGAGTAGGTATAAGAGGTGAGTCGAAGCAGCTACTAAATACACTAAGGCCATTGAACACTTCGACGACTTGGTTAACCCCAGAACCTTAGCTCGTCACTGCCTCGGTCCGGAGCCTTCCCCTTTTGTTCTACATACCATTGAAATTGAAGAGAAGAAGAGTAAGTGTTTACTTGGTTTGTTACTGCTTGAGTTTCATACATACATACATATATATATATATATATATTTATTTATTTACAAGTGTTTCTCTTTCGCAGAGATGATGACAAAGTTTAACTAGGGGATGTACGCCAAAATAAGGGCCAAGAAGAACGAGCCCCTCTCCTAGCTCGGGAAGAAGGTGGTGCGTCTGATGGAGAAGGGGAATCTCGTCACGCCAGTTGCCTCCATTTCTAGGGCTGCAAAGACTTCATCTCCTACCACCTCGGTGGAAGAGATCACTCCTCGCCCAAAGAAGCAGCAGGTGGTGGATAAGGGCAAGGAGAAGGCTGATTCACGCTCATCTAGCATTTGGGACGATGCCAGCCTGGCACTGACAAGGGTGCAAGATGACTTCAGAGCTGAGGAACTTAAGGCCTTTACTGATGTACCTTCCAACGAGATCGTGAGTCGTCATATTCATAAGCTCATCTAGGTAAAGTACTTGTATCACTTATCTTTCTTCTCTTTTCCTCCTTTGTGTGGATCTAAAAGCTAGATGCTTTGTGTGAATTCTTTTTCAGGTCTTGGGGGAAACCATCCACATCATCACGGAGTACCTGACTCAGGAGGTGAAGGCCATGTTAGTGGGGTCTAGGGTGGAGGCTCTGGAGGCAGAGAACTCGAAGCTAAGGAAGGATCTCATTGTTGCCATGGGCGAGGCCAACACTGCCAAGGAGAAGGCTAAGGTCTTGGGTGACGATTTGAGAGCTAAGAGGCAGCTGGCCTTAGAAAAGGACGAACAACTCCAGGCTGCAAAGGAAAAGGTCAAGACCATTGCTGTCAAGGTTGTTGAAGCCTTTCAACAGACTTACGAGTACAACACTGTGCTCTTTAGTTGGTATTACAAGGGCTTTGAGCTTCTTTGACGGTACCTCGTCAAGCATCCTATTGACGCGGACTTGGGAGGTTTGGACCTGGAGGAGGTTGGCAAGGAAATGGAGGCGGACAAATCTTTTTAGTTCGTTGCTGTTGCTCCTGAAGGGGACGCTTTAGAGCCCGCTCCTGTTGGTGGTGACAAGGCTGCTGCATGAACCCGTCTAGCACACATATGTGTTTCCTTCTTCTTCTTTTTTGTGCCCAATATGTTTTTGGGCTTCTAATTTCAAGACAATACTGTTCTTTTTTGCCCCGTGTTTTTTGGGGCTTTTAATTCTCGTTTATGGGCAAGATATATTTATGCTATTGCTTATTTCCATACCTTTGATGGCTCTTTTCTTGTTATGTTTTGATGCATGTGAATGGTGCCTTTGTCAGAGTCTTTGTTTGCTTATCCATGTCTTCGTCATTTTTTAGATGATTCACATCCTTCTGTGAAGTTCTCTTTTGGGTTCGTCAATGATTTACTTCCGTCTAGTGGAATCTTATCACTTAGCCTTGTTTTAAGTGACTTACATCCAATTAAGGAATTTTGTCACTTTAGCCTCGTCAGTTATTTACATCCGTCTAGCGAAATCTTATCACTTAGCCTTTTTTAGGTGACTTACATACAACTAAGGAATCTTGTCACTTTGGCCTCGTTAGTGATTTACATCTGTCTAGCGGAATCTTATAACTTAGCCTTTTTTAGATGACTTACATCCAACTAAGAAATCTTGTCATTTTGGCCTCGTCAGTGATTTATATCCGTCTAGCGGAATCTTATCACTTAGCCTTTTTTATTTTATTTTATTTTTTTAGGTTTGCACGTAATGAGATGGAATATTGGCTAAATAGTATTTTTATTACTTTGTTTCAAACGTGGATACAATTGCCTCTTACATTTATTGATGATACTTCTTCAGATGCTTGATATTCCATGGCCAAGGCAGTTTCTTCCCGTCCATTGTCTCTAGGTGGTAGCTGCCTTGTCTTGAGTAGTGGATGATCTTATAGGACCCTTCCTAAGTTGGCTCGAGCTTCCCTTGGGTTGGATCCTTAGTGGCTAGTGTGACTTTGCGCAGGACGAGGTCTCCTATGTCGAGTCTTCTAAGCTTCACCCTCTTGTTGTAGTATTTAGTCATTTTCTGCTGGTATTTCGCCATCTTCTGAGATGCTCCGTCTCTTACTTCATCTAGGCAATCTAGGTTGACTCTCAACTAATCGTTGTTGTTGTCTCCACTAAAAACTTCTCTTCTCATGCTGGAGATCCCTACTTTGACAGGAATTACTACCTCGGTGCTATAGGTAAGCCTAAAGGGAGTTTCTCCTGTCAGGGTTCTTGCTGTAGTTCTGCAAGCCCATAAGACACTAGGCAGTTCTTCTGGCCACGAGCCCTTTGCTTGTTTCAGCCTTGCTTTGATGATCTTCAGCAGCGTTTGGTTCGTCACTTTTGTCTGCCCGTTGGCTTAGGAGTGTCCTAGAGATGAGAACTGGTTCTTGATTCCCAATCCTGAGCAAAAGTCTCTGAAGTCTTGGCTGTCGAATTGTCTTCCGTTGTCCGATATGATCGTCTTGGGTATTCCAAATCTGCAACCTATGTTCTTCCATATGAAGTTTTGGATCTTTGCTACCGTGATGGTCAGTAGTGCTTCTGATTCAACCCTTTTTGTAAAGTAATCAAACACGACTAGTAAGAATTTCACCTATCTCTTACCTTGGGGTAGCGGACCCACATTGTCAATTCCCCACTAGGCGAATGGCCACGGGGAGGTTATAGGTGTCAACTTTTCTGCTGGGATACATTGAATATTTCCAAACCTCTGAAATTTGTCACATCGTTCAACAAACTCTCTTGTGTCCTTCTGCATAGTAGGCCAGAAGTAACCCATTCTGATGATTTTACTTACCAGTGATCTTGGACCTGCGTGATCTCCAAATATCCCTTCATGGATTTCTTCCAGGATGTACTGAGCCTCACTTTCATCGACACACTTCAGGTATGGCATGGAGTAACCTCTTTTGTATAGAGCATCGTTTAAGATAGTGAACCTGGCTGCTCTTTTTCGGACTTTCCTAGCCTCTTCGATGTCCTACAGAAGTCGTCTGTCTTGAAGGAAAGATAGAATTGGGGTCATCCAGCCGCTTTCGCTTTGAATTGTGAAGGTGTGGATCTCTTCAATGCTTGGACGCCTCTTAACTTCCAATTTTAATCTGTGCTCGTTGATCCCGCTTTTGGCGATGCTTGCTTCACTATCTTGCTTGCCCTTACATTCTAACTCCTAGGGACCTGCATGAACTCTACCCAATCAAATCCTCGAGCTAAATGCTTCGTTAGTCTCAGGTATTTCTGCATTCTCTCCTCCTTTGCCTCATATTCTTCCTTTATCTGTCCCACGACCAGCTTAAAATTGCTTTAGTGGAGCAAGTTTTTAGTGCCCAACGCTGTTTCGATCCTTAGTCTCGTCAGTATGGCTTTGTACTCTGCTTTGTTGTTGGTGGCGGGGAACTGAAGCTGAACTCCATATTTAAGTGTATCTCCCTCCGGGGTAATGATAATGACCCCCTACTCCACCCTTTTTTTTGGTTGACAACTCGTCAGCTTGGATCATCCATCTCTCCATTTCGTCTGGTTCCCTATCTTCGTCAGGGATCTTGAACTCGACGATGAAGTTTGCTAGTGCTTATGCCTTGATAGCTGTTCAGGGGTGGTACTCAATGTCAAACTAACTAAGTTCAATTGCTCATTGAACCATTCTTCCTACAGCCTCGGGCACGCTCATTGACTTCTTTATGAGTTGGTCCATCATTACTAGGATAGGATTCGCCTAGAAGTAGGGGTGCAGCTTTCATGAGGCTACAATCAAGGCAAATGCAATCTTCTTGATCCGTGGGTACTTTGCTTCAACTCATTGGAAGGCCTAACTAGCATAGTAGATTGGAATTTGTATTCCATTCTCTTCCTGAATCAAGGCTGCACTCACAGCTGTAGCTAACACTGCAAGGTATAAGTATAGGTCTTCCCCTTCTCTAGACAGGCTTAAAAGAGGTGGATTGCTCAAGTAGTGTTTTAGATCCTGGAAGGCCTTCTCGCATTCCTCCGTCCAAGTGAACGCTTGCTTCAGAGTCTTGAAGAAAGGCAGGCATTTGTCTGTCGCCCTAGAGATGAACTTGTTGAGTGTTGTTACCCTCCCTGTTAGTTTCCGGACTTCCTTCACTGTCTTTGGTGATGACATCTCTAACATGGCTCGTACATTTTCTAGGTTTACTTCTATCTCCCTCTGGGACACTATAAACCCTAGGAATTTTCTCGACGCAACCCCAAAGGCGCACTTGTTGGGGTTCATCTTCATCGATATTGTCTAAGAGTAGTGAATGTCTCCTCGAGGTTGTCCAAGTGTGAAGATTCCTCCTTGCTCTTGACGGGCATGTCATCTACATATACCTCCATGTCTCTCCTAATTTACTTATTAAGCATCCTGTTTACTAACCTCTGGTAGATGACTTCTGCATTTTTTAGTCTAAAAGAAATTACCTTGAAGTAGTAGAGCCTTTGGCTTATGATGAAAGTAGTTTTCTCCTGGTCTTTTTCTGACATCTTGATTTGTTGTATCCCGAGAATGCATCCATGAATGTAAGGAGCTTGTGTCTTGCTGTAGAATCCACCAGCTAGTCTATTCTTGGCAAGGTGAAGCTGTCTTTATGGAAGGCTTTATTTAGATCTATGAAGTCTACGCACATTCTCCACTTCCCATTTGCCTTCTTTACTAAGACGACGTTAACTAGCTAGTTTGGGTAGTAGACCTCGCGAATGAAGTTTGCTGCCAGTAATTTGTTTACCTCGTCCATGATCACTTGATTCCATTCAGGAGCAAAGACTCGTCACTTCTACTGGACGAGATTCTTCTCGGGGTCTACATTCAGCTAGTGTTGGATAAATTCAATGATTATGCCTGGAATGTCCTCGTGACTCCATGCGAAGACATCCAAATTACTCTTAAGGAATCAGATTAATTTCCTCTTCATCTCTTCGCTCAAAGTAGCCCCTATCCTTGTAGACTTTGTTGGTTCCTTGTCCACTAGCTCCACGGTTTCCAGGGCTTCCACTTTTTCTTCTTCTTTCTCTTCAATCATCCATGTATGGTTCTCTTTTGCAACTAATACTGCTTGGTAGCATTCCATAGCCAATACCTAATCTCCCTTTGCTTCGCCCACACCATTCTCTCTTGGGAACTTTACCTTTAGGAAATAGGTGGATGTGGCTGCCTTCCAGCGATTGAGTGTAGGCCTTCCAATTATTACGTTGTACAAGGAAGGATAGTTTACCACCAGGAAATTGAGCTGATGAGTCATCTGTCGGGGGTAAGACCTTACCGTGACCGTCAATATCACTATGCCTTTGGGATACACTCCATCTCCACTGAAGCTGACAAGGGGGGACTCAAAGGGTCATAGTCTTTCAGGATCCACATTCAACTATTGGAAAGCAGAGAGATAAATGATGTCCACAGATCTATCGTTGTCTATGAGGATCCTCCTGGTGTTGAACCCCTCTATCATAAGCATTATGACCAGGGGGTCATCATGCGGCTGTTTTACTCCTCTGGCATCTTCTTCTGAGAAGATCATGTCCCCGTCCATCCTTTTCTGCTTCAGAGGTTGTATCCAGTGGATGCTGTTTACCTGCCTCTGTTGCACCTTCCTGAGAGATCTGAAAGACCCACCTGTGGACGGTCCTTCTGTGATCGTCTTTATTTCTCCCATTGCGCTTTGTGGATGGTTGGATGAGTTGTCTTCATCCCTCAGAACAACTTCGTGCTTATCCTTGTTATCATTCCTGGATTTACTAGAATCCCCATTCTTCACAAACTTCTGCAACTTCCCCCTCCGAATGAGGTCTTCTATCTGCTCCTTCAGGTCCCTACAATCTTCCGTGTAATGACCATGATCCTTGTGCAAACGACAATACTTCTTCTTATCACACACATTAGGGGACGAGTGCAGCGGTCTTGGCCATTTGAGGTAATGCTTGTCCTTAATTTGCTTCAAGATTTTGTTAACATGCATAATAAAAGGGGTAAATTTTACCGTTTGAGGGGTTTTGTCGTCTTTTCGCTTGTTCCCGTTAGTGCCTTGACGATCCCCTCGTTCTCTTTTTCGTCCTTTTCGTTCTTCTCCCTTTTCTTCTCTCTCCCCGGGCTTATCTTCGTCTCTTATGTTGGGGACATATTTTTATGTAATTGGCATATTCTTTGAAAAAACGCACTTTACTTGTATTTGGGTAAATCTAAGTAGGTTCAAGATGATCATTACAAGTGGTTAGATTGAAGACATGAAAATTACTCAAAAACTGCTCAAGAAAAGTGCAATCTGCAGGTTTCGATACCTCATCGATAGAAGCTCAATCTGTCGAGATTCATTAAAGCTAGACAGATGTCTCAATCTATCGAACTTACAGGATTCAGATTATAACCAGCAATGTTTTTACTCTAAAAGACTATTTGTTTATGGGTTTGTATAATTTTTATTGGACTAAGAAAACTCAAGGTTTGTGTAAACTTATTTGGAATGGGAGAGTCCATTAAGCCCTTATTTAAAAAGAGGTGGAAAAAGAAAAACCTAACCTTAGAGAGCTTCATAAGGTTTTCTTTTTGAAATCCTAGCCTCCTCCTACAGAAGAAAGATTCTTGCTGCATTTCTTGTACGCCTTTGAGTTTTGTAACCAAGCAAAGTCTCTTGTACCAACATTGAAGATCTTATTGGTGTTTCTATGTGAAGCTGCTGCAAATCAACAACAACAATCAATGTGGAGTTAGTCACGTACTGGGATTCGTGCAAAGGAGTAAGCCGCGTACTGGGATTCTCGCAATTGGTTAGTCACGTATTGGGAGTTGTGCATTGAAAAACAGAGATTGTCATTATAAAACAAGTCCAATTGGGTATTGGGGTAAGGGTTCAACTGTAGGTATAAGGTACTGGGATTCCTTTACTTGTAACCGCTTGTTGTGATAATAGTGGATTTTCAGGAGTGATGACCTTAAAATCACTCGGTGGGGTTTTTGCCTTGGAGGTTTTCCCCATTCATAAACAAATCACCGTGTCAAATTTGTTTTCTGCTGCACTTAAGTTTATTGGTGATTTGTTTGTGCTACCACGCGTTTGCATGTTAAATTGGTTAATTAATTAAACTTGGCTAATTAATCAACTTAATCCATCACAAGGGGTCAATACGTTTTTGGTCTATCATCTTATTGCTGCTAGGGCATCTTTAGCATTCATATACTTCTGCACTTTCAAGAGCATTTTTGCCATCGCCCGAGGAGGGCTCTTTGCTAGGGCGACCACGAACTCTCTGGACTTTATTCTGGCTTTGAAGGTCATTAGCTGGACTTTATCATTTGCTTCATTTACCTCTAAGGTCTCTCTGGTAAAATGCTTCACATGTGACCTCAGGGTCTCCTTCTCCCCCTGCCTGATAGTGAGCAGGTGGTATGCTGATCTTTTCGGGCATTGTCTATCGAAAAAATGGTGTAAAAAGGAATTACCCAACTGCTCAAAGCTATGGATGGACGAGGTGAGTAGCTTAGTGAACCGCTCCCGTGCTACTCCTTTGAGAGTGGCGGGGAAAGAGTGACACAATATCTCGTCAGGGGGCTATTGGAGGCCCAAAGTTGTCTTGAAGGTGTTGAGGTGATCTAGAGGGTCCTTCAGACCATTAAACTGCTCGAGCTGAGGGAGACGAAATTTTGGGGCCATTGGGCACTCTAGGACTGCTATTGTGAATGGCAAATCCATCCTCCTGACCATCCTCTCTAGGCTCCGATCTTTTTTCTCCCTTATTGCACTCCGCAACTTGTTCATCTCCCTTCTCATTTCCCTAAGGAGGTCTGAATTCACTCCCTTGGGAGTAGTTGGTTACTGGTGGTCATTCCCTCTTTGGTTGTCTCCCTCGTCGTTCCGGTTAGTCCCAGGATGGTTGTTTCCTTCGTCATTTCGGTTAGTCCAGGAACGGTTGTCTCCTTGCTGAATCTGCAACCACATCTCCTGGTTCTACCTCGTGAGCTCTGCCATGCTGGCTGTGAGTGTTTGGATTTGCAAGGTTAATGCTACAGAATCTTGCGGCGTGCTAGACTTCATTTGGACTCTAAAGTTGAATGGAACTACGCTCTCGAACCTAAGTACGAAATTGTTGTCCCTACAGACAGCTCTAAACTGATGATGCTGAAATCGTTAGTTGAGTAGGTTCGTCCAGATGGGTCAGCACGGACTTCGTCTTTGTACCCACAAAGACGACAATAGAGTCCTTCTCCCTAAGTGGTCACCGGTGTGGTGCCGGCCATAGAGTCTTCGATGGTAAAGTTAGTAATGAGAAATGGCAAAATAGGTTTGTAAGAACTAGATTGAACAGAGTATTCTTGTGAGTATGTGTGCATGTCCCTTCTTTGGCTCTTAGGTGTGCCTTATATACATTCTCATTCTTTCCAGCCATTGTACCCTATTTATGGTGGTGTAATTGCTTTTTTTGTAACGCCTTTGGGATCATTCAATGTGGGCTTTTATGGGTCTCCAATGATCTTCTTGGCTGATTAGTAACCGTCTGAAACATTGAATGCTCTTCTTTTATGGCGCTCCTACCATCGTCCATGCTGAGGAGGGATGGACAATGGTATTTGATGGGTTCATCTAGACTAAGATTTTATTGGTCCTATCAATTACAATTTACACAATTATGATTTTTCACTTCTCATTCAAAGTCCTGGTCCTAGTCAATCACTGACTCTGCCTTATCAAGATCAATTTAAATTGCTCCTAATTTATAGATTGGTGTATTAAAGATTTGGGTCCCCACTACACTCACTCGATCAGTGCACCAGAGAGGGGGAAACTAACATCTCAAGTCCTACAGACTCGAGTTTACTATAGCAAATCGAGTCTTAGAGACTCGAGTTCCATAAAAACAGTAAAACTCAAGTTTTAAAGACTCGAGTTCCATATTGAAGAAAGAGCAAGAACGGAGAGAAGAGCAAAGAAAAACCTAGCAAGAATGAAGAGAGAAGAGCAAAGAAAAACCTAGCAAGCAAAGAAAGAACCCAGCAACGCACTTGGATGCGGAGAAAAAAAAAAAAAAAACCCAGCAACGCATGGTCAGAGAGGAAGATCAAGTTTGCTTAAGTACATCAGTCAGATCCTTCTTCTTCAGTTAGATCCTTCTTCTTTCTTCTTCTTCACTCTGTTCTTCACTCTTTGTTCACTCCTTCTTCACTTCTTCACTCTCTATTCACTCTCCTTCTTTCAACTCTATGAAAATTGAGTTTTAGAGACTCAAGTTCCACGTGAATTTTCATAGAAATTGAGTCTTTGATACTCGAGTTGCTATAGTGAACTCGAGTCTCATAGACTCGAGATGTTAGTTTCCTAAATAATTTTAAAACGATGTTAACTAACGAAATTGTTTGAAAATTGGTGTTATTTTGGAAAAAAAAATCCCACCAAAGAGTGTTATAAAACTTTGTTTAAGAAATGAAAAACCGTACCTCACCGTCGAGTCCAACCGTCTTGCCCGTGGCTCGAGCAGAAAAATGGTTCTAATAACAACCGCTCTAATAATGCTCTCAATAATTCTTGTTAGTAAGGTCCACTTCAATTTGTTGAATTGAAGTTGAACATATATAGAGCACCTTGAATTACATGCACAAAGAGGCTTCAACACTTGCTTGCTCATTTACGCACATACAATACAAGCGCACGGAACAACTAGATTTTCAATGATGCATGAAGAAGCAAGACGAAGAAAACTAGACTTACAATGATGTATAACAAGAAAGAGATTGAAATTTGTCATGAGCCAAGAAATGATGATCCTAAAACACCCAAAAACAACTCCGACCCCCGTAAGTGGTTTCGCGAGTTAGAGTAGTTTTTGGTGGATAGTCCTGTCCGGTTATTTACCTATAAAAACGGTTTTCCCAGGTCCGGTATGGGAGTCCCGGGTGGAGGCAGTCAAGTGGTTATCAAAACTGGCAGCTGATGATCAAGATTGATGGGATGAGAAACAAAAGAATCTAGGAGAAGAGAATATATGCTTATGAAACTAAGAACAATGGAGGAACAACAATGTTTGTAAAGTTGGAGCTATGTTAACTGATCTTCACTTTCTCCAACAGCAGGGAACGACTTTCCAGTTCATTGCTGTTCCCAAACCAATTCTAAATGATGTTGTTAATATGGCTTCTCTTGCTACTAAGATGCCAATTCACCACAGCTCAATCGGCTCCACCAGCAATTTTATAAACCTGGGTTATTTGCCTTGGTCTTATGTTAATGAAAGTATTAATTTTTTTTTTTTTTGAATTTCTTCCTCAATTTTCCAAACTATTTTTTATTTTATTTATTTAATTTTTTTAAGAATTCAAGTTGTGTTGTTTAAGAAAAAAAAAAAAAAAGAAGGCAAAAATGCACTTTTGGTCCCTACATTTAGGTCAATTCTCATTTTGGTCACAAAATTGATTTCGTTACAAATGTAGTCCCTAAAAAAGAAAAATCGTTTTTAAAATGATCCCTGCCGTCAACCCATTGACGGAAACCTCCTACGTGGCAGACGGAATTCCTTGTTTGCTGACGTGGCAATAAAATATTATTAAAAATAATTATTTGGCATTTTTTTTAATACCACATCAGATTTAAATTAATAAAACATTAAGAAAAGAGGCCAGATCAGAAAATTCAAAAAAAAATTAATTCCTCAATTTTAGTTTTAATTAAAAACAAACCAAAAAAAATTACTTTTTTTTAGATTAAAGATTGAGGCAAAACAATTGCCAAGCAAAGAGAGATTGACGGAGGAAGAAAGAGTGAGAGATTGAGGGAAAGAGAGATAGATCGGGAAAGAGATGGAGATCGGGTCAACAAGATCAGTCTCCAACGGCGGCGACGTTCTTCAGGGTCGGCGATGAGATCAGTCTTAGGTGGATCGAGTATTGTAGATGGTGGGTTTGAGAGAAGTGTTTCACGTCTGATCGGCGGCGCTGCTCGTCGAAGGGTGGGGGGACCTCGGTCCGTCGTCTGATCGGCCTTCTTGGTGGTTTTGGTGACCAAATCGAAAATGTTGACGGAACTCGTGAGAGTTTGAGATCTCCTCGCCGCTTCTTCTGCCAAGACTTTCGCTCTCTTCCAAATGTCCTCCATTGTTGTTGATTTTTCTGAATCTCAAAATCTCAAATCTGAAATTCTTTGTTTGTTTGTTTGTGTTACTTTTTTAAGTGGGTTCAACTTGTTGGATTGCTGGGTTCGACTTGGTGGGATTTACTGGGTTCTAAGGTCGATTTCTTGGTTCAACTTTCTGGGTTCTGAGGTGGGATTGCTAGATTTGCTGGGTTCAACTTGCCTGAGATGGGTTTTTCTGGGTTTGAGATTTTTTTTGTTTAGGTTGGTTATGTTGTATTTTTGGATTAATTTGATACTTTGGGGCTTTAGGATTTAATGATTTTGCTGGTGTTTGAAAAAATGGTGGATTTGAGATTTATAATTTTGTTTTTTAGCTGAATTTTTTGGGTTTTTTTGTGTGTTTGTTTCTTAAGAAAATTTTTGGGTTTGCTAGTTTGTTTGCCAAGGAAGAACATGAAGTTCATGTTTTGGAAAAGAAGAAATGTTCTTACGAAAAAAAATGTAAAAAAAAAAATTTAATTTAATTATATTAATGTTTAGTTTTATATTAATGTAAAGAAGAAATGTTTTTATATTTAATTTAATTTAATTATATTAAAATTGAGGAATTCATTTTTTTTTTTTGAATTTAAATTTGACGTGGCATTAAAAAAAGACCAAATAATTATTTTTAATAATATTTTATTGCCACGTCAACGCCATGCTAGCGCCATGTCAGCAAACAAGGAACTCCGTTTGTCACGTAGGAGGTTTCCGTCAATGGGTTAACGACAGGGACTATTTTAAAAATGATTTTCTTTTTTTAGGGACTACATTTGTAATGAAATCAATTTTGGGACCAAAATAGGAATTGACCCAAAATATAGGAACCAAAAGTGCATTTTCGCCCAAAAAAAAATAATGTATATCTTGTTCAAAACAAGGGGGAAAATATATATAATTCATTCCTAAACGACTAGCCCCTCCCTTCATGAATTTAATTAGCGAATTCTAGGTGAAAAGAAAGACTACTACACTACATTAATAAAATTCACTATTACGTGAGTGAAAAGATTATCATGTTCAAGAGAAAGAGAGAAAAGACAGACACGCACGACATAATAATATTTATAACTAGATGGACTCTCGCTCTCTCATGCTCTCAACGGAAGAACAAGATGCTCTCTCGCGTAGTAATAAAAAAGTCAAGAATATTGGCCATGCAGGATTTCAGGATGGGCAGGACGATTCCTCCTCGCCCCTGAGAAATGGCATTGGTGGCTGGAATGAGGCAGTATCTTTCAAGGATAGATTGATTGGGGACGTTCCTAATGCCTACACTCAGGCTTTTAACTTTGGAGACTCTATGGAGGACGATTTAGAATCGGATGATGAGGTGGAAGCTCTCCGTGAAGGTCTGGCGGCAGTAAAGTTTTCTAAAGATTTCAAGCAACAGATTCGGAGCCCATGGTCTAGATCGCTCATTGTTAAAGTCTATGGTCGAACAGTCGGTTTTAACTATATCAATACTAAGCTATTAGCTCTATGGAAGCCCACTGGGAGGTTGGATTGTGTTGGTTTAGGACATGGTTTTTTCCTCACTCGTTTATCTCTTAAGGAGGACTACGAGGCGATTATGAGGAAAGGACCATGGTTTATTGGAGAGCATTTTCTGTCCATTAGACCATGGGAACCTAACTTCCGTCCGGCAACGGCAAACGTTTCATCGGTGGCAGTATGGATTCGATTGAATGAATTACCTATTGAATATTATAATGCGCAAGCATTACTTCAGATTGGCAAGTCGATTTGGAATGTGTTAAGGGTCGACACGCACACAGCTACTGAAACTAAAGGCAAGTTCGCTAGGCTATGTGTGCAGATTGATGTCGATAAGCCTTTGATAACGGCCATTCTGATTGGGAAATTTGAGCAACTGGTGTGTTATGAGGGCATCCAAAAATTATGTTTTGGTTGTGGGCGAGTGGGACACCGGAAGGAGAATTGCCCGTACATTATCCGCCACGACGCTCCTCTAGGAAGGGCGGAGAAGATGAATGATGGGAGCGTAGAGGCCTCCTCATGCGAATTGCATGCTTCTGGCCACGTAGAGAAAGGACAAGGTGTCAGTGACAGCGAGAATATTAGTGGGAATGAGGGGTATGCAGATAGTACGTACGGCCCGTGGGTTGTGGTTACACGCAGGAGGAATGGGACAAAAACTCAAAGAAATGGTGGGACCTCCATGGGTCAGGTTCATGAACAGCCAAAATTTGGCGTAGCGCAGAATGGCAATAAGGCTGCGACAAGCATGTTTAGTCTGCAACCCAATAAAACTAGTGGGCCTAATAAGGAAGTGAAGAGGAAAAGCTTGCCTAGCAGGGATATCAGTGGGCCTATCTTGGCCAACTCTCTTCAGCGGCTAGTGAAGACGAACAGTTCGTGGGCTCTAAAGGAGTATGAGGGAAGCCCAAATAGTGTGGGCTTGGAGAAGAGCTCAAATTGGGATGGGCGTGGGAAGGATAAGGGTGTGCAAAAGCCCAAGGCTAGGAGTTCAGTAAAGGAATTGAAAGCTCTTGCTTGAGCTAGGGCGGACCATTCTACGTCCTCAAGCGCTGCAAGAAAAGCTGGAGGCGAAGTTTCACAGCTAGCTTTCCAAAACCACAATGGAGGGTATCAAGCTCGCAACGACGACCAACACCCGCGAGACTCGCCGGAATTTCGGTTCACATCCGCGCCGTGGCCAGGAACGAATTCCCTGATTCGAGAGGGAGATCGTGTAGACTCTGACAACGTTTTCTGCCGAGGTGTGAGCGAAGCTGATCCGATTGGGGAGCTGGTTCATTGTGAAGCTCCAAAAGGTAGGCTAATCCCATCCTCCCTTAACGGCGGTGGTTTGGATTATCTCGAGGATGGAAGTGAAGAACCCGTTGGGGTTATCACCAGCCCCTGTTCTATGCAAAGCGAATCCAGAGGTCTTCTCACAGCAGCTCAGCATGGGAATCAGATTCAAGATAGAGCTTGTATGGGTTTATCCACCTCACATGATAGGGGAGGTGTTGAAGCGGACCAGATGGACCTCGAGGGAGGAGGTGAAGATGTCGCCGCCTGTCGATGATTGCTTTTTCCCCTTTTCATATGTTCCTCATGAATATTATTATGTGGAACTGTAGAGGTGCTCCTAAGCCCTCCTTTCGGAAGCATGTGGTGAGCTGGTTCGGAATCATAATCCAGCGATGTTGGTAGTAATGGAGACCCGTGTTGGGGGTGAGAGGGCGAAGGAAATTTCAGATAGGCTGCCTTTTGATGGTGCAATGCACACGGACACTATTGGTTATGCTAGTGGGCTGTGGATGCTGTGGGATTCAGATAGAGTGGATGTTACTCCTCTGGCTAATACGGAGCAAGAAATTCATGCTATAGTGAAGGTATGAAATTCTAACTCTAGCTGGCTTTTTACAGCTGTGTATGCTAGTCCTAGAACTACTGAAAGACTTATTTTATGGAATAACCTCATTAAAACCGCTGAGTTGCATAATATGCCGTGGATATTGGCGGGGGATTTTAATGAACCCTTTTCGGAAGAGGATAAATTTGGGGGAAGAGCGGTTAGTGTCAACAGGTCCCTTTTATTTAAAGAATGTCTGGATAAATGTAACATGATTGACATTGGTTTTGCGGGGCCTCGTTTTACCTGGTCAAATAGAAGAGAATTCCAAGATTTAATCCAAGAAAGGATAGATAGAGTTTTTTATGAACCCCAATTGGTGCTTATTGTACCTGGAAGCTCGAGTTGTCCATCTTACTCGATGCCATTCTGACCACTTCCTTGTTCTTCTAGAAATTCAGCCGAGAACAATTATGGGGAGAAAGAGGCCTTTTCGTTTCCAAACCTGCTGGCTAACTGATCCTTCTTTCCCCTCTGTTGTTTCTGAAGCTTGGCGAGGTTCTCCTAATCTAGGAGATGCAGTTAATAGATTTACTCAGGCAGCAATAAGGTGGAATGGATCTCATTTTGGGAATATCTTCACTAGGAAAAAGAATCTGTTAGCTAGGATCAATGGTATTCAACGGGCATTATCCGTGAGACCTTCTGTTTTCCTTGTTAACTTGGAAAATGAGCTTCTCAAAGAGCTTGATCAGGTGCTTAATCAAGAGGAGGAGCTCTGGGCCTTGAAGTCTCGTATAAATTGGATGGTACAAGGTGACCGAAACACTGCTTTCTATCATGTGACCACCCTTGTTCGAAGGAAGAGAAATCATATTTTGGCCATTAAGAATCATCTAGGGGAGTGGATTCATGAGGAGAGTGCTATTAAGGGGATTATTAGGAGTGGTTTTAATAATATCTACACCTCTTCTTTTGTTTCAAGTTCTAGGGCTGATCCCTCTGTTTCCCAATGGCAGGCAGCCTTATCTGATGAAGAGAAGGTGAGTATGGGTGGGATTGCTTCGGAGGAAGAGATAAAATCTACTCTATGGTCATTAAAAGCTTTTAAAACTCCGAGCCCAAATGGTTTACACGCTGGCTTCTTCCATAGATTTTGGTTGGTCGTGGGCTGTCCCGGAATATTTGAATAGCACTCTTATCTCCTTAATTCCAAAGATTCAAAGCCTTGAAATGTTGAGTAATTATAGGCCTATTAGCTTGTGCAACACTATGTACAAGATTATTACAAAAATTATTGTGGCTAGAATTAGACCGTATTTGGATAAGCTTATTTCTCCTCTCCAAGCAACCTTTGTTCCGGGAAGGAAGGGCATTGATAATGCGATCATAGTGCAAGAAATCATACATACTCTTAGTAGGAAGAAAGGTCGGGTGGGGTACATGGCAATAAAGATCGATTTAGAAAAGGCGTATGACAAACTTGAGTGGAGCTTCATAAGGGATATGCTGATTAGGGCCAACTTACCAGCTGATATGATTGATATTATCATGAGTTGCATATCCACGGTCTCGACATCTATCTTGTTTAATGGTGAAGCTCTAGATCCAATCTATCCGACTAGGGGGATAAGGCAAGGGGACCCACTTTCACCGTATTTATTCATTCTTTGCATGGAGTTTCTTGGTCAGCTCATTGAGGAGAAATGTAATGCTAAGTTGTGGCATCCGGTAAAGGCTTCTTGTAGTGGGCCGGCCTTCTCCCACTTATTTTTTGCGGAAGATTTGGTGCTCTTTGCCAAAGCTGACCACATTAATTGTTCCGCGGTGAGGGATGTTCTTGATGAGTTTTGCAGTGTTTCGGGTCAAACTGTTAGTGATGCCAAATCAAGAGTTTACTTCTCGCCCAATGTGGATAGGGATTCTAGGGAGTCTCTTAGCGATATCCTTGGTTTTGCCTCCACCCCCTCTCTTGGCAAATACCTTGGAATTCCTATCAGGCACCCTGGCTCTTCTCCCCAAGATTTTAATTTTATCCTCGATAGGGTTAAAAATAAGTTAGCTGGGTGGAAGGCTAACTTGCTTTCCTTGGCTGGTCGGACTGTCTTGATTCAAGCTTCTTCAGCAGCTATTCCCGCGTATGTCATGCAATGCACCTACATCCCAAATAAAATCCTTAAGGGAATTGATCGGGTGAATAGAAATTTTCTTTGGGGGTCTTCGGAGTCATCTAAGAAAGTTCATTGGGTTGGGTGGCATAAGGTAACAAAATGTAAGGAGGAAGGCGGACTTGGTTTGCAAGCAGCCAAGGGTAGAAATATTGCTTTGCTTGCCAAGCTTAATTGGAGGATGTATGTCGAGAAGGAAGCCTTATGGGCCAAAGTGTTAAGGCAGAAATATTGCAACATTAGGAGGACTAGCTCTCCTAATATGGATAGGCTGCCGTGTTCTCAGATTTGGAAAGCAGTAAAGAAGGGGAGGGATACTTTCAATGAGGGTAGCATGTGGACGATTGGAAGAGATAGCAATGTCAACTTTTGGGGGGACAATTGGACAGGTAAAGGAGCTCTCCGTGGCATGATCCAAGGTCCTCTAAACCGTGGTGCTGATCAGTGGAAGATTGGAGATGTTCTTACTGACATGTGCTGGAATTGAATTCAAGCTATTCCCATCCCTCTTATGAGTAGCGGCCAGGATAGGCTAGCTTGGTCAGGCAACCTAAGGGGAATTTTTGATCTTAGGAGTGCTTATTCCATTGCCATGAAGGACGATGTTGTCCCTTCCCAAAATTCTAGTTGGATTTGGAAGCTTCAAACGCTGCCCAAACTCAAAACTTTCCTTTGGCAATGTACTCACAATAGCATTGGCATTAAGGTGTGTCTTGCTAGAAGAGGAGTTGTGGAGGATGAGTTATGCCCCATCTGTCAGAGGGAACCTGAATCAATATTACATGCCATTAGAGATTGTGCTTGGGTGAAGGACATTTGGGTTCAGCTGGGAGTCAGCATATCCAGTCAAGTTTTTTCGTCAAGTGATCTTCAAGAATGGATCTTACTCAATGGGAAAAATAATAGCAGCTGTGGTCAAGGAAAACCTCCTTGGAAAATTTTATTTTCTTTTGCTGTGTGGTGTATTTGGAAAAGCCGTAACATGTTTGTATTTAATGGTAAAATTCAGAACCCAAACCTGCATAAGGAGATTATGCATCAAGCTGTGGAGTTTTACTATTGTGTGCAGTCTCCTAGAAACCCAAACCAAAAAATTATAAGGGCTATTCGTTGGGAAAGACCCATAGCTGGTTGGAAGAAACTCAACACTGATGGATCATGCTTGGGTGGGGTGGACAGGGCTGGTTGTGGAGGCTTAGTGAGGAATGAACAGGGGCAGTGGGTTGCGGGTTTTTCTAGACATATTGGTTCAACCAATAGTTTTATAGCAGAATTATGAGGGCTTAGGGAGGGTCTTTTGCTTTGCTGTAACTTAAACATTGATTCTCTTGTTGTGGAAATGGATGCTCAAGCTGTGGTAGAGGTCTTCAAGAATGCTGCATATGTAAACAATGTGATTTCCCCTCTATTGGAAGACTGCAGGTACTTAGCAACCCGCTTCCGAAGGATTCAATTTACCCACTGCTATCGCCAAGCCAATTGGTGTGCAGATATTCTTGCTAGAATGGGTGCTATCCAGGATGTAGATTTCATTTCCTTTAGTAGTCCGCCTGTGGACGTTTATAATGTCTTTAAGGATGATTTGAATGGCGTGTTTTCCAGTAGGATGTGTCCTGCTCTTGATGTAATCTTTTAGCCTTTTAATACATCGTCATTTACCAAAAAAAGAAAAGAAAAAGATTATCATGTTATTATATCTCGGAATTGCTCCTAATTTATAAATTAGTATGTTTAAGATTTTAGTGCATTATGTAGTTTTTATCTCACCAATGATTACTAGCTAGCTCTGAAGCATGAAGAATCTTAGGAATAATTTTGAGGGCTGTATTCCAAATAGATCTAGTCAATATTAAAACATCACTTTGATTCTGAAAAAAAATAAAATGTATCAACTAGCAAGATTTGAAAGAGCTCAGCCAATTCAAGATTTTCAATCAGACTACCTGTCCACGCCAATAACATAAATCTTCTCGTGCGGTAATATCATATAAAATATCTAACAGCAAATGCTTTGGTGCAACCGCGCAAGCATTCTTCAGATCTTTGCATAGGCACAAGATACATAAATTTTTATAAAGCCCCCCAATGTGCGCCTGAGAAATCAATACACATAAATATCTACAAATAACAACAAAGGCATTCATCAAATCTTGCAAGGATATAAGAAAACAACATTATGCACATAAAAATTTCCATTGGTTTTATAATACATGTTTTGCAAGGAAAAGCTAAGTCTACCTCCATCTTTACATTACATGGCACATACCTTCAACTACTACACATTTGACTGATCAGAAACAAAGGGTATCAGACATTCAAAATGATATAGATGGTTGCTTTTTGATACCTCTAACAACCAAAAGAGTTTCAAATCTCGCGCCTTACAGTGTTTATGTACAGACCAATAAGGCGCAAGAAAAGCTCCATCATATTTTTAGTTACTTGCTGGAATGTTTTGACATTGCCAACGAGGATTGACTGCAGCAAAAACTTCTTTGTTCTTCAATCTCCAGAGGAGTGTAAAGAATCAGATCTGAGCTCTACCATCTCTGCAATGACCTTTGGCTCCTGCTTTAATAATCGTTCCTGTTCCGATGGTTTCTTAAGAAGTTCTATTTTGTCTAAATATTGAAATAATGTTCATAAAAGAACTGGTTAAGGTCCACTCCGATTTGATAAAAAGAAAAAAGCACCTTGAAACATGCACAAAGAGGCTTGAACACTTCTTGCTCATTTACACACGTGTAAGTGCACACAACAAGTAGATTTTCAATGATGCATGCCGAAACAAAACAAGAAAAATAGACTTATGATGATGCATGAATAAATGAAATTGAAATGTTCTGAAGTTAAGGTAACCAAAAAATTGGCATTTCCCAATTCATAGAAGGTCTGATTAGATGGACAGGTTGAATTCAACACTCTAACCTACATAGCGGGAGAAGATAGCATAACATTAATAAATAAAAAATTTTAAGATCACATGGGAAATCCCATTTTCCTTTTAAGAATATGAATTTTCATCTCGTTCAAGAGTGATTCCCTAGTTTATAATGGATGAGTATTTGAAGTACAACAATCTGTTGTTACAGATTCATTGATATTTGGCATACATTACTAGTTCTGACTTATAAGTTATAACATAGCTTACTCCATGAAAGGATATTCGGCTCTCCAGCCCTTCTCATTTGCCCGATCAATGCATTTTTGTAATTTGACCAGCTCCATCTCAATCCACTAACAAAAGTATTTCCAAACAATTCAGGAAAGATGACATGAATGAAGAGACAGTAATAACTGTAGATGATTATAGTACCTAATCCTTTTTTTTTGGGGGGGGGGGGGGGGGGGGTGTGAAGTATAGTACTCTTTAGGAATAATAGAATGTATTTTGAGATGTAAAAAATAGCACTAATCAGGATAATTTACATGTTTTGTTATATCCTCATGCAGACTTCTTGCCTTCTGTTCGAGCTCCACCTATCAAATCGTAAATTTGGGTTTAAGACCTTTCAAATTTCAACTAAGAAAAAACAGAATTTATGCATGAAAGAACTTACAATAGTAGGTTTCTTTAGAAGGCCATTTTCAACCATTTGTTGCAAATCTTCACATTCTTCCTGCAAAAAAGTACCATGCATTAAAGAAAAAAACGTTGTTGGGGAAGAGGGTGACGCTCATATGAATGGAGCAATCAAGCAGATAAAAAATGGCAGGGTAAATTTGCAATATCCAGTACATATGGTCACGAGGTATTCATATTTTATTAATGTAAATGTGATAAATCAGGTAGTTGACGAAGAATTTTACTTCTTGATGAGTTACATACATGAACACATCTTTGTGTGTCTATGCATGCTTACATTCACATTTTTGCATTGTGTAAAGGTCTATCAACGTAAATATTGGGGAAATTAAAGGAATGTTTTTTTTATTGGTAGGTTATTCATCTCACCCTATGGGTTTTGTTCATTCGTCACAACAAGTCGATTAGGGCTACATTATTACTAAGGGTCATTAAAGACTTAAGCTGTTCAAAACAGGAAAACATCATATTGAACCGCCATAAAGATTTGATTAGAACTTATTAGAAATCTGTTGGAACTAAAATAGCAGGCATCAAGATAACAAAACCGAGCCCACTCTAGTCTAAATTTTAGTGTCAGCAACTCCAAAAGACATCATAAATACTGGCAAACATCCTGACTGAAAATTTATCCTATCAAGGCAATACAAAGAAAAGTAGATATGTCAATTTGCAAGTCCAGTAAAAGAATCCTTAAAGATATCCAAAGAAAGTAATAAAGTATGAAATTATTAGATTAACAACAATGTATTAGTTTAAACTAAGTCCAATATTTTGTTAAAATGGAATTCTTGTTGGGTTTTGTGGAGCCTAGTTGTGTTTGATCCGATTGATGACCTGACCCGACCCGAAATAATGTTGCGTGGTTTTTAATGAGAAATTTTCTGAGGCTTAGTCCATGGAGCTATTGGCCCAAGCGGGAAAATTTTTTGGCCTGTTTTGTAGCTCATTGTGAATCTTGTGCCCAGGATATAGAAACCGTTGTTTTGGTGATTAAGATTTCTTCTTCATGTTTTTGAGAGAGTGAAAAATTGTACGGCCGCACTTTGTATTTTTCCCTGATAATAGTGAAATCCCTGCAACTCTGTGAATGTAAGCAAATTGCCGAACCACGTAAATATTGTCTTGTGCGTGTGATTTTTTTTTTCTTTGTTGTGTGTTTTCTCTATTTTTGTTTCTCACAAGTTTGGAAATTTCGAGTTATTTTCCCTACAATTCTTTGGTGTAAATTTCAATTGAAAATAAAATCCTACTAAGGCTTTTTGGCTAAGTTGCACCGACACGCCATTTTTGGCGAGATGTCGGACACCGAAACTGGTACGATTCGCCGGACTCTGGTGTTCGAGCAGTCTCTCTTTTTCTTTTTCTTTTTCTTTTTCTTTTTTTTTTCGCTTCTTTGACGCAGCTCCGACACACCATTAGTGAAAAAAAAAAAAATCACAGATTTTGACCGATGGACTTATCAAGACCATTGATTTTTTGATATACCCTAAAACAACAAGTTTGAGAAGTCATTAGACCAAAACCCATATCTCAAGTTCTCACTTCTCAACCCACCCACCCTCCCTCTGACCTCTGCAGCTGCCCTCTGTCCCTCATCGGAGCTAGATCGGGCCGATTGGCGAGCTTCATAGACGTCGACATCGTGTCCTGTCTCTTTCGATTCCTCTCTCTCTCAGCATGGACAACAAGTGAGGTCCGATCTCTTTAAGCTCCTCTCTATTTTTTTTTTCCTCAGATATATGGCCATGTGGTTTGGGTGAATGGGTTACTTAAATACTCACTTATTATAACGCGTTTTTGTTTTTAATCCCACTCTCACTGTCACTGTGTGAGAGTGGGATATAATATAATGTTATTAGTTGTTACTGTCATTATGTGTCATATATAATGTTGTTACTGCCATATAATATAATGTTGTTACTGCTATAGTTCTATTTATTTATTAAAGTTAAATATTGTAGGTGATTTTACTAAAATGAATACTGAAAGTGAAAAATCAACTGAGTCAGCTGCTCCTCTATGAAAATATGTTACTAAGTTAGAAAAAACAGCTGTTGGTGGTGGGAATGTTACTTTCAGATGTAACTATTGTGAAATTTTTTTTAAGGGGTCTTATTCAAGGGTGAAGGCACACTTGTTAAAACTGTCTAATTTTGGAATACAAGCATGTGTTAAGATTGGAGATGAGTATCTGAATGACATGCAGAAATTAGAAGATGCGTATGAGGAATCTTCGAGTAGATTGAAGAAGCCTAAGCTAGTGTCTTTACCATCTAATTCTCCTAGTAGTTCTAATTTGGGTCATACTAAGAGTAGTACAGCTACAAGTCATCCATTTTTTTAGAAAAAAATGGGTTGGGAATTCTTCTTTGGAGAAGGCTTTTAACAATCAATGTCGAGAACAATTAGATTCTCTTATTGCTAGGACATTTTATTTTACCGGTTTACCCTTTCACTTTGCTAAGAACCTGTATTGGATTGAGATGATCAAATTTGTAGCTAATAATAATTTAGTGGGCTATGTTCGACCGAGTTATAATAAATTAAGAACAATTTTGTTGCATAAAGAGAGGGTACATAGTGAGAAGTTGTTGAAGTCAATTAAAGACATTTGGAAATAAAGGGGTTTAAGCATAGTAAGTGATGGGTGGACAGATGAACAAAAAATGCCACTTATCAATTTTATGGCTACATCAGAAAAAGGGCCACTTTTTATCAAATCCATTGATGGTACCAAAGAGTACAAAGACAAGCACTTCATTTCTGACTTGTTTCTAAAGGTCATTGGTGAGGTTGGGCATACTCATGTTGTCCAAATTATTACTAATAATGCATTTGTTATGAAGGTTGCATGATCTATTGTTGAAGCTGAATATCCTCATATATTTTGGTCACCTTGTGTTGTGCATACCCTCAATTTGGCCTTGAGGAATATATGTGCACCTAAGAACTCTTGCAAAATGAGGTTCCATATAATGAATTAACTTGATTGCACAAGTTTCACATGAGGAAACTTTCATTCATATTTTCATCACAAATCATTCTATGAGATTAGCAATTTTTAATTCATTTTCCCCTTTGAAGTTACTTGCTGTTGCTGAAACACGATTTGCTTCAATAATCATCATGCTTAAAACATTGTTTCAAGTAAAACAGCATCTTCGAAATATGGTCATTAGTGAAGAATGGATGTCATATAGAGAAGATGATGTAGGAAAATCTCATACTGTGAGGGATTATGTTGTGAATGATTTGTGGTGGGAGAAGGTTGCATATATTCTGAGATTCATGAGACCTATTTATGAGATGCTTCAAGTGGCTAACACGGATGCGATGCACCTATTCTCCATAAGGTGTATGAAATGTGAGATTCCATGATAGAAAATGTGAAGAAAGAAATATACTGGCATGAAAACAAGGAAGACTATGAGGAGTCTCCATTCTATGATGTGGCACACACTATACTCATTGAACGGTGAACTAAAAATTGCACACCACTTCAATGCCTAGCCCACTCCTTGAATCCAAAGTAATTTTTCTATCTCTTTAATATTTTCTTTTATATTCTTTAGGCATTTCTAATTTTCTAAACAAATAAACTAAACTCATTAGTTGTACTTATTTATTTGCTTTTAACTAAGTATTATACTAATTAATGGATTGAGGAAGTCAGAGGTTGTGTTGCGCCACATAAGGATGCTGAACTTTCTGCAGAGAGAAACAAGTGCCTCAAAAGATTCTTTCTTGATATTGATAATAGGAATAATGTTACTATGGAGTTTGGTTTGTTTTCAGGAATTGGGGCTTATAATGATGATAACATGGATGATAGGTGGATCTTGGATCCAATGCTTTGGTGGTCAAATTATGGGTCCAGGTTACCAATGCTTCAAACTTTAGCTCTAAAGCTTCTTGGACAGCCTTGCTCATCATCATGTGCTGAGAGAAATTGGAGTACATATGGCTTCATCCATTGTATGAGGAGGAATAGAATTACCCCTAAACGTGCTGAAGATTTCGTGTTTGTTCATTCTAATCTTCGACTTCTTTCAAGGAGGAGGGAAGAGTACACTAAAGGAAACTCTAAGAAGTGGGACATTGGTGGAGATACTTGGAATGAACCATTTGGAGGACCTAGGTTGCTTGAGATTGCTTATCTCACACTAGATGAGCCAAAGATGGAGATAAGTTTTGTTGAGAATGATGACTATATTGATGATGATGATGTTGTTGTTCTGTGATAATCTTGAAAGTTTAAAACTTGTTATCCTATTATGTGTTTAGTTTGATGTTGAACTTCTTATTATATGGTAATCTTGAAAGTTTAAAACTTGGTTTCCTTTTATGTTTTTAGTTTGATGTTGAATGTAGCCTATTTAAACTTTTGGTTCGTACTCTAAACATTTTGTGTATTATTGTACTATTTTAGGTGTTAGTTTATTTATTTGTAGTTCTTACATAATTTAAATTCTAGACATAATCGTAGTTTATGTCTAAAAATATTTAAAAATGTCTAAATATAAAATTTAATTAATTATTTAATTGCCGTGTCCACGCCGTGTCGTGTCCTTATTTTTCAAAAATTGCAGTACTGCCGTGTCCGTGTCCGTGTCCGTGTCCGTGTCCGTGTCCGTGCATCCTAGCTTTTTGGAGGACAAAAAGGGATTCTCATGACCAATATGATGAATCCAAACAGAAAACTGACAGCAGTATGTCAACTCAAGATCAATCTGCTCTCCTACTATTGTGAAATTAATAGATATTCCCTAACGTACAAAATTGAAATCTCTCAACTTTGTGCTTGTTTAAGCATGCTTGCATGCGAAACATAGAAGTAACTTTCTCTCTCTCCCTGACTTTTATTTTAGGGATGCATAAGCACGTCTAAGAAACAAATCTGATAAGTGATAAGGAGGTCAGTATGCCATTGTCAGCAAGAATTTGTGATAAAATTAGTGTGGATCAAGAGATCAATAACAAGCAAATCCAACCATCAGAAGAGACCACGTCCTAGAAGAACCTAATCAACCAACCTAAAAATTCAAAACACAAATCCTAGAAATTTGTTCTTTATTTTTCTGATTGTAGTCAATGTGATCAAAACAATGCTAGCAAGAGTTACATTTAAGTTTAAGTAGATCAAATGATGCATGTGAAGAGTGACAGAAAAACAACAATCTTTGATTTTAAAATAGGATTTTACAAATCATATCATAACTTTAAGAAAGATTACTTCCAAACAGTTCTGTTACCTTCGTGAAGTCAGAGTCAGAAAGCATAGTGATGTGAAGGTCTATTGGCATATTAGAGACTTGCAGTAGAACTTCATTTGCATTTTTCTTTATGCCTAATGGGATAAAGAGAAAAACATAACTTAATATAAAGAAAACAGAAACTTGGAAAGAGAACACTTTTTGATGAAATTGTATTAAAATGACTTGAAGAACATATTATTGCATCATCAAACAAATAAAAAAGAGATTTACTTCAAAGAGAATCTAAACAGTCCAAAGTACATAGAAACCACTATCTTATCTGCCGTTATCAAAAAATTTCTAAGACTAAATTGCCTGCTACAATTACCTCTAACTTGTAAGAGTTGATGAGCCGTATGTCGCTGATAATCTGTGGGGTCTGTTTTTGTTCTCACAAAACTTCCCACTACCTTGCAATCAAAACTTTCTGGCTGCTTCAGTAGCCTTTCCACCAAGCTTTTGCTTAAGTAGACAAGTTTAATATTTTCAGCAACTATAGATGCAAAACCGGTCTCTTTCACAGTACGGTTCACTTCCTCTTCCTGACATGTTCTGTTCGAGCTCAATGTTTTCTGTTTCTTAAATGCTTCTGTAATATTTTCGTTCTTTTTCTCTCCCAAAATGATTTCATCTTCATCCTCACTTTCATCGTCTTCTGATTGCTCCAAGTTAGCAACAAAATGGATGTCCAGGAGACTATATATTTGGTTCTTATCCACTGATTTCCTTCTGAAAAGAGAATACAGCAATGGGTCACAAAGTATCCTCCTCTTCTTTTTTGGGTTAAAAAGGTTTTTCTCTTGAATATATCCAGAGATGATAGACTCCACATCATATTGTGATAATTGTTTGGTTGTATCTTTACCAATGGATGTGAGGAACTTAATGAGAGGTCTTGATCCCCATCCTATAAATTCTATTGCTTTAGACACCTTCTTTTTTCCCATTGCCTTCTCAGAGATTATCAGTTTTTTACATTCTTTGGCCTTGCCTTTTTTAACTGAATCGGAGCAGCGTCCTCTCTTCTTTAACCGGGCATCTGCAGAATACACATTGTCGACAGTCAAGCCTTCTCTCCCCTTTATTATATCCCAATATTCCTTAAATAGACATTCATATGTCTCTCGGTCATTGAAATCCACCTTTTCCTGCAATCATAAGAAACAAACATCAAAACAAGCATATGCTCCCCAAACTAAAAAAAGGGGGAATGAAATTTATAAAGAAAAAAAGCCCCTCAAAATGAACAACTACACAACAAATTAACTTCCAATGCAGTTTTTCTCCCCTTTTTTCCCCTTGTTTTTCTAATTTCATTGATGAATTATCCTTATCCCTCCAATAAACATGTAATTATTTTGCATTGAAATAAATACATGCAATTAGATAGTTAATACGCTTACTTTTCTTCCCCCCCTTTATGATTTTACTAAGCTGATAGTAATATATTCTATAATGTGTCATCAATCATGAAGCAGGGTACAAGCAGCCATAATGTGGGGTAAGAGCAATGCCTAAGGAGTCCACTAAAAGTGTGTTGATACACATGTTGGGATACAACTCCACCAACCCAAAAGCATAAGCCAACGGGTTATGCCCAATATGTATATCATCTACTCACTTTCTTTACTTTTTCCTCTGTGTGGACTCAACACTCACATGCACTCAACACAGACATTCTGGGACAACATATGGTGGGGGTATGTATTAAAAACTAAGAAAACAAAAGGCACAAAGACAAATTAAAACTGTAGAGAGAAATCATCCAGGTGGTATTGGTATAGAACATATTGCAATAATAAGACTTCCAGAACTTTCTCATGGAAGTTGTAAAATTCCTATACATACCCCATCAGTATCATAATCTGCATTTTGTTCGGCAAGAAGAAGAAGCTCCAAACAGTTGTCACAGAATCCTTTCTTCCCTTTAACAGGTGCAAACTCAACTTCACCAATGCAGCATCCACATACCGCATTTGGACAGCAAACACAATAAAATTTTGCTGTGTTTTGGCATATTAAGCAAGAATGCCTATCTGAAACATAAATCTTTATAATTATTTAATCTGGTGTATATAAATTCTCCAATGTAAAACAAACATGAAGAGGAAAATTAATGGCAGAACTTTGATGTCGATTGCAAGGTCAGAACTTTGATTGCTGTAATTATATGGCTTCCTAGCTGTATATTGCTTATACTTGCAAACAGTTATTTATGAAAACAAACCATTTTGTTTATCAATTCTTGGGCATGTAACTGTATAGGACAGGCCTTTTGCCTTCTCAAGAGCTTTCCAGAGAAGTTTAGGGTATGATTTTGAGTGAGTCGTCTGGTTGGACCTTTCAGAGAAAATGTAAAATAAAGTTCCCCCTTCTATGTTGTGTTCTCTTGATTATAAAGCATTCTGACAGATTATTAACAAGTGGACTAAATATCATCACGATAGTTATGATTGACTTACTGCAATTCCAGGGCTCTTCATTCTCCATGAATGAATCATCCTTTCCCACACATTCTGGATGATAAACTTTTAGGCAATCCCTGAAATCAAGTAAATTTGTTACCAGAATAAGGTAGATGAAATCCTAATTTGGTGCACAGAGATATGCTAAATTTAGTTGTAAAAAACCTTGAACAGATGCACAAAGCACATGTGAGTGTTTTGAGAGGCATGGATCTAAGAATTGATCATCCCTACCAACTGTAAACCCTCAATCTTCTTATAAAATTTAGTTGCAATAATTAAAAACGCTATGTCATTAAAATCACAAAAATATATGCTTAGCATCTACAAGCAGATATGGAAACAAGCCAAGTGTACATGCTCATTTATACAAGAGATTGACAAACAACATGCTTCATTAAGAGTCACATTCTTTGATGCAGAAGATAAAATAGCAAAGTAAGTCAATAAAAGGGGGCCTCACTATTAGAATTCTAAACTCGCTTTTATCCTCAATCATCTTTAATAGCTGTGAACCCCTTTGCACCCCCACGAAGGTCACAAGATCAGCAGACTTGATAGAAAGTGAGGCAATTTCACAATCAGTAGGAATGTGGACCAAAAGGAAATTTCTAAACTGGAGATTATTTGCTACTTATAAAAAAGAAAATAATTTAAACTGTATATAGATAGAGAACCTCCACAAACATGATCCATCTATGAGTCCCAAAATACTAATTTAAACTGACGTATGACCTTTTCCAAGGAGAGAATCCACAAAGAACTTCTACGAAAGATCCCTCCAATTGCTTCCCCAGATAGCCTTTTTCTACACATCCGTAACAGTTGACGGTACCAATGAATGGAGAGCTCCTTCCTTGAGCATTCATTGATCAACACTAATGACCTATTTGGATGGAAGGGAGAAGGAAGGGGAGTGGAGGAGAGTAGAGTAGAGTTGGCTAAAAATAAGCTAATTTTGTGCTAAATCTACTCTACTCTACTCTACTCCACCTCCCTCTCCCTCTCCCTCTCCTCAATCCAAACGGACCATAAAAGTGATAAATTTTTTTTTGGAGACAGTTGATGTATCACTTCATTTGTTATTAGCTACAAAAATACCTAATACATCAGTCCAAATTTTACAATAAAAAGTGCCAACAGTCAAGTATCAGTAAGGAAGGACTGATGTTTGACACTTTTATAGAAGAAAATTCATAGTCAATGGAAATTCTTTTCCGAAGTCATGGGAAAATAACATAAAATCTGGAAATCATTTTCCACCATTCCCTTGTGTCCTCACCTCATCTCCTATATTCCTATGTGCCACTAACACCACTGCCATCACTACCACCACCACTACCACCAATCCACCTTGACCATTGCCTACATCACCACCATCATCTTGCATACATATAATATTAATGATTTTCTGTACAAGCCAAACGTTATAAAATATTCCTAAGAACATTTTCAAAGCCGTAACCAAACACAGGAAAACAAGTCATTTTTCCGGAAAATGTTTTCCATTGCAAACTTTTTCTCTGAAAAAAATATTCTGTGGAAACAAAGGGAGTGTACAAGTAGATGAACAGCCAAAGCCACACCTACACTTACAATCTCGACTTTTTGGTCAACAGGTATCCTTTTCCTGAATTTCAATTTTGTATGATTCAGACCATATCAATAAAAAAGGGGAAAATGACAACAAAAGGAGTTTTTTTTTTTTTTTTTTTTATAAAAATTTTTTAGGGTGCTTTCAGAAAGAAAACCAATTTCTTACAGAATCTTGTACTAGAATCTTTTACAAAACGCCAAAATTAGGTTCACCCTCATGTCCTGTCCTTTCCATGCTACAAAAACATTCTTACTATATACTATTTCCTAGAATACATCAACAACAAAACAGAGCCAAACAGAAATTGAAGCACATGCAAAGCCAGGCCAATGAGTTAGGCACTACATTTTCAAAGACCAACCACAATGAAAAGACCAAAATGCCCTTGATCCCAAGTAAAGATACTGAATGTTGTCTATTTTCATCAGAATAAAAAAAACACTGACTCATCCACACTTCAAGAATGAACTACTGAGCAAGTCAACTCACCTGTAGTCACAGATCATTAGTTTTCCACCATCTTTGCACTCAAAACACCAGTCTTCTGAATCCCTGTCTTTGATTATCTTATTTTGCTTCCTTTGCTTCTTCATGATGATTATATCTAAAATAATTCAAATAAAAATTGAAAATTTACAAACTATTTCTTGAACTAAAACCCATAATAAAAAACCCACTACAGCTTTGATCACAGGTTAAAAAAAATTATAAACAAAATGCAAGTACTTTCACTCGGTCTTCAACAAAGCCATGATCAAGAACTACCATTGCATAGACAGAAGAATATATTACTGCTTAAAGCATAGCCCAGCAAGGTTTAAAAAAAACACACACACAAATAGCCAGTACAGAATTGAAAAAAAGAAAAAAGAAAAGAAAAAAACTATTAACACCCACTAGAGAAAATTGATTTTCGAAGAAACTGGCCTATTAGACCCAAAATGGGGTTCAGAAGCAAAACATAACTAAAAGCATTGTTTAATAAGAATTACATGAAGGGAAAAAAAAAAATTTAACCTGGCTCTTCTTTTTGGGGATTGGTTTAGATTACTGTAACATGCATGGTTTAGACAGCAGAGAAGTCTAAACAATTGTTGAAACATTATTGCATATTCCACTGGGCTCTTATTTATATCATATCACATAGTGCTTTGTTTGATTATGTTGGAAAAAACTCGTTAAATATGTACTAACTTAGATTGCATTGGCTTTGGCATTTCCTTCTCGTCCGCACAAATCTCTCATCACTGTTCTACCGTCACTCCGGAGAAATAATCTTGTGCATTAACTTGCGCACCCGTTGCATGCTACCTCGTCCCATATGTGATGTGTACAACAGTACAAGACATGGATGGGTCCATTTCAACTTTCATATTGAACCAGCCAAGTACATAGTTGTCTTCTAGAACGCCGACGACAAATTGTGAGTAATTGCATCTCATTTTTATAAAGGTTTCTTATATTTTTATTTGAAATGGGTTTAAGTTTCATTTGATGTAGCTCTCATACAAATATATATTTTTTACACCGTAAATTTATAAGTAATTTAATAGTTAAAAAATATTATTACATTTTATCTCTTTCATAATTAATATTAGTATTTTTTCGCCTTCTTTATTTATTGTTTTTTTTGCCTGATTTAAGGGCACACAAAAAGTCAAAGAAAAAAAAGAACAACAACAGCATCAGCAACGTAAACAATAAACCTTCACATTCCTATCTTTTGGTATTTAATTTTCTTCATTTTCCCCCATTTCCTTCCTTTCTTCCACTTCTTCCACAACTGATCTCTAAAGTCTAAACTAGAAATAAGCGTATATGTTATGGTGATCAGGCTCAAGTACTAGTTCCATTTTTTCTTATGGCTATAATTGGTAGTTCCTAAATAGAATAAAAGAAAAAAAAATCCTTACAACTAATGAAATTGCAGGTAAGATAGCGAATGGAAGCAATGGAGACATAGCTGTCAATCAATATCATCGCTACAAGATATATATGTTGTTCCGTGTTCATACTAAAAATTGGGGAAAAAATTGGAAAAAAAACCACACATATTATTCAACTCCTTATTAACAAGAGTCTTGTAGCACAAAAGGATAGTTTTTTTTTCCTTCATAAAGTGAATTGGAGTTCTTTTCATCCTTTCTCCAATTGTTTTATATATATGGCGTAGTGTAACCTTTAATTAAGCAAAAAACAATAAATAAGAAAAGAGAAAAAATATTAGTATTAATTATGAATGAGATAAGAATTAATATCATTTAATAATATTTTTTTAGCTATTAGATCACTTATAAATTTGCTGGGTAAAAAAAGTGTAACTTTACAAAAGTTACACCACGTATAATTTAAACTCATCTCTTTTTTATTTTCTATTACTCACAATTTACCTCTAAAAATTGTAGCAAAAAAAATTTGTGATCATAAATTTTCTAGTAATTTTCTAAATTTTTTAAATATTTTATTACAAATTTATTGGGTGTTTTTTTTTGGGATTTGGCTTGGGTTAACCTCAATTGGAATGAGATTTGACAGGAGGAGTCGGTATTTTATGCGTCATGTATATGAAGTCTGCTTCTCACAGACATGTGGGCTCCACGCATGCCTGCGGAAAGGCACTCCATGAACAAAATTTTCCCTGATAACACTTAACTTACATTACATGCGGTTCTATCACATCCATTATTTTTGTACTAAAAAAAAAATTATATTTGATTGCAAGAAATTATTATCAGGGAAGATATCAATTGGATTTTGAAAATGATGAGATTCTGACTCTAGATTTTTTATTTGACACGTAGCTATAAGAATCCATAATTATAAAAGTGCAACTAATTATATTTGTTATTATATCAATTAATTGTAAGTCTTTTGTATTAAAATTTTTATTAGAGGGGTAAAAATTTTGTAACTCAATTAGTATCTCATAATACTTCAAAAAGAGATATTTAAGGTTCAAATCCCCTTTCCCTAATTATCAATTGGTCAAAAAATAAAAAATAAAAAAAGAATCATAGGAGTTTGCCTATCAAAATAAATTAAATTTGTATGAATTTTTTTTTTATCTTTTTCATCGTATAATAAAAAAATAAGAAATATCAAACTCTTAACTCTAGTTGTCTTTCATTTAATTGATCACCCAATCTTTCTAAAATATATCCCAACCCCATCATATTTGTATTTGAAAGACCCAAATACATTCCAATTTGCCTATATATCTTATTTGAAAAACCCAATAATATTTGCTACTTTCATATTTATAATTGGAATGGCTATTGTTGGGAGCATGGATTATATAAAAGTCTTCACAGGACCTAGTTATATTCGGGATATAATCTTAATTAAAATTTTAAAACTATTTTTAAGATAAATTTCAATAACATATCTTAAAGTTTAGGCTAATGTCAATTAGGTCTAAGATTTTTCAAATTTACCAATTTAAATCCTAAAGCCAACTTAGTTTCTAAACACTCTCAACTTTACCTTTTTTTTATTTATTACAAATTTGGTCTAATATTTTTAATTTGAATAATAAAGCTCATAAACTTTATGCTTTTAACAAATCAAGCATTTTGTTAATAGTTTCTATTAATACTTATCAGATTAGTCTAATGGTGTACATATGGTTTATGCCATGTCACTTCTGATTTTGAAATTTCATTATTATTATGTGTTAGAAAAACTGGTTTTGCATCTCATACAAAACCCACAGCAGAAGCAACACAATGATCTACTTCATTCATACGAGATAACGTGGAATATTTAGAATTTTAGAAATAAAGAATATAAAGGTGCACCTTGATACAATGAAATTCAAAACAAAAGAAGTTCAAACTTGGGAAGACCTTCAATCTTCACCATAATTCCACATATGCCCAAGATGTGTGGTCTCTCAATCAGTTATATACACACTTGTTCAAAAGAAAATGTGTTTAGAGAAACTTATATTTTTCTCTTTTAATCGTACATATGTTTTTAACTGTTAAAAGCAGTTACTTTATTTAATAATTCTTATTAAATAAACAACTGATTATCTAATTAGGTTAGTTTTTTGTGTCAGTCCAATTAGACTTTAGTGTGTGGCTTGGGATGTGATCAAATGGACAAATAAAACTCTAGCTCTAATGGGCTTTAGGTTTATCTATCAACTCTTGACAAGCTCAAAGTTACCATTAATTATATTTAATACCACTATATAAATATAATTGCACTCTAGGCTTTATTAATAAAATTAAATCTCAAGACTTTATTATCTAAACAATTAACTCCTTCATGAAAATATTCGTAGTAATACAAAGTCAAAATATATAATTGTCACTTTGAAAATTACTACCTCTTGATCCTTGAATACTCTATTTAATCCTTTAAGTTATTCTCATATATATATATATATATATATATATATATATATATATATATATATATATATATATATATATATATTTATGAAATTAAATTTCATAAAATATAAATTTTAGTAACTCTTTACTAAAGTGGTAAAGCCTAACACTCTGAATAACCAAACTCATTAAACTTATCTCAAATAAATATTTTATATCTCTACAAAGAAAGACTATGAATTTCACCTTGAGAATATGTGTTCCTTTACCACTATATGTGGCTGCCCCACATATTGAGGTTTTAACTGTTGAATTAGATCTCACTTTTGATATATTAAAGCAACTTACATTTCATTATCAGATTCACTATTCTCTCAGGATTGAGAGTTTATGTAAATTGAGATCGTGAGATTTATTATTCAGTTGACAGTCATTAATAGAATAATTAATCTTACAGCGGTCCAGTTTTATATATTTTAGACACTTAAGACACATCAACATATCAACTAGAAGTCTTTACTTCCATGATCAAAACAAAACATCTTAATTGACATGTTATAGTCTTCACAGATGAAATATTCAATTTCATCCAACTACGAACTAATGTTTTGAGTTTACAAAGAACTTGATTAATCACATAAACCACATACTATGCATCTCAAGGGCTAGATGATAATGTTCATATATTTATTTTACCATTATTTTAGATAATAAAACATCATTATTTATAACATAATGTTATACATAATATCATATACAGTATTGTACAATAAGATTTTAGGGCACTAATCCTAACATTATATATATATATTGGGATGGTATTGTTAATGGGTTTGTTAATTTGCCAAATATTGTAATATTACTTTTTTTTTTCTTTTAATAATACTTCGACAGGTACGATACAACAATGGGTAGGGAGATATATTTGAACTCTAGTTTTCCAAAATATTAGATTCAAGCATGACATAAAAATTCAATTGTCACCAACAATATTTTCCTTCCGTCCTTAATCCGTATAGCTCATCCTGGCATGAACTCAAAGTTCTTCGCTAAGATTACACCCCTATTACGATCACAAGTTCTAGGCATTTGTTGTACGAGTATCTTTTTCTTTCTTTCTTTCTTTTATTTTTTTATTTTTTATTTTTTGCATGACTATCTTGCAAATATTAAAAGAAAATACTTTGCAAATGGATTTTGTAAAATATTGATAAAGAATGACGTGGGTGTAGAGAGGGAAAATTTCCGACCTATCACAAGCTGACACATCATACTACCAAGTCCACAAAATACAACAAATTACAAAGCACCACGTACTGCTGCTAGGTTTTGCCATCACTATTCAGAAACCAATAGAAATTTGCCAAGTGTCATTGAAATAAAGCCATGAAACTGCATCAGCATGCGTAAGCGATGACACAAGCAGCCCTGCACGTGTAAGCGATGACACAGGCAGCCCTGCACATGTAAGCAATGACATAAGCGGACCAATCAGGTTATGACATGTGTCACCAATCAGACTCTACCACGTGTCGCTCACCCACCTCTAAACTCCTATAAATAGAAGTCTTCCTAAGACATTTAAAGGACACACAGACAGACAGACGGAGAAAGATATCTTGAATTCAGAAATCCAGAAGCTCTGCCGGAATCAAACCCCGAAGCGTCCAGGAATTTCAAAAACTTCAACCTCAAATACAAACAAAATTCGAAGCAAAGTCATCCAAACTACTTGCTTAAATCTCAAAGTTCACTAGAATCAAGCTCAAAAGCCTCCAGGAGCCTCAACACACCATAAATCAACGAAGCTCTACAGAATCAAGCCTCTAAAGCATTGAAGAACTTCCACCGCAAACCTTCAAACACGAAGAACACGAAGAACATACGAAGAACACGAAGAAGGTTTGCGGTGGAAGTTCTTCGGTGCTTTAGAGGCTTGATTCCGTAGAGCTTCGTTGATTTATGGTGTGTTGAGGTTCTTGAAGGCTTTTGAGCTTGATTCTAGTGAACTTTGAGATTTAGGCAAGTAGTTTGGATAACTTTGCTTCGAATTTTGTTTGTATTTGAGGTTGAAATTCTTGAAATTCCTGGAGGCATCGGGGTTTGATTCCGGCAGAACTTCTGGATTTCTAAATTCAAGATATCTTCTTTCTTCTATCTGTCCTCCTTCTGTCCTGGGAAGGCTTCTATTTATAGGAGTTTAGGGGGTGGGTGAGCGACACGTGGCGAAGTCTGATTGGTGACACTTGTCACAGCCTGATTGGTCCGCTTATGTCATCGCTTACATGTGCTGGATTGCTTGTGTCATCGCTTACACGTGCAGGGCTGCTTGTGTCACTGCTTATGCATGCTGATGCAGTTTCATGCCTTTATTTCAATGACACTTGGCAAACTTCTATTGGTTTCTGAATAGTGATGGCAAAACCTAGCAGCAGTACGTGACGCTTTGTAATTAGTTGCATTTTGTGGACTTGGTAGTATGATATGTCAGCTTGTGATAGGTCGGGAATTTTCCGTCTCTACAGTGGGATTTTTTATTTCTTTGTTCAATTAAGGTGAAAGTTACACCATTCTATCATCGTGTGATCTAAAAGACATTCTACAATAATATTATTAGGTTTTAGGACTATTCACTTTAAACCTCTATTTTAGCAACCGCAAAAATAGTAGCTTCATTTGATGTAATTTAATAAGCAATTGAAAGATCTGTACTAAATGTATCATTTGGATTATTTCTTTTTCCTGTGTGTTTATTACTTTAGTTTGTTAGGTATGCAATGTGAGTTAAAGTTTTATAGGGATATATATAATATACACAATTGTTTTCAAATTGAAATATTTAACTTTTCAAATGGGGTAATATTCCAACATTTATAATTTTATTTGTTTTAAGAATTTATTATGATTAGTAATTAGTTAATACTTTAAAAATACAATGATGTAATACTTCTTCTTCTTACTAATAATGGTTAGCTGATCTTATTAATTAAAAGGAAAAATTAACAAATACTTTAAGGGTATTGATCTAAGAACTATATTTCAAAACTTTTTATATGGAAAAAGAATAATTAAGAGCCCGTTTGGTAATGTTGTTTTAGTAACATTGTTTGTATTTTTTGAAAATACGTGTGGGTGAAAAATTGTGTTAAAATACGAGTAATGTTGTTTAAAAACTGAAAATTGTTGCCCAAAATCCTATACCAAACGGCCCCTAAAAATTTTAACATCTTTTTATATTTTTAATGAAAGTGGCATTAAAATTATACATTAACACATGTTTTAAGGACAGTTGTTAACAGAACTATTAATTAAATTTAGTGTGAGATAATTCACATAAGAAAATGGAATGAGAGATGCTACGTCCACAACATTTTTACAACAAATCATAGATGGTTAGTCGTTATTGGTTCAAATTTGAACCTAACATTAAGATTACTTTTTTGCCCTAACAATAACAACCAGTAACAACTTGCCATTTAAGATTTGTTATAAAAATATTGTGAAAATATTGTGGATATATCATTTCTCAAATGGAATACCATTATACTCTGACTCTAATAATAACTAACAATTAATATTCCACTTGTTTTTAGCTTCCATTTGTTCTGTGGTAACTAATTCTCAATACTATTTCAAATGACCAAATCCTTAACCATTAGTTTGAAATCATCCTATTACAAATCGAAAAATAAAGTATAAAACAAAAACGACTTTAATTTGCATGAGCGATCCTGCGCATTCATGCACTAGCTTTGAGTGTACAATATTACTCCCCAAACAATGAAGCTACACATTTGGAGGAGGAAGCAACCACGAGGAACCCTTGATAAAGCCAAGGGAGAGGAATGGTTTAGCTTCAGCATCACTCATCTGCTTGGCGAACTTGGCTCGTTTAGCAGGGTTTGCACCTGGTCCGGTGCACTTGTTTTCTGCAAAGAAAACAGTGCTGCAATGCCAATATAATCACTGTGTTAGATTCAATGATTAAATTTACAACTTTCTAACAATTAAATTTTTTGAGATAATCGATAATTGGTATCAGAGAAATATACATTCTGTACACACTCCAAGATTTTAGCCTATGTGATGGGCAGTGTGTGTATGGAGAGGGTGCAATAGCGAATGTGTAATGATCGTTATCCTATTGAATATTACTAACCGAAAACAAATATAAAAAAGATTGCTCAACCTGTCACGTTCCGGGTGGAGGTTATTGCTCCATCCAAGAGGATTAACTTCATTGCTCATGTCAGTGTAGGAGAAGACCACTCTTGGCCTCGCCCTCCATGCTCTGCCTAAGTATGCACCATGTCCAGTGCCACTAATATTGCAATGTACAAATGAGTATCCAGTAGTTTCTGAGGGAAAGTCCCTTGCATGTGCCGTGATAAACGTGTTTTCATTACCTTGCCCGAGTACATATAATTGAGTGTTCTGCATGCACCAAAACAATATTTGTCCATTATTATTCTTTTTATCACCAAGATTGAAAATAAATAATAAAAAAACAAACAAACAAAATAAGACTCAATGAAAATTTTAAAATTGTTGATGTGATAATAATCTATTTCATGATTAAGATTTTCTTTATTAAAATTTTAAATGACGTAACAGTTTGTACATTTTTAAATTTATAATATTTAATCTAAATCATTAAAATATATATATATATTTTTTTAATAAGAGTTGTGTTAGCAAGTGTGTCCATATAAAAATGATGTTATACAAACTTAATAAACTATGAAATCCTTTTTAAAAAAAAAAAAAAAACTATGAAATATTTTTGCCGTTATACTGTAGGTCAAATGGCACATGCATGTTTCTAATTAAAATGTCTATTATTCAAATTTTTATGCCTTGTTGAAATATATAGAAAAATTTGTGAAATAATTTGTGTCACTCACATGATAACTAGAAAAAGTTTGGACATACCAAATAAATAGAGGTTCCACTTCCAAAAATGAAATCAACGGTGCCTTCAATGTAGCAGTCCTTGAAGAAATGGTTGCCCTTGTCGTCACAGACAGTGTCTTGATATCCTTTTATTTTGCAGTTAAAGAAGGCTGCCTTGTCGCCGGAGATCCTCAATGCAGTTGCCTGAGCTCCGGACTGCCCATGAGGCCTTGGTGCAGAATTCTGTAATAAGAAATCCACAGCATGTTATCAGAGATATGTATAGGGCGTTTATACTCTTGTACTCATTTTCTCGCGTATGTTTTTTCTACTTTCATATGTGTTAATATGTGAACATTTCTACAACAATTATAGATATTGATGTGAAATGTTGTATGTAAACAAGTGTTAAAACATACACGTACATGCATAAAGTTCAAGTAAAACACAAAAAACATAAAAATGAATTAGTTGGTAGAAGTGCATATATATAGATATATATACCTGAATAATAAGATTTGCGGCAACAAAGTAATTAGATTCCACAATCAAACTGGCACTGTCTATAGTTCCATATTTGGCAGCTGTGCCATCATATGTCAAAGTTGGTATGCTTCGAGGGTTTCCTTGTAAAGTAACAAACGGCTGGGTACGTTCAATTTTTATTTTCTCTTTGTATACTCCATGTCCAATATGCACAATGACACGTTTGGTATTCCCAGCCGGAATACTTTTAATGGCATCGGTGATGGTGGTGAAATCTCCTCCTCCATTTTTGTTAACCTTGATGATTTTAACATCTTCCTCAGCTTGAACAAGTTCTGAGTCCAGAGAAACCTTACGTTGCTGAAACGGCTTCACATTGTTTTGAAACCAATTGCTTATTTGTGAACTGTCACCGGGAACTGGGGTGTTATCATCCGCGATGACAAAGGTAGAAACAAGGAGAAATGTCACCAAAGCAGCACGTACGGCAATGCATGATGCCATTTTTCCAGCCATGTTTGTGTTTGATTGCTTTTTTTGTGAAGATAAGCCAATGAATGTTTAATTTATAAACCTCGGTTGAGGTAAGAGAATCTTAAATACATGTGAGACTTAGAGAGTTCCTCGCTTTCTTTAGTGGTTTTAGTTAGAAATTTCCTGTCTTATACATATGTAACATGTATGCACCAGGAATCTGAATCCTTAAGATGGAAATTGGGCAAATATAACAAGGGCTCATTGGGAGATAATTACGTACACACTCCTAAACCATTGGATGGATGTCCCAAGGTGTTATTTTGTACGGACAGAGTTGTCTTCACATAAAAGAGGTAATATGTATATATATATGTGTGTGTGTGTGTGTGTGTGTATATATGTTTTAAGGACATCTGTTAACAGAACTATTAATTAAATTTAGTGTGAGACAATTCACATAAGAAAATAGAATGAGAGATGCTACGTCCACAACATTTTCGCAACAAATCATAGGTGGTTAGTTATTATTGATTCAAATTTGAACGTAACACTAAGATTACTTTTTTGCCCTAACAATAACAACCAGTAACAACTTGCCACTTAAGATTTGTTGTAAAAATATTGTGAAAATATTGTTGATATATCATTTCTCAAATGGAATACCACTATACTCTGACTCTAATAATAACTAACAATATTCCACTTGTTTTTAGCTTCCATTTGTTCTGTGGTAACTAATTCTCAATACTATTTCAAATGACCGAATCCTTAACCATTAGTTTGAAATCATCCTATTACAAATCGAAAAATAAAGTATAAAACAAAAACGACTTTAATTTGCATGAGCGATCCTGCGCATTCATGCACTAGCTTTGAGTGTACAATATTACTCCCCAAACAATGAAGCTACACATTTGGAGGAGGAAGCAACCACGAAGAACCCTTGATAAAGCCAAGGGAGAGGAATGGTTTAGCTTCATCATCACTCATTTGCTTGGCGAACTTGGCTCGTTTAGCAGGGTTTGCACCTGGTCCAGTGCAATTGTTTTCTGCAAAGAAAATAGTGCTACAATGCCAATATAATCATTGTGTTAGATTCAATGATTAAATTTATAACTTTCTAACAATTAAAAATTTTGAAATAATTGATAATTAGTATCATATAAATCTACATTCTGTACATACTCCAAGATTTCAGCCCATGTGATTGGCAATGTGTGTATGGAGAGTGTGCAATAGCGAATGTGTAATTATCGTTATCCTATTAAATACTACTAACTGAAAACAAATAGAAAAAAGATTGCTCAACCTTTCACGTTCCGGGTGGAGGTTATTGCTCCATCCAAGAGGATTAACTTCGCTACTCATGTCGGTGTAGGAGAAGACCACTCTTGGCCTCGCCCTCCATGCTCCGCCTAAGTATGCACCATGTCCAGTGCCACTAATATTGCAATGTATAAATGAGTATCCAGTAGTTTCCGAGGGAAAGTCCCTTGCATGTGCCGTGATAAACGTGTTTTCATTACCTTGCCCGAGTACATATAACTGAGTGTTCTGCATGCACCAAAACAATATTTGTCCATTATTATTCTTTTTATCACCAAGATTGAAAATAAATAATAAAAAAACAAACAAACAAAATAAGACTTAATGAAAATTTTAAAATTGTTGATTTGATCTATTTCATGATTAAGATATTATTTATTAAAATTTTAAATGACGTAATAGTTTGTACATTTTTAAATTTATAATATTTAATTTGAATCATAAAAAAAAAAAATTAATAAGAGTTGTGTTAGTAAGTTTGTCCGTATAAAAATGATGTTATACAAACTTAATAAACTATGAAATCCTTTTCAAAAAAAAAAAAAAACTATGAAATATTTTTGCCCTTAAACTTTAGGTCAAATGGCACATGCATGTTTTCTACTATGAAATTGTTGCACACAAACTTTCCAATTTGTGACTTTGAGATTTTCACTCAAAGATTTAGATCAACAATTGTGGTTGACTAGATGTAGCAACTTTTATTTATAACTAGAGCTGTTGTTTGCACAAGGTCTCTAGCTGTTGCTCCAAAAGGGTATGAAAAATCTCCATATTTGTATACATAACATTGCCCTATTGAATGTGTAAAAAGTGCGCTAAAGTTTTTATTTAAATATCCTTAAGTTCCATCAAAACCTTAAATCAAACGGTTGAGAATAAAAGTTTGATCTAAAATCTGCACAAATCTCGAACGGTAGAGATAAGTGAAACTTATTTACACTTTTCTTTTTTTTTTGATTTCTTGAGTCTTCAACTATGCTAAACTTCATTTGTCTTGTTTAACTGAATATTTCTATACTAAACTGCTAAACAAACTAAGTTCTAAAAAGTTACAATTTGTTCATGGTTGCCAACCTAAAAATATAGATTTTACAGGATAAATTGAATTTTGACTTGCAGAGTCTTCAGGGAAGGCAAGATATACCTGGTATAATTTTAAGTAATATTACATTACTAATATTTTTTAATTAGATGTGAATTTTGATAAATCCTCCGCTAGATTACTTTATTTTTGTATATTCTCCTTGCTTGAAAATTTTAAAAATGATCAAAGATCAATAATCATGTCATCAATCAATTTTTTTAAATTCAAGTTTGTGTAGTTTAAATAATGCATAAAAGATGAGTTTTTGGATCGAATAATAAATTACATCTGATTGAAAAATTGACATGCATGTTAAGAATATATAGAACATGTAATTAAATTGTTGGATTTCCAAAATATGAATTTAATAATAAGTTATTGGGTGGTGTAACATTGCTTAGAATTATTACACTAAATATAACTTTTCTAGAGTTACACATTTTTTTGACCTTAGATTTCAAAGAGATCTATAGGTTAAAAAATGCATCATTAATGTTTATTACTTTTAACATCCTTACCAAATTAAATACATTTTTTTCTCCCATTATTTATTGCTTTCCAAATTCCTCCCAATTGATGAAGTACACATCTTTTTTTTTTTTCCAAATTCATCCCTATTTTTTTTTTTCTCTTCTTATTTATTGCTTTCCAAATTCCTCCCAATTAAAAGGCACATCTTTAATTTTTTTTAATTAAAAAAATATGAAAATATTAGAATTTGTTAAAATCTTAAATGTGTTGAGAGAGAGAGAGAGAGAGAGTAACATCTTTAACCTATTTTAGAAGAAACTATCAAAATCTTATTCTTAGTATTAGTGATTAGAATTTGTTTTTAATTCAAACTCATCTTCTCTACAAATTGATTATAATATTTTCATAATTAAAAAATGTTACTTTTTCTCTCTCTCTCTCTCTAAACATGTTAAAGATGTGATAAAATTGAATAATCTTCTCTCTCCAAACAGGATTGTTATAAATAAGGTATAGACAAAAGGGAAAAAAAAGCTTTTGAATTAATGTAGATGGTGTGACAAGCAATAAATGTTTAATGATGACATAAATAATTGACTTTTTTTTAACTATTAGATCTTATAGAACTCTACGGTCTAAAAATTATGTAACTCTTGTGGTGTAATCTATATATCTATATATATAATAATAGGTAAAGCTGAGAGAAAATCTAATTAGATTCAAATTGGAATTAAATTAGAGTATAATTTTACGTCATGTGTCCCATCTAATCTAAGTTTTTAAATTTTTGTGTCAAGTGAGTTAATTCAATGTAAAAAATAGATTTCAATTGTAGTTTAATTTTGTGCCATGTGTCCTATTTAATCTAAGTTTTTTTTTTTTTTTTTTAACTTTTTGTGTCGAATGAGTTAATTTAGTGTAAAAAAACGAGGAGTCTTATATAAGCAAATCATAAAAAATATAATTTTTGAATGATTCTATATTTATGAGCCTTTTTTATATAACTAAAATCAATTCAAGTCTATAAGTCACACACACAAATTAATAGTTAAAGTTAAGAGAAAATCCAATTAAATTCTAAACTGGAGTCTAATTTTGCACCATGTGTCTCATCTAATTTTTAAATTTTTGTATCAAGTGAATTATTAGGTGCAAAAATTAAAAAGTCTAAATTCAATTAGATTCTAAATTAAATTTTAATTGGAGTTCAATTTTTTTTTTTTGGTAAACAGGGGAGTAGAAAAACACTAAAACAGAGAAAGCTCAGAGCAAGGCCTAGCTACACACGGCCCATTGGCATCTTCTTAAAGGAAGGCTACAATGTCCACAGGTGGACTATGGAAATCAGAAAAATCTAAGGCTTGATTAGCCCCTATCCTAGCAAGCTTGTCAGCACACCGATTTGCCTCTCGATAGCAATGCTTGAGGCAAATTCGGCTAAATCGAGAAACCAGCGTCCTACAATTATTCAAGATAGGCGACACAAAATTGGTTGTACACCCAGGATTGAGAAGTACATCTACAATTGCTTTAGCATCTATCTCGACTTCTATAGAATCAAGATTTCTGCAACAACATAAAACCAGCCCATCACGCAGCCCCCACAGCTCAGCAGTGATGCTATTCTCAGCACCAATCCTCCTGGAGAAACTTGCAATCCACTGCCCATGCTCATCTCTAATTATGCCTCCACAGCCCGCCCTACCTACCTTTGTCCCAACTTCCCCATCAGTATTAAGTTTACACCACCTAGCCTGAGGCCTTTCCCATCTAACTTGCTTCACCACCATGCGCCAGGAATTAATAGGAGAAGTTGCACAAAAAGTGAACTCCCTGGCTCTATGCAGAATTTATGTCGCTAGTCTTGGATTTTGAGATTTCCCATTGAGCACCACCTAGTTCTGGCTCTTCCAAATACACCAAATAGCAAATAAAAAAATAGTTCTCCAAGGAGATTCGTTGGTGCCCCTGCAACTCCCTTGTCTCACATTCAAATCAAGCCATTCATGTAGCTCATCTGCCCAGAATCTCCGATCAATCCATCGCACTCCTAACTGGATCCACACGGGTTTAATACTCCTGCAATCCTGCAATGCATGGATGATTGTTTCAATATTTCTACCACATAACGGACATGTTTCATCTTCCAACACACCCCTTTTCACTAAACACTCCTTAACCCTAATGCTATTGTGAAAACATTGCCAAATAAAGGTTTTGATCCTAGAAATAATATCCATTTTCCAAATCCACTTACCGGCAAACGCCTCATTGTGAACATGACCCATAGCAATTTTATAGGCACTTCTAAGGTCAAATTTACCTTGGTTTGAGGCAGACCAAGCTAACCTATCCTCACTTGTGGAATTTACAGCAAACGGAGTAACTTGAATAACAAGCTTGATATTTTGCGGGATCTCAAAGGAAAGGCAACCCCAATCCTAGCTAGCATTTTTGAAAACATCCTGGACCCTTTGTTGCTAATCTTCTAGAGACAAGGGGCCTTGAATCATTTGGCGAACTGGATCATCAGGAGACCAATTATCAAACCAAAAATTCAGGTTACTATTACTACCAACCACCCATTTAATACCCCGATTAAAAGTGTCAGCCCCCTTCTTCAAGGCTGACCAAACTCGAGAACAAGGAAGATTTCCCACGTGTCTAGATTGAAGCCTCTGAGCATTACAGTATTTTGATTTCAACACCCTAGCCCAGGGAGATTCACTCTCTGTGTGCAGCCACCAGTTGAGCTTTGAGAGTGAGGCAATATTCCTACTCTTGGCAACTTGCAAACCCAAACCGCCTTTAGTCTTCGGTTTTGTGACTTTGTGCCATCCAACCCAATGCATCTTCTTGACTGTTTCAGTCGACCCCCACAGAAAATTCCTATTAACTCGGTCCACCCCTCGCAATATCCAATCAGGAAGATAGGAGCATTGCATGACATAAGAAGGAATGGTAGAGGTCGAGGTTTGAACTAACACCGCCCTCCCAGCCAGAGACAATAAATTAGCCTTCCACCCTGCTAATTTCCCCTTCACCTTATCCAAAATAAAATTGAAATCTTGAGATGAGGAGTTAAGATGCTTGATGGGAATTCCAAGATACTTCCCCAAATTTGGGGTAGACGCAAAACCAAGAATATCGCTCAAGGATTCTCTAGTGTCTTGATCCACATTCGGCGAAAAATAAACCGTAGACTTAGAGTCACTAATGGTTTGACCCGACACCGCACAAAACTCATCCAAAACATCTCTGATTGTAGAACAATTTGTGAGGTTTGCTTTTGCAAAAAGAACAATATCATCCGCAAACATAAGGTGAGAGAAGGCCGGCCCACTTCTAGAAGCCTTCACCGAACTCCACAGCTTACAATCACACTTTTCTTCAATAAGTCGGCTAAGGTAATCTACGCAAAGAATAAAAAGATACGGGGATAACGGATCACCCTGCCTTATTCCCCGGGAAGGAATAATCAGGTCAAGAGGGCTACCATTAAACAGGATTGAGGTGGTAACTGAAGACACACAGCTTAAAATAAGCTCCACCAGATTGTTAGGAAGATTAATTCTGAGTAGCATCCTTCTTATAAAACTCCACTCAAGCTTATCATACGCCTTTTTCAAGTCTATCTTAATGGCCATAAAGCCCACCCTCCCCTTCTTCTTACTAATGGTATGGACAAGCTCCTGCACTATTATGGCATTATCAACCCCTTTACGCCGAGGAATGAAGGCAGATTGCAGCGGAGATATTAGCTTATCCAAATATGGCCTAAGCCTAGCCATAATAATTTTAGTAACTATCTTATAAGTCATATTGCAAAGGCTAATTGGCCGATAATTCCCAAGAGTCTCCGGTCCCTCGATTTTAGGAATAAGAACAATGTGAGTTTGATTCAGCTTGTCCAGCATCTTCCTTTCCCTAAAAATCTTTTGACTTCCTCTACCACCAGATTCCCCACTACAGGCCAAAAATGTTGGAAAAAACCCGCATGCAGACCGTCCAAACTAGGGGCTTTGAAGGCCTTAAGAGACCAGAGGGCTGCCTTGATCTCATCTCCTATCACCGAACTTCCTAAGCTCTCTTTCTCCTTCTCAAGGAGTCGAGCTTGCCATTGAGAACCATCTGACTAAATCCTATCCGAAAACATTAAGGAAGATGTGTAGATGTCATTAAAACCCCTCCTAATGAAATCCATATTATTTGCTTCCACATACAACCAATCTCTAACCCCATTCTTAATAGCCAAGATTTGATTTCTTTTCCGTCGGACAAGAGTTGACATATGAAAGAAAGTGGTGCTTTTATCTCCTTGAACCATCCAGTTAATCCTCGATTTGAGGGCCCATAGATCTTGTTCTTGCCCAAAAACCACATGCAGCTCTTGCATGAGATCATTCTCAAGCTGTAACAGGGAACTAGATGGCCTTACTGCTATTGCCCTTTGAATACCATTTAGCCTCGCCAAGATCTTCCTCTTCTTCATAAAAATGTTCCCAAAATGATTTTTATTCCAAGCCCCCGTTTCGCATTGGAAAATTTCAATTGCTTCCATTAACCCTGGGTTCCGCCCCCACACATTCTCCACCACCTTAGGAAAAGTGACATCAGACAACCAAAACCGTTGGAATTTGAAAGGCCTAGGCTGATTAGTCCAAACAGGAGGTTGTAATTCAAGCAGGATTGGGCAGTGATCTGAATGACATCTTGTTAAATGGGACGTCCTCACCTCCGGATACAGAAGGCACAAACTTGGATTAACGAAAAAACGATCAATTCTCTCTTGAATTAAAACATTAACATCTCTCCGGTTTGTCCAAGTGAATTAAGGACCAGTGAATCCTAAATCAATCATGCCACATTTATCCAAACATTCCTTCAGCAACAATGATCTATTCACATTGACAGGCCTCCCCTAAACTTGTCCTCCCTAATGATAGGCTCATTAAAATCCCCAGCTAATCCCCAGCTAACACCCAAGGCAGATTATGAAGCTCTGCAACTTTGGTTAGATGATTCCATAACACTTGCCTTTCGGCATACCTAGGACTAGCATAAATTGCGGAAAAAAACCAGGAAAGATTTGAGCTCTGTACCTTAACAATGACGTGAATTTCCTGTTCTATGTTGGTGAGTGGCGTCACCTCTACTCTATCCGAATCCCACAACATCCAAAGACCCCCCGCATATCCTACAGTGTTCGTGTGAACCACTCTATCAAATGGAAGCCTATCAGTAATTGCCCGAGCCCTCTATCCACCAATTTTTGTCTCCATGATAATCAACACATCAGGATTATGATTATTGACAATCTCCCTCACATGATTCTGAAAGGAGGCCTTTAAAGCCCCTCTACAATTCCAAGCAATAATATTCATAATTAAAAGGCTAGACAAGAACAAAGCACCCATCAAAAGGCGGTATAAACATCGCCTCCTTCCTCCAGTTGCATCCTATCGTGATCATCCTCTCCAGCATTTGGCCCTACCTCGGCACCAAAAGCACCTTGAATTGCCACACCCCTATACCCTCCTTCTGTACGGACACAATAGGACTGAGTTTCATGAGTGCTCGGACTAGCAATAGGCATATGGTGGTTCCCCTAATCTCCATGGAGCATGACAGCCTCGGTTGTATTTCCACACCCCTCTTCTCTGATACTGACTTGATTGGGCAGACCTCACATAACATCGAAAAAGCCGAGCTTTTGGGTGTCTCGTCGAATGTTAACACTGCCTCCTTTGAATTGAAATTCCATCTCCGGTCGGACTCCAGATTCAAGTTGAAGCTTGTGCGAGACACTCGGCGTGAGCTTACCATGATTTGCAGCTAATGGATAATTGTTAGTAACTGAGTGGAGTGTGGCGCTAGACCCATCTAGATTCTTAATACTTGTTTGATGCGCCCTAGATCGAGCAATACCCTTCTTGACCTTAATAAAAGTGCTAGAGCTCAACTTAGAGTTTGCTGGGCCCTCTTCCAAAACCGGGTGGTACAACTCCATTGGGCCTGACTGCAATGGGCTTTCGGCAAGCAAGTGGGAGTCCAACGCACCATTATGGGCCACATCTTTCCCATGATGATTTCCTGAGGGCCTTGGCGGGGATAGCTTGCGTTTCCCTTCTTGTTGGGCATAAAACTTCCCAGCTTTCATACCACTACCCGTGCCAGCTACATATGCCACATGCGCATCATGTCCTTTCTGCGCCTGAGCATGTACTCGTCCAGCATTAGAATCCACCCCTCCGCGAACTTTTGTGCCATTCCGCTCTCACATAACCAACAACCATGAACCATAGTTGTCTTCTAGTGCATCCAGCGTGGTCCCTCTTTCCTGTTCAGGATTGTTAGAAGCATGAGTATTGCATGGCACCTCAACTCGATCCACGCTGTCATCCTCATCCTTCTCCACCTGAATCCTTTTAGCCCTAACGGTGTATGGACAGCTCTCCCGCTGATGGCCTATCCATCCACATGAAAAGCACATCCTATGGATACCTTCATAAGATACTTTTTGTTCGAACTTCCCTATCAAAACCGTGGTAATGAGGGGCTTATCAACATCCATTTGCACACACAAACGGGCAAACCTCCCTCTGGATTCAGATGCAGTGTGAGTATCCACTCGAAGAACATTACCAATGGTTTTCCCGATTTGATATAAGGCCTCAACATTATAGTACTCAATGGATAGCTCATTGAGTCTTATCCACACCGCCACAGAGGAAACATTGGCCGAGGATGGCTTGAAGTTTGGCTCCCATGGTCTGATGGACAGAAAGTGTTCACCTATGAACCATGGCCCCTTCTTCAACACAGCTTCATAGTCCTCCTTCTGAGCAAACCTAATAAGGAAAAAATCATATCCAAGACTAACGCAGTCTAGACGCCCCACAAGTCTCCAAAGACTTTGTATTTTAGCATGGAGGTGATTAAATCCTATGATCTAGCCATAAACTTTCACAATTAACACTTTAGACCAGGGCGACTTGATGTGCATTTTAAATTCCTTGGTAAACTTCACTGCTGCCATCCCTTCTCAGTGTTATTCCATTTCATCATCCGACTCCACGTCGTCCTCCATTAGTTCAGCAAAGTTAAAAGCTTGCGTATATGCTCCCGGTATCTCACCCACCAATTTATCCTTAAAGGACGAAGGCGGTGATGGAGGTTGAAGAACACGAACCTGGTCTGGACAAGGGCGCTCCACCCCGCTACCATCACCGAATCCAGCATGGTTCACATCTTTAACTTTCTTGTTGCTTCGGGCAAGCTCAGCTTCCTCCTCTCGGGAGAGAGGGGCCAACAATGGTGATATCATTTACAGGGCTAAATCGGAGAGATAGCCAAGTGTTTGTGAACAATTTACCATTGGAGTTCAATTTTGCGCATGTGTTTCATCTAATTTTTTAATTTTTGTGACAAGTAAATTATTGAATGCAAAAAATAAAAGAGTCTAGATCTAATTAAATTTTAATTTATCTATACTATTATTTAAGAGGCTTCCCCTGTTTGGATTCCACATTTTTTAGTTCAAAAATGCCCCTACACTCCTACGTTTAAGTAGAGACAAAACTAAAAGACAATCTGGTAAAACTGCAATTCTAACTCCCACTAAAACATTGCCTAAAAAACAGGATCACTCTCCTGTTAAGTTTTAAATTACTTTATCTACTTTTAAATTACTTTTTCAAAATAAAAATGATATATATTAGCTTTTATTTATTTATTATTTATTTTGTTTTTTATGTGATATGTGACAGTTTTTTTTTTTTTTTTTTAATTTTTTAAGGAAACCGTGGGTGGGTTTTTTTAAAGAAGGTGGGGTAGTTTTATTTTTTTACAGAACTTGGGATAGGCATTTTTTAGAAGAAAACCGTAGAGTAGTTTTTTTTAGAAGGTGGGATGGTTCTTTTTAGGAGAAAGTGGGGATTGTGGACAATTTTTATTTTTTCACTTTTTTGTTATTAGTTTTTGTTGACTTACAGTTTTAACCTTATTTTTTTTATTTTTTAGAAATAAGAATAAGTTAATTAAATTAGGAGTATTTTTGTAAGTTGAAAACACAATAACTAACTTTTTGAATCCTCACAGTATATTGAGAAGATAAAATAAAATAAAAAACACAATTTTTTTTTTTCTACAAAATAAGACCACTAACAAAAAAAAAAAAAGCTTCATCGCACGCGCGAAGCGCGTGTGATGAGGCTAGTATATATGTAATTGTGATTATTTTTAAATGTATTCATGTATATGCACGAGGTTACACACTAATTTATATATAATAATAATAGGTAAAGTAAAGAAAAAATCTAATTAAATCTCAAATTGGAGTTCAATTAGAGTCTAATTTTGCGCCATGTGTCACATCTAATCTAAATTTTAAAATTTTGTGCCAAGTGAGTTAACTTAGTGTAAAAATTGAATTTCAATTAGAGTTTAATTTTGCGCTACGTATCTCATCTAATCTAAATATTAAATTTTTGTGTCAAATTAGTTAATTTAGTGTAAAAAACGAGGAATCCAATATAATAAATCATAAAAAACATAGTCATATAACTAAAAAAAAAATTCAAATTTGTAAGCCATCTATATATATATATTAATAGGTAAGATTTATAGAAAATTGAATTTGAATTTGAAATTATAATCCAATTTTGCACCATGAGTCTAAATTTATGTGGAAACTATACCATAATTATCCACTTAAGCTTATACCATGTGTCTACTTAAGTTTTTAATCTTTATGTCAAGTGAGTTAATAAGTGCAAAATACTAAAAATCTAATATTAATGAACAATAAAATTAAAATTAAAAAAAAAGCATTCACATATACTCGATAAAAATCACCACATGTTTCTCAAAAAATAAATAAAATAAAAATCACCACATAACAATCGTCACCGCATGTTCTATCTTATTAAAAATTAGAAAAAAAAAATGATCATAAGTAGTATTGAATTTAGGTAAGAATTTTAATATGTGACTAATTACGTTTACTTTAAAAAAATAATTTAACTAATTATCTATATTTTATGATAGAAATTGTGTTTAATTTTAAATGTATCTACATGTATGCATGAATGCATGTGTTACATGCTTTTAAAAAAAATTAATTTGACTAATTATTTATATTTTATAATAATTTTTTTAATTTTAAATGCATTCATGCATTTGCATGGAATTACATAATCTACAATCGGATACCAATACACTTTCAAGGAGAACCACACGTTATGCTAAATAGGCTTAATTTGTCCAATTGTTCAATGCACTGGTATATAATAATAGGTAAAGTTGAGAGAAAATCCAATTAGATTTCAAATTGGAATTAAATTAGAATCTAATTTTATGTCATGTGTCCCATCTAATCTAAGTTTTTAAATTTTTATGCCAAGTGAGTTAGTTCAATATGAAAATAGGATTTCAATTAGAGTTTCATGTTGTGACATGTATCCCATTTAATCTAAATTTCTTAATTTTTGTGTCAAATGAGTTAATTTTGTGTAAAAAACGAGAAGTCCAATATAACTAAGCCGTAAAAAATATAATTTTTTGAATGATTTTATATTTATAATTTTTTTTTATAACTAAAAACAATTCAAGTTTATAAGTCATATATATATATATATTAATAGCCAAAGTTAAGAGAAAATCTAATTAAATTCTAAACTGGAGTCTAATTTTGCGCCATATGTCTCATCTAATTTTTAAATTTGTGTTTCAAGTGAACTATTAGGTACAAAAATTGAAGAATTTAAATTCAATTAGATTCTAAATTGAATTTTAATTGGAGTTCAATTTTGCGCAAGTGTTCCATCTAATTTTTAAATTTTTGTGGCAAGTAAATTATTGAATGCAAAAACAAAAGAGTCTAAATCTAATTAGATTCTAAATTATATATATGTAATTATGATTTTTTTTAAATGTATCTGTGCATATGCATAAGTTTACTCACTAGTTTTAAATAATGTTACACTACCTAATATCTTTTAATTGAATACAAATTTTAATAAATATATCCACTATTGAATTATATTATCTTTTTTTTAGAGAGAGTTTCAACCTATGGTAACCATTCCTGATAATTGCATTTTATCATCAGACTAAGATACCAATCAGTTTTTGGTGTAGGCGAGGATTACATTATCTTTGTGTATTCTCCATGCTTACAAAATTTTAAGATTATTAAATATCAATAGTCATGTTATCAATAAATTATTTAAATTCAAGTTTTTGTAGTTTAAAATAATGAAGAAAAAATGAGTTTACGGACCAAATAGTAAATAACAATTGATTGACATGAACATTGTTATACATGTAAAGAACATATAATTCAACAGTATAATTTTTAAAATATGAATTCAATAACGAGTTATTAGGTAGTGTAACATTACTTAGAATTATACTTGGTGTAAATTTAAATAATGTTACACCATTCAATATTTTTTAATTGAATGCAAATTTCAACAAATCCATCATTGGATTATATTATCTTCATGCATTCTCAATGCTTGCAAAATTTCAAGATAATTAAATATTAATAGCCATGTCATCAGTCAATTATTTATATTCAAGTTTTTGTAGTTTAAAATATTGAATAAAAAATGATTTTATGGATCAAATAGTAATTAATAACTGATAGACATGAATATTGATATTCATGTTGAGAATATATAAAACATAATTTAGCAGTGGAATTTTTAATATATAAATTTAATAACAAGTTATTGAGTAACATTTTTTAGTGTTATATTTAGTGTAACTTTAAATAATATTACACCACTCAATATTTTTTAATTGAATTTAAAATTTTTTAAAAAAAAATATGTCCACTGTTGGATTATATTATCTACATGCATTTTCCATACTTGCAAAATTTAAAGATGATTAAATATCAATAGTCATGTCATCAATTAATTGTTTAAATTCAAGTTTTTGTAGTTTAAAATAATGAGGAAAAAATGAGTTTATAGATCGAATAGTAAATAATAACTGATTGACATGAATATTGGTATACATGTTAAGAACATATAATTTAATGGTGAAATTTTTAAAGTACGAATTCAATAACAAGTTATTAGGTGGTGTAATATTGCTTAAAGTTACAACTTGTGTAACTTTAAATAATGTTACACCAACCAATATATTTTAAATGAATACAAATTTTAACAATGCTACTATTTGATTACATTATCTTCATGCATTCTTTATGCTTGCAAAATTTTTAGATGATTAAATATTAATAATCATATTATCAATCATTAATTTAAATTCACGTTTTTGTAGTTTTAAATAATGAATAAAAAATGATTTTATGGATCAAATGATGAATAGAAATTGATTGACATAAATATTCTAATGTTGTTAAGAACATATATCCTAATGATGGAATTTTTAATATTTGAATTTAATACCAAGTTATTGGATGGGTTGAAGGCATATAGAAGGGAAAATTCATGAACATATGTATATAGGGTAAGGACATTTGAGCGGGGCCAAAAAGATATTGCCCCCTTCACCCTTGACCCTCCTCGGTCTGTCCTGGTCTAGGTTCAAATCTTGCGTCTTATTGTAACTATCTAACTATAAAGAAAAAAGAAAATTAAATATTAACTTTTCCATGAATCAGAACATGCCACGTGGCTTGACCTTGCAGTGGATATACTCTCATTGGTAGATGCCCTCTTGAATCTCTCCCAATCATGAATAACAGCCATCAGATCCGTCAGCTTAGCATCAATAGTACGACAGCAATTGGCATGAACGGTTCGAACAGCTTTAAAGTCTTCGCTATCTTCGCAGAACCCGCTGAAATAGTTTGTGTCCAAGAACCTCACGGTAAGGCCTAGCTCTTTAAACACACCTTCATGCATCATGTTTAATAAAACATCTTGCTCCTTTAGTCCCACAGCGTTACTTTTCATGGCGTACCATGCATCAAACAATGAGATGGTCTTGTTGTTGGATCTGATGAAGTAGAAGCCAGTGTTGATGGGATTGTCTTCAGACCATTCGTCGCCATTGAAGTTATCGGTGCTGATTTGAAGATCTATTCTTTCATTTTGGCTTAGCATTGGAAATGGGTTCCTTAACCACATTACATCAGTGTCCTGTTATGAAAGCATTCATCAGTCAATTTGGTCACATGAAATCATAATCACTACTAGTATAATAAGCCGTGGAACAAAACCAAATAATGGTGTAAAGACTAAAGTTATTCTTTTACACCGTCACGGGCAGTGACATAATATTTTTCACAATTATTAACATAACTTATTATAGTAGGAATATTTTCAGTTTTACTAGAATTCTTCAATGATACCACTTTTATTATGTATTAATCTTAATTTCAAAAAAGTTATGTCACTAATTGTGAAAATTTTTGTCTATAATAAGGAAGTCAATTTTATACCGAAGGCCGTTTCAATTTGGTTAGAGAAATAAAATATTTCAGTATCGTTTTGGAATTACCACTATATATGTGTTGTATATTAATTAATTAATCTTTATAAGTATCAACATAAAATTTAAAATTTACATATTTTATAGGTTTAAATATTAATTTAAGTGCATTAACCCAAATATATATTAACTTAAATAATTTTTTTATTGTATTAGCTGAAACACAAATTTTTTTTCCAAAATCGGCATTTTATTCAATAAATTTTAGATGAATATTGATACCAGTTTAATGGCTGGTATGGCATCGGTATGCCATACTGGCATTAACTTGTGCATTAGACATTTTTTCATAGGGTGGCCATACCAGCAATTGACTTCCTTGGTCGTTAGACATTTTTTTCCTGGGTGGTGTTTATTACATAGGTTTTAGCCTTTTATTTATTTATTGCCCTATAAGTACAAGCAGTTTTTTTTAGGGTGAAGACTAGCAGTTAGGCCATTCATTCTTCACTTTGGTTGATTATTGTACACTAGTTCTGGCTGTTAGGTCATTCATTCCTCATTTAATATCACCTCAAAGAAGGGGCAGTTAATTAATTAGGCGCGTATCTATGCTACTGTATCTGTAGGTAGGTTGATATGCTGAAATGAAATTCAGCAAGCTAAATCTGAACACAAGCATTACCAAATTAAGTACTATCACCTTCTTTTTGTAGAAATCAATGAGATTAGGGTGAATTTTTCAAACCAAGCAAGCCCTGGAGGAGGAACAGGGATTGGTCCTATAGATATATTTTATCTTGACCTTTGAAAATATTCATTTCTGCTCATCACTTGAAGTATTGATCATATAAGCAATATTATTCATATAAAAAAAATTATATATTTCTCATTAAAAAAAAAAAAAAAAAAAGAATTTATATGCTTCAAGAATTAATGGAATATTATTGCCAAACATGCAGCCAAAATTTTGAATATTTGTGTGCTTTGTAGCTAGCTCGCCACATTGTTTTTTTTTTTTTTTTTCCTAGCTAAGTATAGAAGTATGCAGTGCGCACCTTCAATATTATAACAACATTATAACAACATGGCAACAGTCGAAAGTTAATTTAATCCCGTGTAAGCCCTATGCTTGAGGTTATGATTCTTACCTCTAATACTTCTATACAAAAGCAGACTACTACCTACCGGGAAGAATTTGAAAATTTTCTCTTTTTTCTACTATTTTGAGTTCAAGCAACATCAATCTCCTAACTTCAGTTTAAAAAATTCCATCATACATACTCAGCCTCTACATAATATTCCTATTCTGCTTTATTCGAAAATATGGTCATGGATTAGAAAAATCAATGATTTATTGAGAAGGAGAAAAACCCATGATCATTTCGTAACCTTCAAGTTCTATGGGCCTAAGAGAAGACTAATTCTGCAATTCTAATAAAAGATTAGGAATATATAACAAAATAAATATAAGATAAGATAGAATCACTTTCAGAGGTAAGTAATCTTTGTTGGGTGCATGATTTGATAAATATATAGACTTATTAAATCAGTGGACAGCTCTAAATACTAACTTTAAATAAGTAATGTTAACATTGATTTTTGATAAACTTAATCATGTGATGATAAATTCTACAAACACAAGGCTCAAATTTAGTTTATTATTTTTTAAACGAGAGATGTGACGTCTACAACATTTTTACAATATTTTCACAACCACCTATGATTTGTTGTTATTGGTTCAAATTTGAACTCATAACTAAGATTACTTTTTTATCTCAACTATAACATCCAGTAATAATCTGCCTTAAAATTTGTTGAGAAAGTATTGTGAAAATATTGTGAATATATCATTTCTCTTTTTAAATAACCTTATAATAATGTTCATAAATTTGAGATAGAAACGTACCGTGAAAATAAAGCTGTAATCTCGCTTAAGTACTTCTCCAAGAAACAGGGTTCTCCTCCACATCATCTTGATAAAACTATCAGACATGTAAACCTTCTCACCATTGGCGTCTACCCCATCGTCCATTTGGAGCCTATAGCAATAAAGCCGAAGAAATTTGCACCGTTCAAACGATGTCTCATCGACCGCAACAAGTAGAAGGTGATCAACCAATTTTCGTGTATCTTCCCCAAGCCAAAAACTATCCAAAAACAAATCTAGCATTGGTTTATCGCCTTCTACATAAGCCTTGTTGACAATAGCGATTATAACGGTCTTGTTCCCCATTGAAACCTCAGATAAAGCTGCCTCGAGTGCATCTTTGTTGTCGGTCACGTTGCACTTATAACACATGTACATAAAACATAAGAACGACACAAAATCAGATTTATATAAACAATCAACATTATAGATTCATATTTTAAGAAAAAACAAGAAAACAAGAATTATAATATGCTGTTCTTGAATCTTAATCTTGATGATGCCTACCTTCTTAGAGAGTGTACATGGTTGATATGGTAATGAAAAGAGTGGCGTGAAACCGATGTAGGAGGTTAGGAATACATAGAGTAAACAGAAGGACAAAAGGCAGACTGTGATTGTTATATGAGTGCGTCGATCTTTGAAGAATTCCATGTGTTTGCCGAGAGATCTCCAACCAGTTTCAGGTGAAGAGGGTATTGGAGAAGAGAAACACAGCATGTAGAAGAGAGTAGGATCTGGACTTTTTTTTTTTTTTTTTTAAAAGCATCCGTAATCACATCTCAGCTTTTTTTTTTTTTTTCGAAACTATACTACATTTTTATCACAGGATCTTACTTATAGACTTTTAATGAACTCCATATCCTACTAGGATATCTATTATCTATATAATTCTATGAGTAAGTCTAGTGCCACACATTTTGGCACAGCAAATACAACAACTCGCCACATGGCAAGTTGTGATTGGTGGAGGGGTTACTTATGGACTTTTAATGTACTACGTATCCTACTAAGATATCTATTATCTATATAATTATATGAGTAAGTTTAGTGCCAAAATGTGTGTCACCAGACTTGTTCTAATCCTATATATCTACGGAAGTACCCTTAAACATAAGTCAGAAAACAGGTTGTTAAGAGAGTGAACAGGATCACGCAGAAAACAAACATCAAAATATTGTTTCTATAGATTCACTAGGATTCAATCTCTCTGTATTTTCTTTTTTCAATCAATGATTTTCATATTCATGGTGATGTGGTTGGTCTCTCTTCACAAAGATACTGATTTTTTGTGATTAAGTGAAATGAATCTTTGGTGTTCTAAATAATTGTGATCAATGGTTTAGTGCTTGAGTTTGAAAATTTTTGTGTTTATTTTGCTTCTATTCGTAATCATTTGATGCCAAAATCTGTTTTGTATTTTTTTTGTTTGTATTAAAGGGCTTCTCTCGTTAGATTTTATTCTTTTAGTTCAAAAATACGTCTATATGTTTAAGATAATTAGGTAAAAATATAATTTTAATTTTTATTAAAATATTATTTATAAAATATGATTAATTTTTTGTTAATTTTTAAATTATTTTCTTCACTTATAAATTAAAATTTTAAAATAAAAATTATATATATAAAATAAATAATTAAAATACATTTTTTTTTTCAAAATAAGACCACTAAAAAAAGTTTCATCTATTAATTTTCAAATTACTTTATCCACTTATAATTATTATAATTAGATTTCAAAATAAAAATTATATATATAAAATTTTAAAAAAAAACACAGTTTTTTTTCTCCAAAATAGGACTACTAAAAAAAAACCTCATTGCACCGCGTGCGATGAGGCTAGTAATTTTTACAATTGTGCTATCCTACATTAGGATGACACTATAGTATAATTGTAAATTTTTTTCAATGGTAAGATTTTACAAATCGGGTAATGGGCTGCTTTTATGACTTGATACTAAAATATACTGACATATAGCATATAGAAGACCGAATGTGAATACTCTTAAGAGCACCCATTAACAGGATAATCTTTTAAAAAATTAAGTCAAATTGTATGCATATGTACATAATAGTACACATTATTTTATAAATGTAAGCCAATGTATTATTAATATGTGTATTTTAAAAATAAAAATAAAAAATTATTTATTACACTCATAATAGCATTTTTATAAATTTTTAGCATATGTCCTTAAGGCACTTGTTTACAATATCTTATTGTAAAATTTCCTGTATTTGTGATTTTTTTTTTTCTTTTTTGTGATGTCAATATATTTAATTTAATTTTTTCTAATTTTTTAAAATTTAAGTTTGTTAATGACCCTTCTGAAAAAAAATAATTCTAGAACCATCATTGTTAGCATTGAATCTACCTTTCCATCTAAACGTGAGTCCCTCTCCGTCAAATTCTTCACATTCATTCATACGAGGGCTAAGGATTTGCAATATTTTTGAGATCAAGGAAACCATGTTTCCTTATTGAAAGTTATTTTATATGTTCACTTCTTTATGAATCGATATCGATGATATCTTAATAAGAAATTGTGTCCCAATCATTGTTTGTGTAAAGTAGCAAACTTGTATTACCAAAAAACAATTTCGATATTAATTTTTCCCCTTTTTCTTAAATCAATGATTTTGTTCTAATACTTAGCTAGATTAAAATTTGATGTTACATATTTGATCTATTAAGTGCATACCTTACATATTTGCTTAAAATTCTATTCTCATGGCCTTTTTGATTTGTTACTAACTTCATGTAATAGTTGATATTTGCTCAGAGAATCGTGAGAAGAAGTTCCCCTTTTTTCCTAATATGAACTTTACACACTGTACAAATTGACGGTATGGAAAATGAAAACTATCATTATGCCCTCTATTACAATAAAAATATTTACCATGGTTTTAAAAGCCGGACTGGGATAAAACAGAATTTGTCTCCAGCTCTCAGTTTAACCTGATTTTTTACTTGTTATTGGAGTTTTTTCGGACTAAAGTAGTGGTTGGTTCCCAATTCAACCGGTTGGGTTAGTCAATCCGAATCGATTTTTAAAGCCATGATGTTTACCATTGCAATAAACTTGAACGATATTGGGGTTGCATTTGATATCAAATGGGTTTCACTCATTTTTGCAGAGAAACAAATTTTCTATTAATAAAGCAATCTAAGTTGGTAAATTAATGCTCTACTTATATTCTTTTTGGAAATTAATACATACTTCTAGGTGATATTTAAATTTGCATAAGAATTTTTTTATATATATATAAGATAGAAATTTTACTTTAGCCTAATTTAAATGTATATGTGTGTAAAGCTCCCTCTTGGAGACTTGAACCCTGGTCCTTGCTCTTCATAAACACTTATACTTGTAGAGTGATCATCACACCAAGTAAGGTGTGTAGTAGTATAAAAATCTTAATTCATGGGGACTTTTGTGGTTGGCTATATTGAAACACTAAGATTGTTTGGGTTCAATAATAGTTAGGGAAGGTTGAGAAAATAAGTTCATGGTGTCGTATTGTAGGAGGACTAGCAGTAGCATTCACACAAAAGGAATTTGACACTAGGTCAGAACATGCCACCAATTTAATGTGAAATTACTCATGCGTACGTAGGGCCCTACACTCAACATCCTAAATCGCTCATGCATCAATAAAACTATCACCAAAAGGATTTTACTAGTAATCCAAGTAAACAACCCAATAATTTAATTCACTAATTTAGAAGAATAATATCACTTTTTTCACCTTATATTTACTGAAAGCTAATACAATATATGATATTTAAAATAATTGTAAAAAAAAAAAAAACAAATACACGTATATTGTTACTAAAATAAATGTATAAGCTATTACTATTAGTTAAGGTTTCTCCTACAATTAGGCATGACTATTCATGATTTAGGTTTTATGATGAAAAATGGGGCGAGTTGTTTTTTGTATATGCACAAAGAAGAGAATCGAATCATGACGAAGTCAGAGGCTTTTTCTTAATTTTCTTTTCTTCTTGTTTTTTCCCCTGTTTTTTAGAATCAGACGATAATTTGAAAAAAGGCAACCTCTACTTTATTCTTTCCAAATTCCAATAGGTATTCTATGCACCAAATCCTATGAGTATTTGGTGTGAAATAATACAAATTCTCTCCTTGCTAAGATTATTACATATTTTTAAGCTTGGCTCAGGTATGTTTCTTTCTGAAATTTGAAAGTATGTTATGTATTCTCAATTAGGAAATAAACCAAAAGTTGGTTTTTTTCCCCTTCCCTTTTGGTCTATCTTTTGAAACTATGCACAAACAGCAAAAATGTATGTTTCAAACTTGAACATGGACCGTGATAAACAATTGCTCCAAGCTTCACATAGTCCCTCAAATTTTTTGAATCAGACAACCAAAAAAAAATTTTGTGATTTAAGCTTAGTTTGTTTTCCTCATTAATTTCATATTTTGGCCGAGAATATTAACACGTTAAATTATTATTACTAAACACACCCCCCTCCCCTCCTAAACCTTAGAACTATGCAATTTCAAAACATTAAAATTCGTTTCGTTTCCCTCCAAACAATTGTGACTTGAGGCTTAGTTTTTTTGCCTCGTTAATTTGTAATTTTGGCCTGTAATATTAACTCATTAAGACACTCTAAAAATCCTCCTTTTTGATGGTAACCTTAGACTTAGAGCACTAGCGACCAGACATTGCAAAATAGAAAAAGTGGTCAGCTTTACACATTTTTACTCAAAAACTATCCACATTAGTCTATCTATAATATTGTATATATACATTATTGCTACATTAATCATGTAAATACACAAGGTGACTATAGCTTTCTATTTTATTATTTTAATACTCTCTCTCTCTCTCTCTCTCTCTCTCTCTCTCTCTCTCTCTCTCTCTCTCTCTCTCTCTCTCTCCAGAAAGTAAGATAGAGAGAATGTTGGTAGGTGAAATAATAATAAAAAATGATTATTTAGAGAAACTACAGTATATAATAGATAATGTAATGTTAGTGTTTTTTCAAAGTGTTTGTATAAAATGAATAAAAAAATAGGTTTTCATATCAAAATAGACAAATTGATTCGAATGCTTTTAACAATAGAATTGATAGAGCTCTTAAGTACTACGGATTTGGAAGGTCGTTTGCATAGTTAGGGAATTTTTTGAACTTTTTGCATACACTCTTCCAGTCATTTAGTTGGGGAGTGGAAGAATAGAAAAGGGGTATAGAAGAGATTTTAATTTTCTCTCATAGTGTTTGGGTAGGGTGAAAAAGTGGAGGGATATAAATCTTTTTAATTAACCCCAAGAGATTAGCTAAGTGATTCATAAGGTCTCATGATCATGATCATGGATATCATGATATCCATGAGATCCTAGATTCAAAACATCTTGCCAACATCTTAAAGCTACAACTAAAAGATTCCTACCTATAATAACTTGGTATATGTAGAACAGATGACTGCAAACACCCGAGAAAATAATTAGATACTCAAAAAGGTCTGTATACCTTTGTTTATATATATATATATATATATATATATATATATATATATATATATATATACTCTTTTGTTTTATTAAAATAAAGATGAGAGGATAAAAAAAAATCCTATGCCCCAACTACCAAGAAAAAATTAATAATATATAAGGTAAAAAATGGTAACATACCTAAAGAATAAATAAAAATAAATATAAAAGAAGATAGCAACCTTTAAACAAGGGGAAGGACAGATGGGCAATTTCCCATCAAACCTGCTCTCTTCCCCCACTATTCTTCCAAATTTGGAGAGAATTATTTTCTCCAAAATGGTAGTCTTGGGAAGGAAAGTCCTGAGTCCCACCATTTTCTCTCTCCCTCCCCTCTCCAATCAAATACCATTTTCTCCCTTAGTTTCTCTTCTCCCTTCTCTTCTCTCAACTTTTCTCCTCCAACCAAATGATTTTGACGATTTTGATCTGTAGAGACACTTGAAAGGAATGTATATATTAACCGTACATAGTTCATCAATCTAAAATATTTCCGAAGCTAAAATTGTGTCCTAATTAACCATGAAAGTGACCTCCATCGATCCTCACCGTAAAGGCAAAGCTAGAATTAACAGTTTTAATGATCCATTTGGAGTTGCAACATTGATGAGTAAATAACAATATAATACATTTTAGAATGGAGACTTCACTAGGTGGACCTATATTAATTATATATTACTATTAGCTAGCTAGGGGCCACGTGCTAAGTGCATCAAAATTGTTGATTAACACTTCCATCTTTGGTTGCTTGCATGGATCCCTATGCATTTGCCACTAGCTAGCTATATTAATTTTTGCATAGGTTTGGATACACGTTTTTTTTCTCTATATTTGAGTCTTGTGCACTGTTCACAAAATCCGTAAATTACTATTTTTTAAAAGGTAATTTTAAAACTGAGTCTCACTATACTATTTATACATTTAAAAATTAATTTATTATAGTTTTTTTAATTTTCAGTAATAAACAGTATCCAAACATATCCTAAGGCAAACAAACTACCTTAAAAAAATGAGATTTATAATTATTTTTGGCGAGGGTAGGACATAATGTTGACATTCCAAACAAACGAAAGTGCAAGTTCCCGTTTTACCTTTAATCAACGTGGTCATAAAGTTTGCCTAAATTCTAAATGGCTTTATTTTCTATTTCTCAATCTAAGCTGCGTCTACTAAGTCCAGAATTAACTACAGGTGTTGATCTGATTTTTTCAATAGTTTTGCACTCAGTTATTCTGCATATTGAATCGAAATCCAAGCATTGAAAAAAGAAGAAAAAACTACATGTGTTAACATCAAGATCAAGAAGTCTTAGTAAGAATGTCGCCATGCATGATGCTAAGTAATAGGTTTATTATTATATCTTTAAGTGTTTCTTAAGCTTCTAAGATGTTTCTTCGATACAAATGGTCCTGGTATATCCTAGCTGTTTTAATAATTATAGTTATTTATACATTCAAGAGATCTAAGAATCTCTAAATGGGAATAGTATTTTTGGAACTATTCCCACTTCCACTAGTGGAATGTGACAACCATACTATAAAAAGAGTGAAGGAGCTTTGTATAGTAAGTAATCCAGACATAGGACATACTGCTTTGGGTAAGATGTCCTTTCTTCTTCTTCTTCTTTTACACTTCCCACCTCAAATGATGACTATGGATGTTCTCTTGCTTAAAATCATTCTTTTACAAACAAGCATAGCATTGGTTGAGGTTACTCTTAAGATACTTTTTCTGTTCAATATGCTTAGTTTAGAGTAAATTACACTTTTTATCCTCTTTCTTCAGAAATTTTTCTCCATTTAGAATAGTTAAATGCACTCTGCAAGTCTGCATAAATATATGCTTTGTATTTGATGCCTTGTCTTAAACTTTAATTTTCTGCTTTTTAGCAAATTGAGGTGGGCCTTTGAACCTTCAATGGATCCTCACTTTGATTTTTGCAGTAACTATCTTAAAACTAGATGAACAACTTGTATATTTGTCTAGTCTTTCAATTTAAAGACGTCTATTAATTTGAAAATCTTATTATTGTTTGGCTCTAATGTTAAGAAATCAAGTTCCCAAAAACGAAATTTAATTAGGAAATTTTAGCTTCGCTAATGATTCATAATTGAAAATAAAAGAAAAGGGTTCATATTACAAATGGCATAATATTATTCTTTTCTTGCACTGGTAGGTGGTAGCATATATATAGAAGTTGAGTTACATGGATTCACGAGGAGCACTTAGACCAAAAAGAGTCTCCTTCGGAAATGAGCACCAATCACCATCTTACGCAGTGAGTCGAGCACAATATTAACAATCCCCACCTTATATATATATATATGTGTGTGTGTGTGTGTGTGTGTGTGTGTGTGTGTGTGTTTGCTGAAGTGGAAGCAAAATATTAACAATTTTTTTCTCTTTATAATATTTTCCTGCTGTCTATTGAAACATGGTTAGAAGGGGAAGTTGGAACCTTGGACAAGAGCACAACAATGCTTAGTGACTAATGAAAAGCCATATTGGTCTTCTTTCGGCCATTCTTTGGAGATTCCACATAATCCTATCCCTCCCATGGAGTTCCTTTGTCGCTCATGGAGCCCGGCCTCCTCTAACTTCCTACAGATATTTTCATCAAGTGTGAGAAATCACGTCCATATGCTATCTACTTTTTAATCTTTTGTTAAGAGCTTGCAACTCAAATGATACCTCATGGTTTTTTCAATCGAGATAATTAAGATTCAAATTCTTTTGTCTGTAACTATCAATGTATAAAAAAAATAGTTTTTTATGCTTGGAAAGTACGTTGAAATTATGTTGTGAAAAATATATTTTACTTCCTTTATGATAAGGAAGGAAAGGAAACAGTAAGCACCTGGCCAGACGTGGCCGTGGGCTGAACATGCTATTATACTATATTACACACACACACATATATGTGTGTGTGTGTGTGTGTATGTGTCTATAAATATATATATATATATATATACACACACACAGATGCTTGTTGTAATAAGGGGTTATATTTTTTTTGTTCTGCAGAATCTGTTAATGCATTCACACGAGAACTGTAGTTTAGGGGAGCATGAGGTGAAGCTACATGATAATCTTACCTCAGGTGAGCACGAAGAAGAAAAGATGGAGGAAACCAAAGGGCATGCAACTCTGAGCAATAGAAGTACTAGTTCCAGTAAGGTGGATAACATCTGGGTAAGAAAAAGTGAATGGATTGGAGTCACATTAAGAAATAAAATTTTGAATTACTTTGTTATTTTGTGTTTGAATGTTAATTTACACAGCATAATTAATAGGTATATGGTTCTACCTATTTCTTCAGAACTAGCATTCAAGTCTGTTCCCTAGCTATAAATAAATATAAAAATTAAATAAATAAAAAAAAGCATTGAAGTCTGTTAATCTTTGCCATCTCTTAAGTCATGCACAGGTTCATTAGATTTATAAGAGTTTAACAACGATTGAAACTCCAGAGCTAGATAATTAGTTTATATTATGAGCGCTTGCTGACTGAATGTCTTCTTTTTTTTTTTAACAATAGTTATTTTGGTTGGTCTCAGGGGTTATGGACCATGTGTCAACTTGTTCCAATCCTTGTTTTTCACGTGGTGTTTTGTATCACAGGGATATGCAACAGTCCAGGGGAGGGTTCCTCACTTGTGAGGTCCACTTTTATGTGTTGTATATCCCCGTGAATCCCGTGATGCAAAATAAAAATTTGGAGCCAACAGTAGCCATGAAACCTAGACTAAGAGTCTCTCAACATATTTGTATGATTGTATCTTTGTGTGGTAGAAGTGTGTGGCTCAAAACGAACACAATCATGAGTCGATGGCCTGGACCAGAGTAGAACTTTACTGTTTTGTCCACTTAAGCCTGAAATGCCTTTTGGCAAACATCTATACTTATAAAAGACCTTGTAACATTTCTTGAACCTCTCTTTTAACAGAAATGGCTTACACTTGACAAGTCTGTTCAACCTGTTGTTCAAACTCGCAAGTCCTTTGTTACTAGCTTATTTAGACGTAGAGTAAAGACCAAAGAGGAAGATAGACTTCGTACCGCCAATGTTCATGCTGCTCTTTCTGTGACACGCTTGGCTGCTGCAATTGCTGGCTTTGCTGCCACCAAAGACAAAGAAGAAGCAAATAAAGATGTCAAGCATCTTACTAGTGGAGGCAAAGCAGATTGGGACCAGAATATGAGCAACATTGTTGCTTCAGCTGCAGCTCTAATAGCCACAATATGTGCTGAATCTGCAGAGTCAATAGGTGCAAACAGAGCTCATGTGGCTTCTGCCGTCAACTCAGGCCTTGCCACTCAAACCCCAGCTGACATGATGACTCTAACAGCCACTGCTGCAACATGTGATGTATACTTACCCTAGTTTCATAATATCGTTCTGATTATACAAAACAAAAACAATAAGTTTAATGACACAACATTTTTTATAATTTTTGGCATAATCTAACTGTGATTAATGCTTAATAAAATTGGTGTCAATAGTAGACCTAACCGAAAGTATTGTTGCTTGAATCACAACAATCCTGTCAGCATTTGTGAAAAAAAAAAAGGGCGCGTCCCTAATATTACTTATTACTTGCCAAAGCACAGACAGGATTAATTAGCTGATGAGTTGAAAATTTCTGTCCCAGGCATGAGAGGAGCTGCAATGCTCAAGTCAAGAGCAATGGAATATGACAATTTAGCAAGGAAACTACTTGAAGTCGAGGCTCAGCTGCCAGTAGTCACACCTTCTGGTAAATTTACAGGCCCATGACTTCTATAATCTGTTATTCAAGTTATGAACATTTATGTATGTGACAGTAACACCTACACTCCTGTAGTTACAAAATGTTGAAAAACAATTTTTATGCATGCAACCAGGGCATAAAAGACACAGGCGGATCTCCATCTATTCAAAACATAAACAGCTTATTTTGAGCCTTGAAAAGAAGTATCTGGGAGTTCTAACAACATCAAAGAAGTGTAAGATATATTCTTCTTTTCTAAAAAGCTTACATGCTGTTTTTTTATTTATTAACACTCTGCTGGAATTGAAAGTATCATTTAACATATTCCAGACAAGATTATTCATGTGAAGGAGGAGGAAGCTCATGGAAACTTCTCCATCAGCCTGAAAAGTAACTGTGGTGATATCAAGCTCTGGTTTGAAGACAAAAATCAATCATTACTCTGGATATCAGTGATTTCTAATCTCTTACAGATGCACAACTCTTGTTGAGATATGTAAATTACTTAAGTTTGAACAATCAAATTCATCAGGTCATCTGCTAGTTTATCTCTATAATGATCTGCTTGATATTGACTGATAGAAAAAATGTACAATTTGGCTGAAAGCTCTTTGACATTTGATGCAAACGACAAGGTTATGGGGGTTATGTAAAGAATTGCCTAATGATAAATATGTAAGTCACTAAGTTCTTCTATAAAGTCTCCATTAACTGATATCAGCTTTTTTGGTTCTTTTTTAGCTACCCAGTATAATAATGAGAATGGTAATTATACATTTGTATTAATTAACAATGAAAATCTTGCATTGTAAACTAAATAAACACGAACAATATTGTATATATTAGCAAATAATATTGTACATATTTATTTGGTTTACAAAGTAAATTTTACCTTACTAGTAAACTAAAAGTTCTCTAAATGAGAAAGTCCATATTCTCAAAATTTGATAAAAAATTTCATACCAATTGATGTAACAGATTTTTTTAGAGCAAGTAAAAAAAAGTAATGTTAATATTGAGTTCAAATTAGAATCGATAAAAATTTATTAATTTCACTATTATGAAAAATATTGTGAAATTTTTTGTATTTGTAACATTGTACAATAATGGATGGGTTTTAGGATTTGTGACTCATTAGCTCGTTAGCTAGTTAAGAGTTGACTGAGGATGGCAACACAAGCATGACTACAGCATGGCTTGCCTTCGAGTTCCCCAAGATACATGCCTGGGATGGCCGGATCTGTTAACGTGTGTCCCCCACTAATGTATACCTAACCACTATTTGTCTACTTGGGTTGCCATATATTCAAATCTCAATTTTGCCTCGAAAGTTATGACTTTGACAATGGCTGTTTACAGTAAGTCTATTGCCGGGTGACAGATTTCATAATAAAAAGTGATATGCTTTCCTTTGAAAGTGACATTATTTTAATCATAACATACCCATTTCTACGATAGTAAAATTTGTTGGGTAATCATCCCTAAAGCAATAGAAGTCAACTTAGGACGACGAACCAAATTGTGAGAAAATATGATAATGTACACTTAGGAAACTACGTAGAAATATACTACAATAAAGAGTTACAACTTACAAGGCTGCCGAGATAACTAGCTAAATGAATAAAAAGACTATTTCGAAATGGCGTCTTAACGATTCTAACTTCACTCCTGGACAACTGATATGGAAAACTTCAGGCCCAAGAGTCTGCTCAAGCAGCTCCAAGCCTAACCTGCAAGGGAAGTACCTTTTGCCTTTTGGTACAAATGCTTCCTTACTTGCCTCTCAAGAAATAAATTAACCCCTTTTTAGGGTTCAAGTGATAGGCAAGTGATAATCATATCATTTTTGGTGCTTTATGTCTATGGTTCAAATCTCACTTTTTCTTTCTTCACTATTTATCAATTTAAGAAAAAAAATTTGCAAAGAAATTTCATATGTCATATTGACAAAAATCTGGTAATGAGAGCAAGATTTTATTGATTCAGCAAAAAAAAATTATAATTATAAACTTCACCTACTCTAAAATGATTCCTTTGTTGGGTTTGGGATAGAGGAACAATGATTTTGGTGAGTTAATGTAAGGGGACAACAACTGTTTTTCAAAATGATGGAGAAAGGAAAGGGCGCAATAACTTTCTTCTCCTCCTCGTTTCACTATTCAAGTGATTCTAGACTTCTCCAAGTACATTAATATCTTTTTCAAACTAATGATAGTCCTTACACTTTTCAATCATACACTCAACTAGATACATGCAAAAAAATGACTATAAATGACACAAGTTTAACGCTCTGTTTGTTTCGATGTAAAATATTTGTAAAAGTAAATATTTTACATATAAAATATTTGCAGGATAATATTTTCATTTAATTTACAGTGTTTGGCAGTGTACATGAAAATGTTGTGTAAAATATTTTCCAATGTTTGGCGCAATGTAAAATGGAAAAAAATAAATAAAAATAAAAAACCAGTAAAAAATTTTCAAATTTTTTTATAAACTTCCAAAAAATACATAGAGACAAACAAATGGCTAAAAATGTTGAACCTACTTAGACAAGTTCAAAATAATGAATATACATTGATCATGATTGTTTAAGGGAAACTATGATAAATTGTACAAATTAAGGTATCACCGATGGTTAAAAAGGTTAATATACTTATCGTACCACTTCTTTGAGCTTTAGCTAAAACTTGTAAATCATCTTGTAAACTTCTTTTGTTATAGAAAGTTGTGCAGAGAAAGTGTGTAATTAGCTAGTGCACAGAATTTTGTGCAATAAGCAATTGATCAAAACAAGGAGACAAACACACGATTATATTAAGCATATCACTAATTAACCTTTCAAAAAAATTATTCAAAAAATAATGTAATTACAAATTTTCAATAAAATGAAATATCTACTACTCAAGTTTAGTGCGATGTAACTTCGTTGTGTTGTTGCCTTGTTTAAAGAAATATCTACTACTTTCTAATAAAATAAAATAAAAAGTATCATTACCTATTCAACAAGCCAAAGAACCCAATTGGTCTCGTTTATCACATTGTTATTATATTATATGAATGATATCTTAGCTAACCAAATAAATCCAGCAAAATATTGTAAACTCAAGACCCTCAAATGTCCGCCAACTTCCAACCAATAAATGTGAAAGCACTTTAAGCTATCCAAACAGAAGGGTGAAAATGAATGGCATGACAACTAAGGAAAGACAGCAACGAGAATGTACATGTGTCTACATGGGAGCCAACAAGTAAACCTTGAAGATCACAAGTAATCCTTCGGAATCTCCCAATCATCCTCAGTTCCCCTATTCCTTGGTTTGAATCTCTGGCTACCATAGCTTCTTCTTATGCTCTGACCCTATTCAGATCTAGAAGGTCTTTCAAAGTCAGGATATTCTCCATGCTCATCTACCGAAGTCACATTTTGGGTGCCCAAAAAACCCTACTACAAGAAAATAGAGGGATTAGTACTTCGATGGATTTTTAATTTAAGAAAAAAAAAAGGTGATAATTTGACTAGGGGTGATCAAATATTTGTCAACATCAGCTTCTTTAACTTAGGAGAGCTCAATGGGAGACCTTAAATCCCATTTAGCTCATAATGTCTGATCAAGTTAGTGTCATAATGTTCTCTTTGATATAAGGTTGGAAAAGTTCACTTCATGTATCTCTCAAGCAGCTCACATAAATAAGACATGATCCTCATTGAACTACCTAATGACAAAAGGAAAAATACATTTATATCCAATTATTGATAAGAAAATTAATAGACAACTCCATGCATCTATTATATGCTTGCCATATAAGCTGTTATAATCATACAAAAGCATAGATAAGATGTCAATTTGTGTGCTTCCATGCATTCCTCTTTAATTGTGCATATAGATATATATGCATCATGTGTCTGATTAAAAATAAAGCATACCACTTAGAAAGAGCGAGATGGGCGGTTTCATGTACAATCATAGATATTAGAACAAACAAGCAGGGTATGAAAAGGGAGGTTTGTATAACATCTCAAATTGAACACCATTCCAAGTATAATAAATCCTTTATAAATTCAAAAATAAGACACCCTTGCCCAAACAAAAAGAGGCAACCAGAGGGAATGAGACCAAAAAAAGAGAGCAAACAAATGGAAACATGACACATAATAGTATCAGTCATCAAAGGAGCTTTTGGAGCACTTTCTTCAATGCGATTATTTGCCACAGTATCAACCTCCACAGATTCATATATGAACCTAAAAACATCATTCAAGACAAAGAATTTTCCCTGACAGAATTTCATTCCAGTATTTTCCTTTTCAATTAATACACCAGTAACTAGAATTAACTTTTAACACTCCCCCTTAATGCTTTGTTATGTAACATCCAACAATTCTCTAAGCTATTGAAACTTATGTTTTGGAAGAGCTTTGGTGAAGATGTTCACTACTTGATCTTTGGTCTTGTAATATTTGAGTTGAATGTCATCATCTTCCAAAGCCTCTCTAATAAAGTGATGCTTGATGGCAGTATGTTTTGTACGAATATGGTAGACGAGTTTTCGTCATAGCAATGGTAGATTTCACACAAAATTGGAGTAGCTTCTTACTTCTCATTCTTCTTGGAGGTAAACTTTGAGGTGAGAAATTTTAACTTGATGAAAAAGTTGGAGATGATTGTAAAGTATCAAAAGGAGGCATTTTTATGTAGCTTCAATAACATCTTCATCTTCATGTTCTCCATTCTCAAATTCTCAAATTCTTCATTAGATGTAGTGACTTGAGCTTCATCTTCATTTTCTTAATTACTTTATTATTCTTCAAGTTAAAATGTCTATAACCCTTTCATTTTGAGTTATAACCCACAAAGATGCATTTTTCACTAAGTTCATCAAGCTTATGCCTTACTTATTTGGAAAATGAGCAAAGCAAATACAAACAAACAAATTCAAGTGATTCACGGATAGCTTGTTTCCAACCCAAGATTCAATTGGAGTTGATATAAATAAGGATGATAGTTCTCTCTAATAATTATATAAATATACCAAACTTAGCTATTATCACTTCTAAAAGATTCACCTTTGTAACCAATTAAAACTTGGGTCTTATGATCATGGACAATGTTGCCACATCTTCCGGTTTTTTACATACATTTCGTACATACTTCCAATGCTTGTGAAAGAAAAATTGTTCTTATCTTTTACGAATTAGAAATTATAGTTTCTCCTTAAAAATTAAAAAAAAAAGGTGATGAAGGTAGTTGGGCTCCATTTTTATGGTTGCTTGAACTTATCATTATCGTTGCTTTTATGTGGACTTGTTTCCCTCTCTCACAAATCCTCACACCCAAAAAAAAAATTCACTTAGAACTAAGTTAATACCATTATATTGACTTTGGAATAAATGGGGCAAAATGATTTTGATGAGTTTCTCTTGGAAATAATGCCAAGCCCATTTGGATGTTCTTGAATCATTTTATTTATTTTTTAATCCAGATGTTCAACATGCGAATTCACTTTAATACTCTCCCTCTCTCTCATCCACTCGGTAAGTTTCTGCTCATCCCTACCCCAAACTTGATAGTTATCCATTTTTATATTTATTTTTCGAAACAATAATTATCAAAATTCAAATAAACACAAATTTCTCTCTTTAATTACATACAATGTCGCCATATTGGAAATAATTTTCAAGCCCATTTAGATATTTCGGATTCCACTTTATATATTTATTTACAAGTCTAGATGTCCAAAATGCGGATTCACACACACACACACACTCTCTCTCTCTCTCTCTCTCTCTCTCTCTCTCTCTCTCTCTCTCTCTCTCTCTCTCTCTCTCTCTCTCTCTCTCTCTCTCTCTCTCTCTCTCTCTCTCTCTCTCTCCATTTACATGTCCTCTCCAATTGATGAATATCTCTTACCATGAAAAGCTTACATGATTGTGGTTGAATCCTAAATTTTTCACTTTTAGAAAGTTATAAATTGCTCATGACTATAAAAGTGACGTGTTTTTTATTTTACTTTATAAGGAAAAGAATATGTAGAATCTTGTGCAAAAAATTTCCACATAATCAAGTTAAGAGAATTGGATTACGCAAATTTTTTGCAAGAGAAATATTTGATTATCAACCAATTATTCTTTCTAAATGTGTTTTTTTTATAGATTTAATAAAATTTGCTCCATGATAATCGGATGTCTAACTTGAAGATCAACCCTACAAGACAAAGAAAGAATCAAAACACGTGTGGTGTTGACTGCTAGAGCTCAAATGCTTAAGCTAGAATATTGGAGTTTTCTTATATAAGAAGATCACTTCTCTTTATTTTATTAGTTGTTGTTACTTGTTACTTACCACCTTCCTAGAATTTTGTCCCGTTTTAAGGTTGTTTACAACGATTCGTTACTTGTAATCTCGTGGCTGTTATAAATGGAAATTAATGATTTGTAATTGTCAGCATTTGAGTTGAAACAACAGACTTCTCATTTTTGAGGATGTCATCATGTCTTTAGACTTCAAATTAATGTCTTTGTATTGTATCGAATAAACACCGTATGTCATATTTTTAGAATTTCACTTTATATTTTACCAATTATAATTTATCATGAGTTAAATTATTTTTTAAAAACTTTAATTATTTTATAATAAAAAAAAATGATATACGACAAACTTGGTGTAACATATACAAAATGAGACAGGATATTTATTTGTATTTGGATGTTTTGTTACAAAAGTTAATGGCCAGTGAACATTATGTTACAGAAATTAATGGATTCGTACAAGCATGCCTGTTACAACAAAAGTTTAATGGCGAGTGAAAATTTAAATCTTTCTAGAAGTGTTTTTTCAAAATTTATTTTTATAATGTTTTACCTATAAATGTTTTTAACAAGTGACACTAGTTGGGTGCTTTTTAAAAAAAAAATTAATAACAACAAATTTAAGGGATGGTTTTCTTTACTTTCACATTCTTATTTCATGGATTGAATAAGAGACCTTGAAATTTAAAATGGACTTAATTAATTTTATTTTGTGGTTGTGATTGATCATTTATGCTATATTTTTCCAATAATTAGTGATAGTTATTGAAGACTTATTGTCAACTGGAAAGTAAATGAATGAGGAAAACTAAAATTACAACAAATAAAGTACAAGCCAGCTTCAAATTAAAACCAAATTAAAGCTCCAAGGGAATCTGACTGAAATTTATTGTTCAAAAATAACCATGGATCATGTTCCCAAAGTTAGTCAATATTTTGCCAAAACATGAATTTTAGGTGTTTAAATTGAATTGATTGTATATATTTGACTCAGGGTTCTTCAAAAAAAAAAAAAAAATTGTTAAACATCTGAGTCTCGTGAACTAACTTGAAATTTTGCCTTTTATTCTTTAGAATATTCAAGAAAGATCTGGTTTAATAAATTATCATCTTGACTTATACCAACTCATGATCATTACCACAACAATTCAAACAAAAAGACTATTAAAATTCAACCATTAAAACATGTAGAATAAAACAAAAATTGAGATCATTAACATATTAAACTTTGCCCAATATTTCTCTTTAAAAAAATAACCATGAGTTGGACAAAGAACAAGTATTTACAACCACGAAAGTCCAAGATTTTTCTTCATGGCAGCCCAAAAAAAAAAAACCTAAAATTCTACAAAGCTCATCACCATGAGCACTGCATTCTTTGCATGCGGTCCTTAAGAATTCCATTGTACAATGCAATCCGATTCTCTGGCATTCCATTAACTGTTGGGGTTATGTTTCTGCAACTCATTTCATCTTTGCTCAACTTTATGCTCTCTTTCCTGTATTCCTTTCCATTCCCACTTGGTTCCTTCACATCCTCCGCAAACTGCACTTTCTTCTTCTTTCTCTCCCTTTTCTTTTCCTCTACAATAACAACAAAAAAAGACAAAAACATTCAGTACCATTATTAACGAGAAAAAAAGAGCAAAGAAGAACAAAAGAGACGGAACCCATGTACCAGAAAGTAAGCAAGAACGTAGAATTTTCTTTTCAGGCTGTTGGGAATTTTGATTCTTGGAAAGTCGGGGTAGTGGGATAGACTTATGCCTAGAATAAGCTAGAAACAGTAGGGTACTAGAGACAACCATGGCTGCGGTGAAGACTAAACCTTGAGATACGGAAGGCATGGTGGGACAAAACCTCAAAGAACACCAAAAGGAAGACGACTGAGAGAGTCAAGGCAGTTTGTGATTATTGCATAAAGATACCTGTAAGCGAATATTTAAGCCTACAATATATGTAGAAAGAGAGAGAGAAGGTGTTTTTTCTTCATTAGAAGTGCGAGCGAAAATTTCTAAGATACAAGGAAAGTAATTGGTGTGTGTGGACGGTTAAAGAAAAGGCGTGAGCATCTGGATATCTCTTTTGCTTGATGGGATAGAACTAGGAGAGAAGGAAAAGGATTGGGGAGATCAAGTTGGTGTTAGTGTTACTGTTCGAGTTGGCTTCTTTTTCACAGTTTGTTTTTTAATTTTTGTGGAAAAATTGGATTCATGATATTTTCAACTTGCAGTTAATTTTGTCCCTGTCAAACTTTTTTGTATTTTTTTTGGCAATCATACGTGAAAACATAAACCAAATTTATCAATCTCCAACTCCAATAAACACAACAACTTTTTAAGTTGACATAATATAATTGGTGGTGACATCATTCTCAATTGGGAGTGTTGATCACTAACACCACTTTATGGTACACCAATGATAGATTGCCACATTAATAGGTATTAAAATTGTTGTCAAATTCTTTGTGTACTTAGACTTATTGTTTTTTTTAATGAATCGTTTAATTTGTTTAAATAATTTACATGAATAATCATATAACTCGTCACGTAGTGAGTTGAAGAAGATTTCTCTAAAATAGTTTGGAGCTAAACATTGTCCTTAATTAATAGTTCTCATATGAGTCTACCGTTAATAACTTGCTCCTTTTAACGGTTCTAATTTTTTTTATAGAAACAACTGTGACTCTAGAGTCATTCTTTGGACAAGGTAAGCAATCAACGTTGGGGGAGTTGTAGAGGATAGGATTGTGAAGTATACAATGCCCATTTACATATGAATTAGACTATGAGATGACTTTGCAAAGCAAATTTGGAGGAGAGTTAGCAAGTATAATTAATTGTTGTCATTTGAGTTTATTACTAACATCACCATATGTTGTAAGCAGTCAAATTTAAAGAGATGAGATGGTTAAATACATAATGCTCCTTCACATACAAACGAGTTTCATACATACGGGGTCCAGCCAATATAACAGGGCCCATTAGACCTCAGATGACCTTAAAGAATGCGATGACCAAGTACATACTGCTCCTTCACATAAGAATAATTATCATACTTATAGGGTCCACCCAATGTAAAGGGGCCTTTACATCTCAAACCTCCTGATATTTGCAAGTTTGGGGTAGGGTCAGGTTTAAGTCCAGTGTTTAGTAGTATTGGACCCGTTGAGATGATGACATATATTCACTTTTAAACACGTGTTACCATCTGAACGGGTTCAGTGCACTAGATGCACTAAACCTAAACCAAGTCCTTTAAGATATGCATAAATTTTATAAGAACCAGCCATGCAAACTTAAGGAATTTATTTTGGGAGGCCACATTGCAATTAACCTTATTTTATTTATTTTTTGATAGATACAATAATAAATCTCAAATAGAATGCAGTATCATTTAATTTGTTAATTTTTAAATCCTTAGGGTTTTTTTTTTTTTACACTTTTAAATTTTAGGATTTTTTTTTAAAACAATTTTAAGATTTAATTTGTTATGATTTTAGGAACTTTTCAAAATTATACTAAGGCAATAAGGTTCATTTTATTCCTCTCCTAATTATTGGGGTTTAAGATGTAATAATTAGAGAATCGAAAAAGTGCATTTTAATGAGCCAAATAAAACCATATATCAAGGTGAGGATAAGACCCTAATTTCCTGCCATATATCAAGGTGAGGGTAGGACCCTTTCCTATTGGATAATAATCATGATGCGAATCCATCCCATTGAAAGATTTGCCTAAGAGCATTAGTATCAATCCATCAAAAAAATTTCATCTATTTTAACATAAGAACCCATTTTTTCTATTTTACACAAACAATTTACAAAAACACATATACTAGTTTATCTATTATACAAATTCTTTTATTTAAATAATATTTTTCCTCACATTTTTTATTATTTCCCACCCGCCCCCACCTAACACTCTTTCTCCTTTTTTTCTCTTAACACAGACTCCCTTACTTACTTCTTCTTCTTCTTCTTCTTCTTCTTTTCCTTATTTTTATTTTCCCTAAATGTGCTTCTCTTTCTTCTCCTTCTTTTTTCTTCTTCTTCTTCTTCTTCTTCTTCTTCTTTTGCAATTTGGGTTTTATTATAGATGATAATTTTGGGTAATTTGGGTTTGATTATAGGTACTTATTTTGGGCCGAGAAAGTAAAGATTTTGAGTTGAGAAAATGGTGATTTTGGACGAATTTGCAATTGCTGCTTCTTCTGCATCTTCTTCTTTCTTTCTTTCTTTCTTCTTCTCCTTTTTTCAGTTTGGGTTTGATTATTTATATGAATTTGTATATGAGTTTGATGAATTTGGATCTAGATTTAGAACGATTTTGATGATTTGTATAGATTTGCACATTTAAATTCAATTTTTTCTATTTTACACTCCTATTTTTACAAAACACCCACATCAGTTAGTCTATTATACACATTTATTCAAATAAAATATTCTAAACCCAGCCACTATCAACGACCAATACCTAGCCTTCATCAACCTAATCAATACCCACGAATCAATACCCATCAACCAGATCAATACTCATCAAAACCCAACCACCATCAACTCGATTAATACCCACGGACCAATACCCATCAAAACTTGCTCATCAAAGTCATCAAAACCCAGGCACCATTAACCTGATCAATACCCAGCCACCATCAACGATCAATACCCAACCCTCCATCATCATCCCACAAAACCACCATCATCAACCCACTGATCAAACAAAAAATCCAAAACTGTTCAAACAAAAAAATTAAAAAGGATCAAAGGTGAGTGAGATCATATCGATGAGGCTGGACTGATTAGCGAGGCTGGACTAATCGTGTCGATGAGGCTGGACTGAGGGACCAAAGATAAAAGAGAAAGAGGTGAGACTGAGAAGCTAATCGACAAGGCTAGACTGATCGGCGTTGGTAAGCTGGACTGATCGTGTCAGTAAAGCTGGACTGAGGGACTAAAGATCAAAGAGAGAGATATGAGAGTGAGAAGCTGAAATGAGAGAGTGAGGTGAAGGAGAGAGGAAAAAACATATAAAATAATAAATGCAAATGCTATAGTAATATATACACAATTACTGTAACAATTATGCATAAATACATAATTTTACATCTACTGATATGGGTGTTTTTTTAGAGTCAAAATGTGTAAAACGGATAACTTTTTCTATTTTGCACAAGTTTACACATGCTGATGTGGTTGCTAAGGTTAACAAAATGGTCCCATATTTACAGTATGTTTTGATCACCACAGGAGACCAAACAAATTGATCAGCCAAAATACACTCAACTAATTCAGTTATTTGGGAAAAAAAAAATCAAATTAAATACAAAAATGAACATGCTATCCAACCAAAGTGAGAATTGCTAACACACAAACGGTAAAGACAAACAGTCTCAGGAGGCCAAGAAATTTGCCAAAATTTTCCTAAATCTCTAACATGTTTTTTTTTTCCCTGTAGCACATTAGAAAATGTGATTGTTATTGTCTCAAAAGGCTGCCTATCATCAATATAAAGATTTTCTGTCAGGACAAAAGGTTGTGGTATTCCTTGTAAGAAGGGTATACAAACTGACATTATAAGCACTACAAAATTACAGGACACAGAATCAACACAAACATGAAGAAAAAAAAAATTACTAATAATAATAATGGGACAAAACATCAGAACTAATGAACAGTAGGAATGTTCTCTTTGCTCTCTGTATTAAATGCCCATATTGGGTGAAATCACCATGGCACCATCACTTGGGCATCCCTTCATTTCTCCTCAAACTCAACATCAATAATATCAGGGTCTGACTTTGATTTTGAAGAAGAGGTGCCTTTACCATCTCTTGAAAAGAAGTCCCCTTTTGGCTGCCACACGATGTTTCCACAGCTCGTACAACGAATTATTTGGTTCTTGTAACCAACAAACTGCCTCTTACAAGCGGGACAAGCACCCTGTCCAAGTTTAGGGGAGATTGACACATTATTTGATTCATTAGTTAATCATAAATTCCAATCTATAGACAAGCCAGATGGGTTTTGATAATAAATTCAGTGTACTCAAATTGTTTGACCCCTTGTACATTCCTCCCTATGTACTCGGGTGTTCCATTTTTTATATCAATAAAACTTATTACTTATCAAAAAAATAATAACAAATAAATTCATCTGCTGAATAGTATATGTGGTACATCAAGAAAGGCTACCAACCAAACAGTTATGGGGCAAGACAAACCATTTGGAGTAACACAATTGGCCATGCTAGCACTTCCAAAATATCAAGAAGAACATCTAGATTGCCTACTTCTGTCTCATTTAAATTACATTCATTTTTGTAGTGATAACCACTGAGTTTGATGCCAAGGAAGTAGGATTATGTTTGACTATATTTGATACATATATGAACAAGTTATACATTACAAAATTGATCAAATACAATCATTGAACCTAGTTAGTTTACATAATTAAGTGGGATGAAAATATATAAATTCCTAGAAAAAATAAATGATGAAGATATCCTCCTAATTGACATGAAACAAAATTAGTTGAACTTATTTCCACGTTTTAGCTTCATTTAAAAACATATTGATTTGTTAAAAAAAACTAAAAATAAATTCTTTCATTGAAAAAAGAGGTCTTTACGAAAGTATTCAACCAGAAGTAGCTCTATTGAAAGAAACGGAATCGGAGCCAGATAAAAATAAAAGGAATTTAAATCTTTGAATCAAAACAATCATCAATTAAAATTAATCATGACATAAGAGGTGCAAATGGCACAGGAAGAAAAAATATATTTAGGGCCTCCCTTTTGATTGGACCATATCAAGAATGAAAGTCATACATGTAAATTATCACAATTTCTGTAGAAAGCTACCAATAGCTTGAAAGTTCATACACAAAGATAATCACTTGGTTATCTGATCATGGTGACTTTTGCCCTAAAATTTATTCAAAGATATATTCTGACCATGTATGAGGTTTAAAGAGAGACTGACAAACACATAGTTAATTGCATCATATTGACAATGGTATATGGTGCAACAAGTCCAATTGCACCCTAAAAGAATTGCAACTAAAATAACTATAAAATTGTACGAGCACACCTGCATAGACAAAAGCAAAGTAACATGAACCATACCTTTATAACAAGATTGTTGGCAATAGTCCCAATAAGAAGTGGACCGGCAAATGGCAGTATCCATGTTGCAAATATCAAGACCCGAAAAAGCCATCCAGATAACGCAAACCAGAGGAAGAAAATTGTCTACAAAAAGAAGACAAGAAAGTTCAAAACCAAGATTAAGTTACCAAATAAAGTGTTTGCATAACCAACGTTCAGAAAACATACAGAGAAATTTTATTATTGCGGATTCAAGTGCTATTTTTCTGAATATAGTTCTTAATGCGATGTCTCTGCCAGTTGGCAGGTGGCGAAGAGAAAGAAAGATAAATCTAAAAATTCTTACAACAAAATACCAAGTATTCAAAGTTTAAAGCATAATTCTATCCATTTCATCTTGAGATTTTCTACGCTGCCAAGACATAGAACCCCCCAAGTTTAGCAAGCAATAAATGGAAAATGGTAACCATGAATTGTTTTAGTCTGTGGCTTGACTTTTAGTTTACTCTGAATTACATTCAATATGCAAAAGAAAACAACTTAATTTTGAGTTGACTATACTAAATAATGAATAAAAAAACTGATGCAAGACAAGTCTCAAGGGGAACTTGCCTTGAGACTTGTGCTTGGGAAATAAAAAGAGAACAAAACAAGATTGATAGGACCTAGAATAAGCACACAGAGATTGCATAGAGTCAGCACCAAGAAATCAAAACTAAAAATAAAATAAAACCTAGGAATCAACAACCAGGGTTGCTTGGAATTAGCACCAAGCATGGGATAAGAATAGAAACCCAAGATTCAGACCCTGGACTTGCTTGGAATCAACATCAGGCATTGGAAGAAAACTTCCAACCCAAATTTTAAAAGCTCATGATCAACTAATCTACAACCGTGAATTTTGGCCTCTTTAAATAGGGTCCCCAGAAATTATTAATAAAAAGGTCCCCAGATCATGACAAACAAGGAAAGAAAATAAACTCATAATGAGATTACCTCATATATGAAAATATAATGCAAATCTCTCCAATAGCATCAATCAGTAGTAATCAATATCAATTGCAGCCAATAAACATTAATAGGTCAAATTTGGTGTCCAAACCTACTAAACTGAAACAAGCCAATGAACTATCAAATGGGAACGTGTTTGGGGGGAAGAAAAGATAGGACCTAGGAATCAAGACCTAGGATTTGCTTGGAGTCGGCACCAAACAATAAAAACAGGAAAATAGAACCTAGCAATCAACACCTTGCATTGCTTGGATTTTGGAATCAGCACCAAACATGAGATAAGGACAATAACCCAGGAATTAGCATATGGGCTTGCTTGGAATCAGAACAAGCACTGGAAGAATATTTATGTGACAATATGCGTCAGGATCAGTTTTTTGTTAAAATGCTTATTCGCTAAAAGTTGGTAAAAGTACAACTGTGCCTAGAAAAAACGAGACTTTGAAAAGCTGTTACATTAGAAAAGGTGAGACTTTAAAAACCTGTACATAAGCAAATAAGGTGATGGAAATGAGTTAATCCAAATGCTCATAGCTCATAGGTGGTCAAACTTATGAAGTATCTGTCATACCAAAGCCATTACCTCTAAATAATTTCACCCATTCATTTGAAATGATAATCAGTTATGCAGCAGCCCTAGAATTTTTAGAGAAAAACTACCCTATGCCCAAGACTAAGGCTTTGGGCCTTATGTCAATTAAGAGGCCCATGCCAATTAATAACTCCCTTTGATCTGGCATTAAGTGCTAAAGGTAGTTTTTTGGGCCTTATTAGTTTTAAGTTTTCTTTTATTATTATAGTTAAAATTTTATATGGATGATTCATATTCATCTGATCTAAGGGATAGGATTAGCTTGCATTTGGGTTTCCTTATTATAAAGAGGTTGTAATTTTCTATTATGGAGTCGGTGCTTACTGAAAAGAAATTTAGAACTTGCATTTTTAATTTCTGAAGTTATGCTTCTTCTCTTTATTATTTCTTCTTTCTTCTTCTATCACCTTAATCATCCTTTCAAATCTATAACCAGCCCCAATACCATTCACATAATTTTTCACACAGCTTAGACATTCACCAACTTCTTCTCTGTTATCCTCCTATTTACAGCCCCAAATCATACCCTTCTCTCAACTTTTGAAACCCTTAAACCCTAAATTTCACTAAACCTTCTGAGAGCAACTAATCCTTCCAAACCTACCCGATGAACCCTAATTTTCTATTGACAGTAAAATTTGCATCAGTTTTATCTAAAAATATAGCCCAGTACCTATTATAATTTAATACAAACTAAATATTAAAAAGGCCCTCCTATATTAATTAAGATCATCTGTAATATCATATAATTGCACTTATAAAATAGTCCTCATAGAAAAATCTGTTCACACTGGTGTGGACACAAGATACAAGCCCCTAATTATACGCATGTATGGGAGGAAGAGCACAAAAAAGACAGCCCAACCTGTGGCCTTATGGGCGGAGCTTGTTAGTTATTGTGCTTGAGATTAAGCAAGCCCGAGCATTTAATAATTAAGGTTTCTTTATGCATTTTGTTGTTAGCTATTTATACACTTTTTCTAATTATTGTAAGACAACTTTTGAGAATTATTAAAAAAAACGTGTGTTTTCTTTTACACTGGTGCCAACTTCATATTGCTTGGTGCTGCCTCCTAGGGTTTATCTTTTGTTCTATTGTTGTTTAATTGCTCCATTGAATACCGTGGTTGTCCTATGTCACACACTTCACATAAATAGCATGCAGCATTATTTTAAGGGATACATACCGCAAAACTTCTTCCTAATGGAGTGTCCAAAAAATCATTGAGCTGTTTCCTGTACTGCATGGATGGCAAAGAACAGAATTATAAGCGATCACCCTAACATCAAAAGCATAAGAGCCAATAAGGCAATAACAATATTCAAAGACCAAATAAAAGTATAAATTTCAAAAGTAAAGAAAACTTGCCTTTCTGTGACCTTTAATGATCAATTTTTAGTTAGTTCCATTGTTCTTTTAGGTGTACTAAGTTAAATGCCAATAGTTTAGTTTTTTTTTGTCTTTATCTGTTTACTGACAATCTATGACAAAGTAAATTTCTATGGTTCAGATTTGCTAGAATTTTTCTTTTTGATTGTGTGTTACGCGTGCACCTAGTGAGTCTTGAACCCACGACCTCACCCTCCACCTCGTACTTACACAGGAAGGAGGTGTCAGCTAAGCTAGAGCTCATTGGCTCCAGATTTGCGAGAATTGGCCATGCATGCAGCTCGCAGATAATATGGGATTCAATGGTGGGTTTATTTAGTTCTTGTAAGTTCCCAGCTTCGTATACCAGCCAAACTTTCTAAAGACCTATACTTTAAATGAAAATACATAGTCCTAGTAGGAAACAGTCGTGCCGGCAACTCTATAAAGCCTATGAGCATATGTAATCGAGTATTGAACAGAGAGATCTTCGATCGAGCAACTATAACAGCTCATGTAATGTGGGTGCGTTTCCTTTCCTATGCCAGTTGTCTTCTAATTCTTTGCCTAAGCTGCTCTGTATTTATCATTTATCTTATTTTAATGATATAGTTTTCAACAAACCAGAACTGAAATCCATGAATTAAACCTATAAAATTTGCAACACCATTCCTAAATTCCAATTCTGCACCTACCTATGATGGCTTGTTCTCTAACAAAAACCAAAACTTGAATCAATTGAATTGAACCAATAAAACCTATAATTAACATAATTCTTAAGCTCCTACACTACGTTGTGACACGAATTTAGAGAGTGCACTGTACTGACTCAAGTGAGAAGCAAGAAAAGAGCAAACAGTTTGTTTCTACTATTTCCAAACAAACCCTATCGAGTGAGAGTGAGAGTGAGAGGGAGAGAACAAACCCTCGGCAAGTTTCTGGTGAAGTCGAGTGAGAAAGTGCGCCAGCGCACACCGATCTCGAACTCCCTATCGATTTCGCGGGCGCGGTCGGCGGCGGAGCGAGCGACGGAGCTGAGGCGGCGAGAGACGGAGTAGCGGCGGTCGAGTCGCTCGGCGGCCTTCTTGGCTTCGTAAAGAAACTGCTCGAAGCCGTCGTTGGCGCTGCGCCACGCGTCCTTCAGAGCCTCGCCGGAGACCATGCGCTTAGCGAAGCCGTCGATGTCGCTGCGCTGGAAGGCTCTGATGGGCGCCACGTGGCGGGAGGGGAAGACTGTTGTCGTCGTCGTCGTCGTCGTTCTCGTCGACGGAAGCCTTGGGTGACAGTAGCGTGGCTTTAGCTTTAGCTTTAACGGCAGTGAAGGTTGCCATGGCAGTATTGTTGTGGCCATGTGGCCCATTTCTACGAAAGCTTTGCTTTGTATTTGTGATTTTTATTTTATATATATATTATGTATGTATTTTCTTTCTCTTGCGCGGTGGAGCGGTTTGTGTTTCGGTGCTACACTCTACAGTTGCCTAATGGCTAATACTTTGCAACCAGGCAACTGATCCCACGGTAGACTTTCAGCCACGTCCTCCATTTTGACTTCAATATTAAATATTCAAAATTACAATAAAAACAAAATGTTCAACTTCAGTTTGAAATAAATTTTACTACCATGGTACAACCGATATTTGAGTTCAAGATCATGAAAAACTCAAATGCTTGAGCTGAGTTTGACTTAGTTTGATTTATTAGTCGAGCGCAATATCTTAATCTTAAGATTAAGTATGATTCAACAAGAGTTTATTATTAAGCATGTATATTTTAGTATATTATCAAACTCATTTGGTTTGGAAGTGCAGCCCAAACTCCAAATTAATTAAAGATTTAATACAACATTCGCTTATTTTTAAAGCCCATGTCAAGCTTATTATCAAGCCCATAATTAAGCTTAGACTGAACTTGTGTTTTATAAAGCCAATTGTCGTGCTTAAGCTAGACTTGTTTTTTATCGAGTTCTATTGTAATGAGTTTATCATGAATTTTTTTTTTCTTTCCAAGCTCGTTTATCAAACAAGTTTAATGTTAAGACTTAAACTTGACTTGTTTATAAACAAACAAACATGTATAGAGTTTTTACTAAGTCAAGAGCTATTCTATGAATGACGTGATTTATTTACAACTCTAATTAAAAGTACATGATTGTTCATTTAATTTTATTTCAAACAACTTTAGTTTATATTTTTTTTAAATATTATGTCCACAATATTTTCACAATACTCTTACAACAAGTCATAGATGATAGGTTGTTTGTTATAAAAATATTATAGAGTGAATAAGAAATTGGCTCTTAATGTGTCCGCTTGAACATTATATTGAAGTTGTGAGAATCCTTGAGTCCCACATAGGAAATGATAGAGAATATTGGTTTTGAGTTGGACATTGGATTGGATTTTAGGCATGTGTAGACTAGGCCCTCTTGTCCAATTAATAATAATATTTTATTTTTTGAGTCAGTAAGTCTGTATACAACAGTTATTTCTAAAACAGTGTGTCTATTCAGTAACGTATATTTTCCATGGTTTTAAAAACCGAACCGAGAATAAAACCGTTTTTTCAAAATTTTCGATTTTTCCCGGTTTTTGACCGGTTTTCCGAGTTTTGACCGGTTTTTGACCGGTTTTAAGGAGTTTAACCGGACCGGACTGCACCGGTTTTCCCGGTTGAACCGATCGGACCGGCCGGTCCGATCCGGTTTTTAAAACTATGATATTTTCATAGTCTCTCATTTATGAAAAAAAAAAATTGAACAAACTCTCCCAAAGAGAAACTATTTTGTGCATTCATTTGAATCAAAGAGAGAGAAAGAAACATAGACTAGTTCGTAGGCATGGACCTTGGGTGCTTCTTCTCCATGCTGTAGATTATTTTATCACAAGAGGCAGATGTCCGAGAGTCTCAAAGCACCACAGATTATGTGAGTGGGAAAATCTGCTTTAAGGAGATTGTGTCAAACACAAAACTTGATCTAAATCATTCATTCTTCACGCATTTGGTATGTGAGTTCTTAATTATTTGCAAATTTCTTCTTTTATATATATACAATATTTATTTATGATTTTTGTTTATCACATGTATTTGTGTTATTGCTTGTATTTAGATCTGTATGTTGTTCTTTTTTATTAGTCACAAAATTAAATTGTTGAAATATATCCAACAATTTTAAGCAAAATTTATATATTTTAATTTATTTTTGTGATTGTTGTGTGAATCGGTGTGAATTACTGTGCTATATTTAATCTTTGATTCCTAGGCAGTATTCACGAATTGATATTGATTGTGCGAGATTGGTTGACAGTTTTCTATTCACGATATTGTTTTGGCTTTCGTGTTTAATAATTTTGGGTTTATGTTTATCGCAAATATCTTCTTGTTTATATTATAAAATTAATTTGTGATCTTTGCTTTTTAATAAGTTGATTTCGTGTTTGACAAACTATTGGTGGTTTTGATTGCTCAAGGACTTCCATCTTCTTTATTTATATTATATAATATTAGGATTTTTTGTTTCTTTTGGATTATTGCTTGGCTGGGGCATTATTTAGATTCATTGTTTCATGTGTACGAATTGCCTGCTTTGCCATTTGGATTTATAGATAGTTTGTTTGAATTTCTTTTTTGCACAGTAGCATATTTGAAAGTTAATAGTTATATATCTTTCTTAAATTTGGTTGGTTTTGAACATTCAATTTGGGTAATGGAGAAAAAAATTTATGGGTAATTCTTCAACCTCTAAAATTGAAGGAAATGGAAAGTTTGTGCTAAAGATGACTGCGGGTAAGTATCTTACTTTGAAGGATGTACTGCATATGTCAGACATTTAAAAGAACCTTGTATCTAAATCATTGTTAAGCAAGAATGGTTTCAAGTTGGTTTTTAAGTCTGATAAATTTTCACTCTTTAAGAGTGGAATGTATGTGGGCAAAAATATTAAAGCTATGGTTTTTTTAAGATGAATGTAATGACTGTTTTTTCTACTATTGATAATAATAAGAGTACATCTTTTGTTTACATGCTTGAGCTATCTAATGTTTGGCATGGTAGATTGAGTCATGTTATTTATTATACTTGGGATAAATTGATAAATTTAAATTTATTGCCAAAATTTAAAATTGATTTTAATCATAAGTGTGAAATTTGTATGGAAGCTAAGATAGCCAAAGTATCTTTTAAATAAGTTGAAAAAAGTACCGAACCTCTAAAATTAATACATAGTGATATATGTGACATGAAAGTTGTACAAATTAAAGGTGGTAAGAAATATTTCATCACTTTCATAGATGATTGCACTAGATACTGTTATGTGTCCTTGTTAAGGAGCAAGGATGAAGCAATTGAGACATTCATTCAATATAAGAATGAGGTTGAGAATCAACTCAACAAAAAAATTAAGGTTCTAAGAAATGATAAAGGTGGCGAATATAAATCACCTTTTAGTGAGTTCTGTTTACAACATGGTATTGTTCATCAAACCACTACATCTTATTCACCTTAGTAAAATGGAGTTGTTAAAAGGAAAAATAGAATCTTGAAGGAAACCAAGAAGATGTCATATGAATTATGAAAAGGTAAAACATTTTTCTATCAATTCTTAAAGGTGTGGGGGTGTTTGGCAAAGGTGGCTATCCCTTCCTAAAAGGATAAAGATATTATCAAAATAAGTGGATTGTGTTTTCATTGGTTATGCTTATAATAGCAGTGCATATCGATTTCTAATTCACAAATCTGACATTACTGACATGAATGTGAATACAATTATTGAATTAAGAAATTCTGTATTTTTTGAAGAATATTTCCTTACAAATCTACACAAGAATCAAGTTCTCTTAAGAGAAATTTTGAGTCTACGTCTAGTACCTCTCATAATCAAGAGTTGATAAGCAAGAGGAGTGAGGTTGAGCTTAGACGTAGTAAAAGGGCTAAAATGTCAAAAACATTTGGTCCGAATTTTCTAACTTATATGTTAGAAGATGAATCTCAAAGTTTCAAGGAAACTGTTTCTACACCTAAAGCGCCTTTTTGGAAAGAAGCTGTCAATAGCAAGATTGAATCCATCTTACAAAATCATACATGGGAACTAGTGGATCTTCCACCAAGTTGTATACCTCTTGGATATAAATGGATATTTAAGAGGAAATTGAAAGATAACGGATCTATTGACAAGTACAAGGCAAGGCTTGTTGTAAAGTATTCCAAACAAAAGGAATGTGTGGATGATTTTGATACATATTCACCTGTTATAAGAATAACATCCATTCAGATGTTGATGGCTATTGCAATGTTGTATTACCTAGAAATACATAAAATGGATGTAAAAACTGCATTCTTAAATAGTGAATTAAATAAGAAGATTTATATGGAACAATCTGAGGGGTTCGTTGTTCCTGGTCAAGAAAAAAAAATGTATAGGCTTATCAAATTTCTTTATGGATTTAAACAAGCTCCAAAGTTATGGCATGAGAAATTTTACAATGCAATAATGTCAAATGGGTTTATAATCAATGAGTGAAACAAATGTGTGTATGTTAAAGATACCTCATATGGCTGTCATTGTGTGTCTCTATGTTGATGAGATGCTCATTATAGGTATCAATAATAAGATCATTAAAACTACTAAGAGAGTGTTGACTAGTGAGTTCAACATGAACGATTTAGGTGTTGCAGATATAATTTTAGGAATGAAAAATTCTAGAAAATCTAATGGACCTGTCTTATCTCAATCACATTATGTTAAGAAAGTTCTTGAGAAATTCAAGAAATATGATGACAGTCCAATGAGAACACTTGTAGATGTAAATTTACATATAACTAAGAATAAAAGGTAAGGAATATTTCAATTGGAGTATTCAAGAATAATAGGCAATCTTATGTATCTAATGAACTGCACAAGACCGGACATGGCATATTCTGTTAGCAAGTTAAGTATATACACTAGTAATCCAGGAGAAGACAACTAGAAGGCATTAGTTAGGGTTTTGAAGTATACCATAAACTATGGGTTGCACTACACTCGGTATCCAACTGTACTAAAATAATATAGTGATGCTAATTAGATATCCAACACAAAAGACACCAAATCCACGAGTGGATATGTCTTCAACCTTGGTGGTGCAGCTATATCTTGGTGGATATGTCTTCAATCTTGGTGGTGCAACTATATCTTGGAAGTCTTCTAAACAAACATGCATTGCTAGATCCATAATGAAATAAGAATTTACTGCATTGGACAAAACAGGAGAAGAACCATGTGCCTTTTATTTGTGTACATTGTGATAGCAAATCAACTATTGGTAGGGCAAAAAGTTATATGTACAACGGTAGGTCTTAACATATACGTCGTAAATATAATACTATGAGGTAGTTGCTCTCTAATGGAATTATTTCCATTAACTTCATAATGTTGAAAGAGAATACAGCGGATTCGTTAACCAAAGGCTTAAGTAGAGAGCAAATAACTTCTTATCGAGAAGAATAGGGTTAAAGTCCATGGCCTAAAAGTCTCCAAGATGGCAACCAAACCTAGCTGATTAAAGACCCTAAAATCTAGGTTCAAAGGTACAACCGAATCGTGGAGACTAGTTTTATCATTATGGAGATTACATTTCTCACCCATTTCTATGATGAAATAATGATGCTTGTAAGTGATGTTCAAGGTAAACTTTGCTTTTAATGATTCTTATATCTTGGAAAACCAAGTGAGGTATAGTAAGATATTCTTAATAAAAGTTACCTATATGAGTGTGAAGTAGGGTTGGCAATGGGGCGGGGCCAAAGGATGGGGTTTTTGCCCCAGCCCAACATGGATTTTTCTTACCCTATCCCCGCCCCTTAAGGCCCCGCAAAATCCCGTCTTATCCCGTAAAACTCTATATCTTGTTAATTTTCCCTACAACTATTACCATTTTTTCAATAATGAAAATATACTTGAAATTATAAATAAATTTCTCCTATAAAATCAAACTAATTTTTATAAAAAATTGAATAATATTATCTAAATGTTTAACAAGACAATATCACAATAAAAATCTCATAGTATGACACAATAAAATAATCCAAACTCCTAATACATAACAAAATAAAAATTGTCTAGTTCTTCAAAAAGAATCTCCACTTTCTTCCATCATTGTGACACCACTTTCTTCTTCATCATCATAATCATTCAAGATATTTTGGAATGTATCTTCAATTCAATCTAAGGTAGAGCCTAAAAAAAAGGTAAAATAAATTCAATCAAACTATTGAAAAATATAATAAAGAATGTAGCGAAATAAATCATTGTATAATTAAACTAATGAATTTAATTATCATTAATTTCAGCCCATAACCAATTTTGAGCACACATTAATGTCTCCACAGTCTTTCGATGAAGTTTACTGTGATGTGGACTTAACAATCGACCACTTGTGCTAAATGATGACTCTGAGGCAATAGTTGACACTGGAATGGCAAGGATATCCCTTGCAATACATTACAAAGTAGGATACTTTGGCCCGTTAGATTTTCATCATGCCAAAATATCAAAATCCACAATTCTTGGCATTAAATCATCCTCAAGGTAATGGTTCAACCCCAATTTATTTCCACCCCTTTTTTCTGATTAAGATATTTTTCAAAATCCATAAGGGAGTCATCAACTTGCGAATCCTCTCCCACACAAGGGCTACGAGTACCTTCCCTACCCATTCTCCCAAAACTGTAGTCACGAATTATTTCATAACAAATATCTCTCACCCTTTGAATTTCATTATCAGTTTCATCGTCATAAATTATTGAAAAATAATATTCTAACAATTCAATCTTATATCTTAGGTCTAAAATGGTTGTCACGGCCATAACACCATGAATCACATTCCAATAACAATCAAATTTTTCCAACATTTTAAATGCCATACTCCTAATCACATCACTTGTGATCGTAAACCAAGAATTCAAAGCTATTGTTTATTTCACACACCTTAGGAAAGAAAAGATTAGTTGTAGGGTATGAGGTACTTGAGAATAGCTCTGTAACCTTGTGAAACACTGCCAACCTCTCACATATATTACTTGCCATCTCTCATTCTTCTTCCGTTGGAATGCACTTATAAGATGACTCACATATGTTCAATTGATAAAAGACATTTTGATACTTTATAGCAATATAAAGCATGAGATAGGTAGAGTTCTAACGAATCTTACAATCAAGGGCTAGTTCTTTGGTACATTCAACATGTGCTTGTCGGGCTGTCTCTTCAAACTTTTGCCTTCTCTTTGTTGATGCAATCCAAAATCTCACACTTTCTCGAACCTTTTCAATGCATGATCCAATAACATCCAAATTGATGAAGTCGAAAAAATCACCAATAAGCCGCAAGCACTCTCCAATTCGAGTCAACACCTGCAAAGAGAAAACAAAGAGACCTACAAGAGAGCACTGATGTGGTGTCGGCCAAAAACCCTCCGAAGGTCAAGTTAGAATTCCTTTACAACCCTAGAGTGCCAGAGTTGAGTCAATTATGCGTATCTCCATATTTAGGGTTTCTGGGGTATTTATACTGGCGTAGAATTGCCTTTCCTTTTAGGATACAACTTCCTTCTTGAACTCTTTTCCATATAGGAGTCTTCTCAAATGTGTAATGCAAGAAGTTCAAGTGTACACGCTTGCGTGGAGATAAAGCAAAAGTCGACTCAAACATATCGGGTGACATACAACCAAAAATTTATAACCAATCCATATATGACGGATTCTCAATAACATACACCGTCCTATTCGTGTTTCCTACAGTGTCAATCCGTCTCCTTCCTCTTCGTCCCTTCAAGTCCAAATGAGATATCCGTCTCCTATTTGTATCCCCTTCAGTTGCCCCTTCATTCATTGGATCCGTCTTTGAAACCAGACGGATTCATGGAATGATTCATAAAGCAATCTATTGAAATAGGATGGTCCTAGTGTACCATGATGAAGGACATGTGGCCTGTATTTCTGGCGAAGGACACGTGGTCCTTATGGATTGGCTGGTCCCCTAAAACAAGGCGTCGCTTCGTATTCTGTGCCCTTCGTTCTATAAAAGTCTGTCCTTTCTCCCTTCATTTTCTCTTCCTATCAAAAAAATTGTGAGCAGAGCGCCACCGTCATTTCTACCGTGCATTCTTGTCATTCAGTTATTCTATCCGTCGTTTCGCATTTGCTCGATCTCGATCCGGTATGTACTCCAAACCCTTCTCCCGTCTTTCTCTTTATTTTATTGTTTATATATATATGCACTTTCTTTAGATCCGTCAGTGTCTTAGGTTATACCGTCATAAATGTAGGTAATGTCTAATGCGTCAAGTAATCAATCGTTTGTCTGCGACGAGGCGGGCTACGATGAGAGATTCCCGTCAGGTCCAAGAGATCCTGACACTTCAAGTGAAGAAAGGAATCCGTCCAGTACCTCTTCTTCCCTAGATAAAGGTCTGGAGATGGAGAGTTCAGAGTTGTCAAGTAGTGGCTTAGACGGTGTGGATCCCCCCGTTCAATCTGTGATTGGCCCGGACGGTCTTAGGGAGTTCGTCAAGCTACCCCTCTGGACGGTAAACAATTTTAGGTCCTCAATCACTGAATCCCATCTCAACACACTTAGGACCAAGTATCAAATACCTGATAACATCCGTCTGCGTCTCCCCCACAAGTCTGAAAAATGTTACTACAGGGGGGTCGACGGTGTTAGGATCTATGAGCAAGCCCTAAAGGCAGGGCTCAGGTTCCCTTTGAGTTCTCTCCACCGTCAGCTACTTCAATACCTTGGCCTATCCGTCACTCAGATCTCCCTAAATGCCTGGAGAGTATTCATAGGCGTAGAAGTTTTGTACGAGGCCATGTCTGACGATTCTAGAAGGTTGACGGTGGAAGAATTCTTCCACTGTTACCGTCTGACGGAGATCGTCAAATCAAAAGGGATGTACAATTTTGTAGCTAGGAGCCCGTTGTTGAGGCTCGTTAGTGATACACCGGACTCTAATAGGGACTGGAAGAGTAGATATTTCTTTTTGGAAGGGGACGAATGGATGTGTCGTCCAGGGGATGGCACGTTTATGCCCGTCGACACTACTTGGGGCATAATGCCTCCGTCGGGTACGCCATTGTTTTAGCTCCCGTCTAATTGAACTTTGAAAGCCATTTTATTTTTTCAAAGTATAATAACCTGTTTTTTTTTTTTTTTTTTTTGCAGCGCGGGACCGTCCACAAGTTACCTTAGAGCAGTGGAGTTTCCTGAAGAGAATTTTCAACAAGACAAAGCTTCAGGAGAGGACGTGGGATCGTCACCCTCGACACTCTCCATTGGTACTATGACGGTCCTGATCCTTCGTCCGCCGCCCATCGTTACGATAGCAGAGTTAGAAAACGTAAGTTAATTGTAATTCTCTCCATCTTCTTTTAGCGATGATATTTTTGCTTCTCTTCACATCCGTCTTTGATTTGCAGAGATAGACGCTGCCAAGAGAAGAGCCTTCATCAAACAACAAGCAGCGAAGAAAAAACAAGAGGGTGGTCAAGCTAAGGGGACGATTCCATCTCTTCCGTCAAAATGGAATCAACAAGAGAAGGTGGACCATCCTCCTAAGAAGCAGAAGACCACACTAGAGCCCGTCGTGGCGTTGGAGGCTGAGAAGGCACCCGTCAGGCACGGAAAGGGTAAGGGCTTGATGAAGGGTCTAGTCCCCACCGGGGAGAAAGCACCAGTTCTCTTTCGAGAAGACTCAAGCTACGCCCTGGGAAAACTCTCGTCCATCCTGACGGTTGGCGACTATGAAGACCTTGACAATCACGCGACAGAGGCGATGGGAGAGACGGGCCTCTTCAATATTGCGCAGGTATTTTTGAATCCGTCCTCTAGCTTTGTTATGCTTATTCTCATTCGTCATTTACATGGTGTCGTATTTTGCGTTCAGGCTATGCTGATGATGAAGGGGTTAATGGGTCGTTGCCTCAATCATGAGACAACCATGGACCGTCTAAGGAAGAAGAATAAGACGATGGAGGATGAGCTTCACGAGTTAAAGACCTAGAAGATCAACATGGATAGGAAGCTCAAGTGCTCGGAGTAGGTCAGAAGTGAGCTGGAGACGGAGAATGAGCATCTACGTCAAATCTTGAAGGACAAGGAGAAAGAACTGACGGAGACTAAGACTCAACTCCAAAATGCAAAAGAAGTAGCCGCCCAGGAGTATCGTGACTCTGACCTCCTTCTGGCTGAGCTTGGGAGCTCCTTTGCTGACGAATTTGACGACGCCATCCGTCAGGTGAAGTCGTCATATCCTGATCTGGACGTGTCCCATGTCTCCATTGATGCTCAAGGGCAAACACTTACACAATCCGTTTGTTCAGAAAGCACAGACGATGTGTTTGCCGTCGCAGCTCCAGCCGATGAAGGTCAAACTCTTCCTCCAAGTCAACCAATCGACGGTCTAAATATTGAAGACTCTTCCCCGAAGAATTAGTAGCAATCTCCCTTTTTTTTTGCGGTCAAAACTTTAACCGTTGTAATTAATTTTGTTGAACCGTCGTTTTGTAATTGTGAACATCTAATTTTTATTGAATCTTATTTACTTATCTGCTTGCTTTTTATTCGTCGAGTATTTCTAATCACGTCACAGGGGTCCGTCCATTGTTTGATAATTTTAATTCATTGGGAGATCCGTCCACAATGGGGTCTAAGATAGATATCCGTCTCTTATGCAGACAAAACAGGGATCCGTCCACTATGTGGACTTTACCCATTTTAGATAGAGCCGCTCACTATGTGGACTTTGTAGATGTCTGTCCTCTATTTGGACTTAGTAGACTTTTATCCATTTTGGACAACCTGTCCTTTTTGTGGACTTGGATAATGCCCGTCCACTATGTGGATTGGTAGTTATTTTATCCATTTTGGGCAATCCGTCCACTTTGTAGACTTGGTTAATGCCCGTCCACTATGTGGACTGGAAGTTATTTATCCATTTTGGGCGATCTGTCCACTTGGTAGACTTGGTTAATGCCCATCCACTATGTGGACTTGTAGGTCTTCATCCTTTGGGATGATCTGTCCACTTTGTGGACTTCGTAGGTCTTCATCCTTTAGGATGACCCGTCCACTTTGTGGACTTCGTAGGTCTTCATCCTTTGGGATGATCCGTCCACTTTGTGGACTTCGTAGGTCTTCATCCTTTAGGATGACCTGTCCACTTTGTAGGCTTTGTAGATCTTGAGCACCATACATTTCATATATTCTAAATAAAAATTCTCATTATGTCGGATCGATAGACCATATTGTTCATGGAAAACAAAAACTTAGGTGTTGAATAATAAAAACTACAACTGTTAAAAATGATTCTGGAAAAAAAAATGGGGTAGATATTGTCTTATGTCTGCTGCACTACTGGTAGTACTTCTTCAGGTGCTCTGTGTTCCACGGATGGCTCAGTTTCCTTCCGTCTAACGTCTCCAAGTAGTACGTTCTTTTCCTATGCCATGAGATAATTATGTACAGGCCTTCCCAGTTAGGACCCAGCTTTCCCTAGGAGGCATCCTTTGTTGCGCCAAGTACCTTTCGCAATACCAGATCTCCCATCTGGAAGTCCTGGTGCCTGACCTTGGACTTGTAGTATTTTGCCATCGTGTCTTGGTATCGCGCTAATCTTTGCATTGCTGCTGCCCTGACCTCATCTACAAGGTCGAGTTCTAAACGCAATGCCTCATTATTCTTACTCTCATCGTAGCTTTCCACACGGTAGCTAGCTAATCCCACCTCTGCCGGTATGAGGGCCTCGGTACCATACGCCAATCGAAACGGTGTCTCTCTTGTTGGTGTTCTCGCCGTTATCCTGTACGCCCATAAAACACTTGGTAATTCGTCCGGCCAGATGCCTTTTGCCCCCTCGAGCCGGGTCTTGATAATTTTTAACAAGGACCGGTTCGTGATTTCAACCTATCCGTTGGCCTGTGGGTGGGCGGGCGACGAGTAGTGATTTTTGATTCCCAGCTGTGAACAAAAGTCCCGGAATGTGTAATTGTCGAATTGCTTCCCGTTGTCTGAAACGAGCACCTTTGGAATCCTATATCTGCAAATAATACTTCTCCACACAAAGCTACGAATGTTTTTCTCCGTGATAGTAGCCAAAGCTTCTGCTTCTACCCATTTGGTGAAGTAGTCAATGCCAATCACCAAGAACTTCAGCTGCCTTACTGCTGTAGGGAATGTGCCCATGATGTCCAACCCCCATTGATCGAATGGTCATGGAGCCGTCATAGGGGTGAGTTCTTTTGTTGGCTGCCTAATGAGATTACCAAATCGTTGACACTTGTCGCAAGCTCTAACGTACGTATGGGCATCCTTTTGCATTGTTGGCCAGTAATATCCCATTCGGAGTAGCTTATGCACTAGAGACCTTGAACCAGAATGGTTCCCACAAATTCCTTCATGAATTTCCCTCATCACGTAGTCTTCTTCCTCACGGCCGAGGCATCTTAGATATGGTCGGGAGAATCCTCTCTTATACAGGACATTTTTAATCAGGATGAATCGTGCAGCTTTAACCTTCAACTTCCTTGCGTCTTCTTTGCTATTTGGCAGCTTGCCGTCTTTGAGGTACGCCATAATTGGAACCGTCCAATCATTCTCAGCGCTTACTTCCTGCATTCTGATGTCATCTAATAGTGATGAAAGTTGGACGAAGGACAATACCTGTTCTGGGGCAATCATAGGTTCGGCCGAAGCAGCCTTTGCAAGTCAATCCGCCTCTTGGTTCTCTTCTCTTGGGATCTGAACTATCGTGAATTGGAGGTCACTCGTTCGATCCTTCACCACCCAGAGGTACCTTCTCATCCGTTCATTCCTACAATCATAGCTCCCATTAACTTGACTGGCTACGATTTGAGAATCGGAGTAGACGACCGCCTTCCTTGCCTCGGCCGCTATTGCAAGCTCCAGTCCCGCAACTAGGGCCTCATACTCTGCTTCGTTGTTAGTAGTGTCGAAGTCTAGACGGATCATGCATTCTATCTTATCTCCTTCCGGGGAGTGTAATACGACGCCGACACCCACAATGTGTTTATTGGAAGATCCGTCTGTGTGAATTCTCCATGTGGGCGTCTCTTTTGCCCCCTGCTCCTCAATTGTAGTGAATTTCGCAATGAAGTCCGCCAATATCTGTCCTTTCACAGCCGTTCGTGGCTGGTATTGGATATCGTACTCACTCAGCTCGATAGCCCACAAAGCCATCCGTCCTGTAGTTTCAGGATTGCTCATTGCTCTCCGTAAGGGCTGATCCGTCAGGACATTTATGGTATGTGCTTGAAAATAGGGCTTGAGCTTTCGAGCTGCAGACACAAGAGCGAAAGCGAGTTTTTCCATCCATGGGTATCTTTCTTCTGCTCCTCTTAGCGCCCGGCTGATAAAGTACACGGGCTTTTGTATCTTCCCTTCTTCTCTGATGAGAGCTGCACTTACCGCTGCTGATGAGATGGCAAGGTACAGGAACAATTCCTCCCCCGGCGTAGATGGACTAAGCAATGGCGGGGCAGAGAGATATACCTTCAACTCTTCAAATGCCCTTTGGCATTCGTCTGTCCATTCGAAAGATCTCCTTAGTGTTCTGAATAAGGGGAGACATTTGTCCATCGCTCTTGATACGAACCTGTTTAAGGCTGCTATCTTTCCGGTCAAGCTTTGCACTTCCCTTACCGTCCTCGGGGGAGAGAGTTCCATTATCGCCTTTACTTTCTCTGGGTTGACTTCAATGCCCCTCTGGGACACCATGAAGCCTAAGAATTTTCCCGTGGTGACTCCGAACGCGCACTTGCTTGGATTCAGCTTCATTTTGTACGTCCAAAGAGTGTTGAAAGTCTCCTGGAGGTCCCTCAGATGATCAGACACCTTTGCGCTTTTTACCAACATATCGTCTACATAAACCTACACGTTTCTGCCAATTTGGTGCGCGAACATTTTATTCATCAATCTCTGATACGTGGCTCCTGCATTCTTGAGCCTGAACGACATTACCCTATAGCAAAAAAGCCTCTAACTTGTGACAAATGAGGTTTTTTTCCTGATCAGCCTCATCTAATCTAATTTGATTGTAGCCAGAGAAGGCGTCCATGAAACTCAGAAGTTCATGTGTTGCGGTGGAGTCTACCAAGGTGTCAATACATGGAAGCGGGTAACTATGTTTAGGGTATGCTCTATTCAGATCCGTGAAGTCTACACACATTCTCCACTTTCCGCTTAATTTCTTGATCATTACTACATTTGCCAGCCAATCAGGGTAGTATACCTCCCGTATGAAGTCTGCTTCCCGTAGCTTCTGTACTTCTTCTGCTATGGCTCGATCCCGTTCAGGGGCGAACACGCACTTTTTCTATCGAACTGGAGAGAAAGAGGGTGACACGTTTAATTTGTGAACTATGATTGTTGGATCTATACCTGGCATGTCCTCGTGGCTCCATGCAAAAACATCTTGGTTTCCTTTAAGGAATAACATGAGTGCTTGCCGGGCCGTTTGGTCGACTAGGGTGCCGATTCTGGTGGTTCGGTCGGGCCTAGAATCGTCCAATCGTACTTCCTCCAACTCCTCTACCGGTTCTGCTACTGTTCTCTATTCCTCAATGTTCATGGCCTGTCGGTGGTCATCCATTTCCATCATGGCAACGTAACATTCTCGCGCAGCCACTTGATTTTCCCGCAGTTCTCTAACTTTGTATTTAGTGGGAAACTTGATCATCAAATGGTAGGTAGAGGTGACGGCCTTCCAGGCATTGAGTGTGAGCCGTCCAAGTATGGCATTGTATGCCAAGGAGCAATCAACCACGAGAAAAGAAATGTCCTTGGTTATTTGTTGTGGGTAATCTCCCACCGTTACCGCCAACGTGACGGCACCTAAAGGATAGACCCTTGTTCCCCCGAAGCCAACAAGGGGCGCTCTTATCGGGGTCAGTCGTTCTCTCGCGATCCCCATTTGCTGAAATGCAGGGTAATAAAGGATATCTGCTGAGCTTCCGTTGTCCACCAAAACTCGGTGGATGTTGTAATCCCCCGCCTGTATACTGACCACGAGCGCGTCGTCATGTGGGTGGTGAAGGCGCCGGGCCTCTTCTTCCGAAAACTCAATGCTGGAGTTGTTTCGTCGTGTTCCTTCTAGTAAGGAACCCGTCGACTGGACTCTTTGCACTGTCCGTAAATAGGTCTTTCTGGCCTTTTTGGACGACCCTGCTGAAGTACTGCCCCCTATTATCATCCGTATGTCTGCTACTGGTGGTCTGGGACGTTCATTTTCCTGTCGGGGATTTTGTTCCTGGTTTTGATCCTTTCTCTCCTTCCTAACGAACCTCTGCAACCTACCCTGCCTAATGAGGGCTTCAATTTGCTGCTTCAAGTCATAACAATCCGCCGTATCGTGAACATGATCGCCATGAAAGCGGCAATACCTGTCTCGTGGCCTTTTATTCGGATCTCCCTTCAGCTTGCCAGGGAACGTCAAAGTCCCTTCATCTTTAATCTGCATCAGCACCTGGTCAATCGGGGCTGTGAGTGGGGTGAAGTTCGTAAACCTTCCTGTGGGCAGTTTGGGTCGCCGATCCTCCCGTCGTTCCATGATTCTTGCCACTTTTCGCCCCTTGTCCGGTGGTGTATCTTCCTGCCTTTCCCTCTTTTTGGGTTTGTCATCTCGTGCCAGCAAGGTGTTCTCGGCATTCATATACTTTGTTGCCCTGTAAAATACGTCGAACATAGTCTTTGGGTCATTCTTGTACAAAGAAAACAGGAACTTACCCTTCCGTAGCCCGTTCGTGAACGCCGCCACAAGCATCTTGTCATCAGCCTCGTCTATGTCAAGGGATTCTCGGTTGAATCGGTCGAGATACGATCTTAAGGTCTCGCCTTCCCGCTGCCTGATGTTCAGCAAACACGCTGCGGATTTCTTATGCCAGTGACTCCCGATAAAGTGTGATACGAATTGTGCGCTTAATTCTTTGAAAGTGCCAATGAAGTTAGGTACCAGCCTACTGTACCAGTCCCTCACAGGTCCTTTCAACGTGGTGAGGAAAGCCCTGCACATGATTTCATCCGGCACGCCCTAAAGGTGCATCGGAGTCTTGAAAGATTCTAAATGATCCAAAGGGTCCTTGGACCCGTCATAGTTCTTGATGTGTGGCATGCGAAAATTTGAAGGAAAGGGGCATGAAATCACGAGCATTGTGAAGGGCAAATCTGTTCTATGGACTACGTCGTCCAGGTCGCTGGATATTCGTCCCCTCAAGGCGCTCATCATCACATCCATATGTTCCCTCATCTACTGCATCTCGGCTGCGATGTGAGGCGGTAAGGTGTCCGAGACAGACGGCGGGTTGGTCTCCTGCCGCTCTGGTATAGTCGGGGCATTGCTACCCTCAGGCCCTACGGCGTTCCTTCCCTCCGGGCTAGCGCCTTCCTGGTCTTCCTCTGGTGCACTTTGGTGTGCGTTTCTTTGTCGTAGTTGCTCTTCTAAATCATGATTCTGCTTAGTGAGGCGCTCAACCGCCGCCGCGAGTGTTTGGACTTGCCTTTCTAGCGCTGTGGTATGCAGTTTTTCACCTTGATTGTTGGTTGTTGCCATTGATCTAGTGAGTACCATGCAACTTTTTGTCTTAGGAATAGAGCAAAGGCTAAATAGTCTTCCCTACGCTCTCGATTCCCCATAGACGGCACCAACTGATGAAGTCGAAAAAATCACCAATAAGCCACAAGCACTCTCCAATTTGAGTCAACACCTGCAAAGAGAAAACAAAGAGACCTACAAGAGAGCACCGGTGTGGTGCCGATCAAAAATCCTCCGAATGTCAAGTTAGAATTTTTTTACAACCCTAGAGTGCTAGAGTTGAGTCAATTGTACGTACCTCCATATTTAGGGTTTCTGGGGTATTTATATTGGCGTAGAATTGTCTTTCCTTTTAGGATACAACTTCCTTCTTGAACTCTTTTCCATATAGGAGTCTTCTCAAACGTGTAATGCAAGAAGTTCAAGTGTACATGCTTGCGTGGAGATAAAGCAAAAGTCGACTCAAACATATCGGGTGACATACAACCAAAACTTTATAACCAATCCATATACGACGGATTCTCAATAACATACACCGTCCTATTCGCGTTTCCTACGGCGTCAATCCGTCTCCTTCCTCTCCGTCCCTTCAAGTCCAAAGGAGATATTTGTCTCCTATTTTTATCCCCTTCACAAATCATCCTGAACAATCAAATTAAGAACATGTGCCGCACAACGTATATGCAACATTGATCCACGCATAATAAATACACCACATTGAAGCTTATCTAAGATCATTTTGATAACTTCACCATCGGTACTACAATTGTCCATAGTCATAGTAGATAACTTCCTATCAATATTCCACTCCAACAAATTATCTAGAATGACACTAGAAAATACTTCTTTTGTATATGGAGATGGCATATAAATAAATCCTAAATGAGAAATTAAAATAATTAGAACCAACAATGATATAAGTTCATAAAACATTTGAAAAGACTTTAATTAAAACATAAAAATTAATATATACTTCCAAAAAAAGTACCCCATAACTTGACTTTGTAATATCCACAAACCATCAATGAAGTGTGCTGTTACAAACATAAATCCTCGCTTTTGGTTGTGTGAAGTCCACATATCAGTGGTAATAGAAATTCTACCCTGATTCTTATCAATTTCATGCTTTGATTTCTCCATTTCTTTCACGTAGATGCTCAACATGTCCTTGATTGTGTTCCTAGAAACCATCCTGAACAATGGTTGAAGAGAAGTTGAATAGTTTCTAAAACCAATGTGGTCAACTATAGAGAGGGGATACTCATGCAAGATGATCATACGAGCAAGTTCATTTCTTGATACATTTTGATCAAAATTATAAGCATTCACACCTGCCATTGAATCCACTATATTTTGATCCCTCGCCAATTTTTTTTGATTCATATCCCTAACGTCTTGAAACTTTCTCCTTGGACATATTTTCACGTGGTCATGCAAATGTTTAGAACCATAATTGGATTCCCTTACTAGCAATTTCTTACAATAATTGAATTCAACCTTGTCTTTCTCATAAACTCTCTTTCTCTTAAAATGATTCCAAACAATTGATTTGTACTTCCCCTCTTCTTCAATTATCTCATTGCTAGGCTAGATTGCTTGGACATCTTTTGGCATATTCAACAGAGGTGATGACGGGGTTGCATTTTCTTCATCTACTATCAAAGGAAATTGATTGCTGCCAGATGGATTGGAGCTACCAATGTTTTTATGTGAAGTCATTTTTTTCCTGATGTTAATTTAGTAACTTAGTAATGGACAAACTCTATTTCTTCAACAAAAATAATATAAAATAATGGGAAAGGAAAAATAAAATAAAATGAATAAAATGAAACAAATGAGTTTTAACCTAATCTGAAGCTTTTATTTTTATGAAGGAGCTTTTATTTATGATTCATATATATAGCTTCAGACCCTACTTTTATTTGAAACAAATCTAGACTATATGTATTTTGATCAAATTAGAACAAATTATAACTCCGGATTAGGTTCATATATATTTGAACAAATCTCATTCTTATAATGCTTATAATTTGAACAAATCAAGGACATTCTGAATATATGGCACAATAACAACTAATAGGATTTGAACATATTATAGTTTCGGATTAGGTTCATATATATTTTGATCAACTTATTCGAATATATATATATATATATATATATATATATATATATATATGTTCAAATTATAGCTCTAGATTAGGTATACTTTACAGTGCCATACCAATAGAGATTAGATGACCCTTAATGTTTGGGTCTAACTAACATCGTTAAACAATTAAATATATTATGAATAACATTGACTTGGACCAAAGCTACCTTAGAGTCTCAAACCTGTACCTCATAATAGCCAAATGCCCACACACACACAATGACATAAACACAAACATTCAGAGTCTCAGACTTATACCTCATTAAAAAATATTATATTATGTTCATGATGAAATCTAAGTTGAGAAAGACGCATGAATAAAATCAGTAATTCAATAGTATATAAATTTGCTTCTAATAAAGATAAAAGAAAATGTTAAAATTGGTACCTTATTTCCAACTTTGTTAGAGAGAAAAAAGGGATAAAGAACTACGTTAGGTAGAATAAAATAAGCTGATGATAATTTTGTTTAAATAGTAACGTTTTACGGTATGAAAAAATTACAATTTAACCCTTATTAATGCAGGGCAGGGATGGAGTGAGGTGGGTCTAAAAAGCGTAAACCCATCCCCACCATGCCCCATGGTGCGGGTCTAAAATCTCGCCCCATCCTCGCTCCACCACCTTTGCGGAACGAGGAAAACCCGCACAGGGTGAAGCGGGGATTGTCGGGGTGAGCGAGGCAGGGCAAAATTGTCATCCCTAATGTGAAATAAGCTACTTCCATGAGAGTTTTAAAACTGAATTATCTAAAGCACTTCATGAATTTGTCGGGATATGTTCAGGGCCGAAATGAACAAAACCATAAGAATGAAATATGTTCGAAAAATGAGCTGTGTGAATTCTATTGTCTTGGTACAAACGGCTAATAGTTCAAAAACATCATGTTCACTAATTAGTTAGTGTATTCGATAGTTTTTCACAAAAGAAGGTTCAAAGCCAAAAGCCACCTCTCCCGATACAGTAACTTTTTTGTACTCTCACGAAGGAAGGTTCGATAGTCTTTCACAATGCATTCTCATTTGCATTGTGTTTTACCTATTTCTGTTTGTTGGATATATTTCAACATTGTTAACGGTTATTATTAGTAGGGAAAATAGTAATTTTACTAATAAGTTACTAACAACTTTATGGCCTATAATCAGGTCCCTATGAAACACAAGAATCCTAAGTTAAAATGGGACTGGCGGCGGGGCAACGTTTTGTGGGATTTCCAAACCAAGCGCAAATGCCAAAACTCTTCATAAATGGGCTTAGTAGTGAGTAGGCTCTCGAAGCCCATCTTAATAACGCTACCACTTTCCTCCTTCTTCGTTTCGAACCGACCCCATCGAAAAAAAAAAAACCACAGACCAGTGTGCGTGTTTTTAACAGAGAAGAGAAAAGAAGCCCTAGACGAGAACTGAACATAACAAAGTTCATACGTTTTTGAAATTGGATAGTTCGCTCGCTCTAGTAGATTGATTCTCTGTGTCACGCTGTCTTGGCCTGTGATGGAGACCTCTAAAGAACAAGAGCAAGAAGAAGAACAAGAAGAAGCACATGTATTCCTCGATCGCACCTCTCGACCAACGAGAGGGAAGAGAATGACGAAGCTGCTCGACGAGGAAATTGAAGAAGACGAGCTTTTCTGGAACCAAGAGGCTCTTAAAGATGTACTCTTCTCTCTCTCTCTCGCTCTCAATTTTGTTTTTAACATAGTTAACTTGGAAATTAACTACGTTATATATGTGATTTGCAGGAAGAGAATGATGTTAATTATGAAGAAGAGCAAGAGGTTGCTGATGAGTTTGATAGTGACTTTGATGAAGATGTGAGAGCTTCCTTATACTTTCTTTCTTAACAATTTTACTTTTTTTTTTTTTCTGTAATGCTAAATTAAGCTGTACATAACCCCGAATTTTAAGCTAATTAAACAAAAAATGAGCTTAGTTTAGTTTAGTTTAGTTTAACAGACTAGAATATAGCTTCTGGGCATGAGCATAATTTACTTAGAGGCGAGTCTAAAGGGCTCTTGTTTAGAAATTGAACAGTCTAAAATGTAGTCATCTTGCTAAAGATTTTTTTTTGCTATCACGTTATTTAGGAGCCTGAGCCAGATGAAGAAGTAGAAAACGATGCTGAGGACAGGTTTAGTTTCTATTGGCTAAAGCAAATGATGTTTTGAGATACTAGCAATTTGGGAGTGTTTCTAAATGTTGGGTTTTCTTATAGGACGCGTCCAAAGAAGAGACTAATATTCCCGGGAAAGACTCTAGCGAAGAGGAAGAAGAAAAAGAAAGACCTCTCGAAGTTAGAAGCCGATCCCAATGATGAAAAACCAGCTCAAAAGTCTGGCTCCCGTGAACACCATGATGGCCCTGATGACAATGAAGGAGAGAGGACGATCAGGAAATCTACTAGAACTTCGGTCATTGTTAGGCAAGCTGAGAGAGATGCAATACGCGCAGCTCTGCAAGCAACAATGAAGGTCGGTTGTCTGTCCTATTATAGCATTCCTTGCTGGACATACTTCCGGCTATGATTGAAGACTTGCTTGTTGTTTAAATGGAGTGATGAATAAGAAGTTCACTTTAATTTTGAAGAAATAAAAGGCTGTTTGTGGACACTTAAACTTATACTATCACCACTGGCATCTCATATTGATAAAATCAATTTAAAATTTATGATATAATGTATCTTGGGGATATCCTTTTTGAAGTTGAGCAAATTCAACTATTTAACTATCTCAAATGCATGTCTGAGAAAGAATTTTTTATTTATTTTTCCGTTCTCACTTTGCAAAAACCCTAATTGATTTTTAGTACTCAAATAGGTTTATTTTAAGATTCTCGTGGAAGAGCTGGGTCATATTCTTGAATATGTTACTCTAATCCGTAGTGGCATTGCTCACTGCTTCCTTAGTTCATTTGATTTGTTAAGACTTTGCTACTTGTAAAATTTTCATGGGTAGCATTTTCAAATTTAAAGACATGCAATCATTTAAGTTGGAATGAATTTTCAGCCAATAAAAAGGAAAAAGGAAGGAGAGGAGAAGAAGATGACCCAAGAAGAGATGCTCTTGGAAGCAGCTCAAACAGGTTTTTACTCTTAATACTCAGTTTTAGGAGATGATTTGTGGATTGCTGGAAACTTTTTACTTATATGTTATGAATTTGTGAAGCTTTTACTTTCTGTATGATCTATACTTGAATGGTATTGGTTATAATTTTGCAGAAATCATGAACTTGAGGAATTTGGAGCGTGTTTTAGCAAGGGAGGAAGAAGTTAAGAAAAGAGCAATTGTGCATAAAGCTGTCTACAGTGGCCCACAGATACGATATTTTTCAAAGGATGGTAAGCTTTCCTTCATAATTTAATTTACATATTGGTTTAGACAACAAATTGAGTGCACAAAGTTTTATTTTGCTGCAAAATTAATTCAAGTTGGATTAAATTAATGTTGATCTATAAATTCTGTACAGGTTCTTCATATTTAGAATTCAGTAAAGGATTGTCATTTCTGTCAGAGATTTCTACAACACCTGTTCCTTGTAAGTTACCTTTATGTGCTTGTCTTCATTTTAACGTCATGGTGAAAACGCTTTCTTTTTATAAATATATTTATGCAAATGATTTTATACGCTCTCTTCCTTTTAGAGCCTAATTTTTTCTCTTTGTATTCTTTAGTTAAGTTTGTGTATGCATCTTGTGATCATGACCTTTCCTTTTTTCAATAATACTGGTACCTCATTATTATTATTATTTTAAAAAGAGTATCTTTATGCAAAATTTGATTGTATACAAATCATTCCCATACAAGATTGCCAATGGTTGACAGTGCTGTTTTCTTTTTCTTTCTTTTTTCCAAATATTAAGCCATACAGTCTCTGCTATTTTTATGCATGTTAAGCTTTGTCCCTGCCACTAGCAATAAATTTGTGTCAGTCGCCTCCCTAGGCCAGGGATTGAAGATAAACCTTTAGACCCCTGTGCCATGATCTTAAAAGTGGATCTTTTGTCCTGCTAAATTGCATAGTTAATCTTTAGACACCCTGCTCCTCATAATGATCCACAAGAGTGCACTTGCCAAATTCAGCTGTAGATCAGTCTTGTTTTTATGTAAATGATGCTACCTGAAGTTTCTATCATCATTTGAGATACTGCTGCTATATTTCTGCCCAACTGTGTACTAGTACTACAAACAAAGTTTAGAACTTCTAAAGCTCTCTGATATGATTCACATATACCTTTGACTTTGCATCTGCTTTTTATTAAAGAAACAAAGTTGCATAGCTTACTTTAGTCGAAGTGAGTTGTCTATTAGGATGAAGATCACAAAGATTCAGTTCCCAATGGCTCTTTAAGAGCTTTAATATTAATATATTATCTTTAAACCTGGAGTTTTAGAAAAGCCTTTGTTTAATGTTGTGCATATGGAGATAAAGGCATGTGCGTTGTTTTGAGGGGAAGGAGTTACCTTTATCAAAGTTGAAGTTCTCTTTTTTGAAGGCTTTATACAGATGGACTTTAGCTACTATTTCATTCTCCTCAAACTTGTTACAGTTCCTGGATAACAACAATTTTAGATCATTTTTTCGGTTTTTTCTTCTTCATCATCTTTTTCGTTTGTCACTTCCTTTGTATACTTCCTGTGTTCAGGGGTATGCCCTTTCTTGCTCTTTTTTTGGCAAAACTCTGGCTTCTTAAGATGCAGATACTTTGAAGGTAAAGATTTACCCTGATTTATCCCAAAAAAAGAAAAAGAAAAAGAAAGATAAACATTTACCCTGTTTTATGGTAACCTTACTATATTAAAGGTTCCAACTTTTCATCCTCCTTTTTTTTGTCCTTAGTTTCTCTCTCTTTCCTTCGCTTCCCCCTCCCCCCCCCCCCCCCCCCCCAATCTCTTGCCTCATTTTCTTCTTCCTAAAAAAGTATTAATCCTCAAGCTTAAGTTTAATAAGGTGAATCGAAAAATAACTTGTGTCTTTGCGCTTAAAAGCACACTTAGATGCATTTCACATTCTTTGGAGGAAGTTAGGGACTTCTTGATCGTATTCTATGGCAATGCTTTTGATTTATGTATTCTAATTAAATTTCTTTCCAGATCCGGAGAAGGCTGTATGTGCAGTTACTGGTTTGCCTGCCAGGTAAGAGCTGAATTTCTGATATGGTGGTCAGCAATTTCCTAAAGATATTTCTGTAGGAAATAACATTCAAATGCAAAGCCTTAAAATGTTGCTGATTTCTTTACAAGTACAACTGGAGAACATATGGTTTATAATGATGTTCTATCGTGCATGGTTAACCCTTGATTTAGTAATATAGTTTTTACAAGAAAAAAATCATTAATAAAATGACTTGATAAGGGAGATTGTCAATTTTTGTCATTGGCAATTGACTTTCTGTTTTTCTCTCAAATATTTTTGCTAAATGACATGAACCTGCAGCTTTGATTGTCCATGGATTAAATGGTAAAAAATTAATGAGGTTAGGACTAGATCAAAAGGAAATATTTTTGAGTTGTAGGGTTTGTTTGAGTATAGTGGAGGGATAGATTACAAAGCTGGGTGATAGCTTTGAAGTTGTGGATGATCAAGGTTGCTCAATGACATTAATTGTGAGGCATAGACATGGCATAGGTTTGTGGAAGACTATTTGAAGTGGGTGGCACGCTCTCAGAATTTTATCAATAGAAAGTCATTTGACGTTGGGGATGTTAGTAAGGTTTTTCTTTGGAATGATGTATGGTGTACTAAGGTGCTACTTCAAACACTTTTTCTTAATTTCCATATCTATAAACAAAGAAGAAGTGGTGTCTCATTCTTTGGGACTGATAAGTATGGTGTCACACTGGAACTAGAGGTTCTTTCTGATTGGTTCAGAAGTGGGAAGTAGAATTAGTAGATGCTCTTATTCAACCTGTAAATGAGCAAGTGAATAGAGTTAATATATATATATATATATATATATATGCGCGCACGTGCATGTGTGTCTGTGTGTGTTAACTTGATGATGCCCTATTAAATTGATTACTTTTATTGATTTTGACCTTTGATATGGAAGTTGTTTGACAATGGTTCCTTGGTACTCTGTCACCGTACTTCTTAATGAATTGTTATTTCATGCTATAGGTATCGTGATCCAAAAACAGGGCTGCCTTATGCTACAAAAGAAGCATTCAAAATCATTCGTGAACGGTATGGCTTCCATTGCCTCCTTTAGTAGCCTTTGTTTACATTTTATTTAAGAAATTTGTCATACAGTTTCGGCCAAAAAGCTTGCACCTATGTGTTATTTATAATTTTTATTTCCCTCCATGTCTATCATCATATTGGGTACTAATATATATGTTAAATAGTAACAGCAGGGCCACCTTAGTATTCAATATTTTTTCACTAATATTTTGATAAGTAATTAATAGTACTTTCAAAGCACCCAATTAGTTGAGTTGGGTTGAGTTAAGCTTAGCCAAGAATGAATAGCACTTCCAAAATGTAAATGGGAGAATGGAGACAGCTGATCAACCCTTGTGTCCTATTCCTATCAAGATGCGGTTAAAACTACACCGTTATTTCATGAATGTATATATATGTACTGCATGTTTTCCCAGACAGTTTGAAATATGACTATGGTATTTGCAGTGTATTTTTCAATAGGGAAATGTTAATGGATACACTAAGGGCAATGGTTTAGAAAATATTTTTAGAAACTTTTTATAGGAAAAGAAAAAAGTAACTAACTTTTTTGACAGTTTTTTATATTTCTCATAAAAGTAGTATTAAAACTTTTCTAAAACGGTCCATTAACAAATGCCTTAAGGGCTCCGGGTTACCAGACCCTTTTTAATATTGACTTTGAACGTCCCTCCCTTCTCCCTCCCAAAAAATTATAAAAAATAAAAAATAAAAACCCAAAAAAGTGTTACTTTTATTATATGCATTTTTCTTTTCTTTTTCTTGTCTTAAAAAAAAATTATTATATAAAAAAATTATTTTACTGTCTTTTTTCATTGAATTCTTACCTGATTGATCCTTATTTTTTCTTGACTTCTTCAATGGGTGATTTTGTAGCTATGCTGATGAGAATAGTGGGGTCCAAAAGGAAATGGACATGGGAGACTTATTTGATTCACTTTCCGGGACAGGGTTTTCTGCTAAGCGTAAGAGATCAGTGACACCAAATAAAAGTGAAGTATCATATATGCGATACTTTGCTCGTTTCCGCAGAATTCCTGCCATTGAAAGCGAAGAAGATTCAGAATAGTTACTGTGGTAATTTGAAATGTTTCTTTTCTTATTTAATATTTTCATGTTCATTATAGAAGTATTACTCCACATGGTATGTAATTTTGTGAAAATAACTCCTGCAAGCTATAAGCTATTATAGAAGTACAACCCTTGAAGTCAAATTAATCTTTCACTTAGCTAGATGCAAATTGTTTTGGTATGCAAAATGGCCATGGAAAAATGTTATGTTGCCTACAAGATAAAAAAGGAGGTTTCCTAACCTTGTGTTTAGTAGGAGGTAAAGGTGAAGACATTTTTTTACCCTTGTTTGTTTGTTGAAATTGATTGCTATGGGGGCACCCCTCTTAACAGGTTCCTTCCCCCAATCCACCCACTTTTAGACTGGCAGACAATGGTGGGCCTTGATACATTATCCTCTTGCTAATCCTACTTACAAATCCGTAGCATAAAAATATGTACATGTTATCTATAGCTACTAGCATTTATAGAAGTTTCTTAGATATGTCATGTGAATCTTGAGAGGTTTGGAGTGAGTGCAGAGTTACCCTTAAAGTGTCGGTTATTGAGTTTAACTATATTGGAAGGAGATTCCATAGAGCTCTCTTGCTTATAGTTGATAATTAATAGGTTCTAAGCTCTCCCAGTTTGATCTTGTTCATATAGTTCTTTAATTTTTGTTTTATGCACATTGTCCCCAAATACAAAAGAGAGGAAAACTGAATCAATTGCTTGTAATACTATCATTTCTGTAGACTGAGGCATAATTGATATGGTACCTTGATAATACGTGCCATCTGCAAGGTCATGGTAGAGCTCTACAACAGAGTATGTGCCAAACTTCCCAATGAGTATCAGTTGTAAGTGTTCTATTTTTTATTCAAAGTAAATGTGATTTATATCATACAGGAAGCTCGTAGTATGTTGTAATATACTGATACGCCCTTTCCCTGAACAGCTTTCTCTGCAGGAAGTTTGGCATTTATGGTGCTGTGCCACAAGTTTTTGATCAGATGAAATGAAGTTGTCACAGCAGGGAGAATTCTGCACCAGAATTGCAGTCACCTACAACAGGATTCACTTAATGTATAAGCTTTGGATATGACATCTTCCAAAGGACTCCGTTTCTTAAAACGCAGTGTTCAGTCACACCTGGATGAGTCTTGGCTTCACTTCCTTTTACCATGGTTTTTGAATCTTAGATATATTGGTTTTGTCAACAATTGGATATTGCTAAATGGTTCCCCGAGGGCCTGATTATGATAACTTGCACTAGGTGTGAAGCCAAGACTAAAACTCAGTACATTCCAAAATATACTAAAATTCTGTACATTATGATCTCTCCTTCTCCTTTCCTCTCTCCTCTCCCCCATTTCCTTTCATCCAAACTTAGGGTAAGGGAATGGTTTAAATGTCTTTCCTCCAATGTAATATCTAGTTGCAGGCTTTGCCCAATTAGCAAGAAAACAGTACTATACTTCATGGTCCATACTAATGGCCGAGTAATATAAAAATGACAATGGGCCATGTGCATAACATTTCCTATAGTCAAATCCTCTATATAGAGCAAAATGGCTTCACGCGTCCTACTGCTAAGTGCTTAAGGCTAACATGAATGCTCTAATATAAAGTATCTCATAACCATACTGTCCCGTGTTGTAAGACTAGGCACGCAATTCCTATGAGAAAGCTGGCTGGTTTCTGTCTCCAGATCCAAATGGTCAGTTCTCAACATAACCAACTACAGAGCTGATCAAGTGGTTCTCTTCAATAATCCCTTTTATCAACAGCTATTTGGACTTTGAAGGATATGGAAATCCAGAATTGAAGAAAGATTTAAAAATATCTCCGATGAAAAATAGCCTGGAATTCTCTGCCTACCAGGTCAGTGATCAATCAAAGATTCACCATAGAAGACATAAGCTTCCCCTTATGTCAAAAACATATAGAAACAACACTGCATCTTTTCAACTCCTGCCCAATTGCACAAATACTATGGTCCCAATTGCAATGGCTCATAGTATTACTACATCTAGAAGGTCAATCTTCAAGTTCTGGGGCCAGTTTCATCCTCAGCTTCACAAAAAAAGCTTTCAATATTTCCATGGAGGAAGCTTAATTCTTTATCATCTTTGCCTATATTAGTGATATGAAGTTAAAGAAAAAGAAAAAGAAAGTATAGGCTAAGGAAGCCAAAAAGGAAAAATGGAAAGAAAAAAAATGTGGCATTTATTACACGCACCTTATATTACACACCCTCAAAATGCACACAAATAAGTGTATTGTGATTTCATCTCACGATTTGCATTTTGAGTGTTTTATGTGATAGTGTTTTCTGCAACTTTAAGTCATGATTTGCATTTTGAGTGCATGTGAGTGTATATAATAACGTGAGTGAAATACAAAAAATGCTAAAGCCTAAATGTACAGCAAATTTTATTACATAAAACTTACAAATTGGTGTAATAGTGATTTTTTGTAATTGGTGACACATTAATTTATACTTATAGAGATTGAATTCTATAAAACCCTAAAATCCAAGTTTTATACCCTCAAATCCTAACAATATGTTTTTTTTTTTTTTTTATAATAAACTTCAATGAAATTTCATTTAAAAAAAATGCAGAACCCGGGGGGGGGGGGGGGGGGGGGTTTGCCTTACAAACTTCAACTAACACCAATGACAGACTATCCTTAGTGAAACAAATAAAACAGGGGGTTCTTAGAGCTAGCTTGGCAGCTTCATGGGCTGCTAAGTTGCAAGCTCTTCTAATCCAAACAAAAGAAACAGAAGAAAAGACCCTATTGATAGAAAGTATATCACAAACAAAATTACTAATGACCCAATTAGGTTGGAAATCAGGGACAGTGAGGGCATCAAAACATTCTTTTGAATTCCCCTCTAACATGACCTTTGTCCAACCTTCAGCTAAGGCGAGGTTGACAGCCCAAAGCACGGCAGCAGCTTCTGCTTGAGAAGGGAGACAACTGTAGTATGGCTTGATCCACGTTTTAATGGGAACTCCTCTATGATCTCTGGCTATCACTGCAAGCGTTGTTGAGGTGTTGCTGACTACTGCGTTGACGTTGAGCTTTATGGAGCCTTCTGGGGGAGGTGACTAGGATTGGGGATGGGGCTGAGGGATTATGTTTGCTTCTTGGGCCTAATTAGAGAATTCTAATTCCCTGCAAAGAATACGATTACTGGATAGTTGAATATCCACTATGCCATCTTGGAAAATTACTTGATTCCTTAGGTGCCATATCTCATCAAGAATGAAGGTCATATTTGAGGAGATGAGCTCTTCATCTATGTCATGAGTAGAGGGGTTAGGAGCAAGGAAGTCAATACCGTACCGGTGGCTGTACCGGTTTGGCCACCGGTACGATATATTTCGGATACCGGTCAATACCGGTGTACCGTTTCGGGTTTACCGCTATTTTTGATATATATACACACACACACACACACACACACACACATATACCAAAATATCTAGAACCATATTTATAAACATATAATATTTCACTTATATTATAGTAAATATAAAAGTTTATTATAAAATATTACCTCAATTCAAAACAAATTATTTATAATTTTAGACTTTAGTATCAAATAAAAGAAAAAAAAAAACACAATATAAAAAATAAAAAACTTAGTTGTTCATTACATACTAAGAAAACAAATAATACTAAGAAATTAATGTAAATAAGTTACCATTATAACCTTACAAAAATTCAAAAATTACAAAACTAAAAAAAAAGCTTTTTTTTTTTTGTACCGGCCGGTATTGCCCGAAATTGGCCGGTATGGCCGATACGCGGCCGGTATTTTTTCCGGTACAATATGAAAGTGTACCGGTACCGGTGCACTGGCCGGTACGGCCGGTACCGGTACGGTATCGGCCACACTGGTTGGGAGGATCCAGAATTAGCTATATGATGTCCGTACATATGCTGATGTTGTGGTTTTGAACCCTTAAACCCCAGCCGGAGGAGAACCAGATGGCTTTAGCCACGAGGTAGTGAAAGCAAAGATGACTGGTTGTTAGTTAGGCATCTCAACAAAGTACATACCCAAGGTTGTCAAGCTCTACTCTTTGGCCTAAAATTTCTTTCACAGGGATGGTATTTGTTGCAATCCTCTATAGCAACATTTTGACTTTCTTTGGCACTCTGATTTTCCAAATATTTTTCCATATCTGGTCACTTAGGTAGCTTTAACTGGGCTACTGATTGGCAATTTTGTATGCTGATTTGGTAGCAAACTCTCCTTTAGCGTTGGGCACCCATATCAGCTTGTCTTCTCAATGACTGGCAGCTAAGGGGATGGATAAAATAGCTTTTGCTTTTTTAAACCCCGGGCCTTCTTTGCATTTAGGCTTGCACGGGTTATCCCAAGCTGTGAGGGCTAGGTATTTCCCCTTTGAATTCTTTGGCTTTTACTAAAATCTGCGTGAGAGTGAATCTAGCTTGTTGCAGATGCTGTTGGGGATACTGAATGCCAACATAGCGTAATTCGGGATGGCTTGTGCCACAGAGCTTATCAAGGTTGACCTTCCTGCCCAGGAGTGACATTTACTTCTCCACCCCACTAGTTTTGACTTTACCCTTTCAATAAGATATCTAAAATCTTTAGTACGGGTTTTAATTAGGAAGAGGGGGGACCCCAAATATAGCATCCTTTTTCAGGCTTCTCATCTGTAAAACATGCTTAATCGCTCTTTGATTGTTCTGGACTGTATGATTGAAGAACACCCCGGTCTTTGTATTGTTGAGGCTCTGTCGAGACCAATTACAGTACTTTTGGATGCAGTTAATAATGGCAGTAGTGTTACTTCTTGTTGCTTTGGAGAATAGAATGATGTCGTCCGCGTACATAACGTGGGTGATGGGTGGTGCACAGACACTAGCTTTTTCAAGAAGCCTTGACAGGACTTCCGGTCCAATGATGAATAGATAAGGTGATAGGGGGTCTCCTTGCCTAAGCCCTCTGTTGGGCTTAAACTAGTCCATTTGCCCCCATTGACACAGGACATAATCCAACCTATGAATGTTCTATTAAAGCCCATCTTACTAAGAACAGCCTGAAGGAAATCCCAATTTACTCAATCATATGCCTTTTGGAGATCAATTTTAATTGCCATCTGTCCAGCTTTTATCTTCCTAACTTTGAAACCGTGGATCAACTCTTAAACTATCGCTTGATTTTTCGCAATCCAGCGGCCCAGGATAAAAGTTGATTGGCACAGAGATATGAACTTCGGGAGGATAGGCCTAATTCTAGTCATTAAGATCTTGAAAATAATCTCATAAATCACGTTACATAAACTGATAAGCCTATAATTGTTGAAAGATGATAGATTAGGTACCTTTGGTATGAGGATGATAAGTGAGTTGTTAACCTCTTTTGGCATTGATTCGTTGGTAAAGAAGGAAGTAACTGCTGCTATAACGTCCTCCCCTACAATAGGCCAGTAGCTTTTGTAGAAAGTGATTGGGAAGCCATCAGGCCCCGGTGCCTTAAGTTCTGGCATGTGAAACAATGTTGACTTGATCTCCTTAGGGGTAGGAATCCTACACAGAGCTATATTCTCTTCTTCCGAGACAATTGTTGATATTAGTCTTCCAATTGGGCCGGGAAGCTAACATCTACGACAGTGAAGAGATTCTTGAACTTCTCCTAGAAGTGTTGTTTGATTAGGTAAGTGTTTGTGATCCAACTTCCACCATTCACTCTAATAGCATCAATGTTGTTCCGTTTTCTCCTAATAATTGTTGAGGGGTGGATAAAATTTGTATTCTTATCCCTTTCCTTTAGTCAGAGTTCTTTAGATTTCTGATGCCAAAGGACCTTGCTTCGTAACAGTCATTCTCTCAATTCTGCTTGGAGCGTAGCCTCGGTATTGCCATTCCACTCCGATGGCTCAGAATTTTGAAGGCCAGCAATCTTATGGATGAGGGAGTTGATTCTTGTTTGGCAGAGACCAAAAACTTCTTTGTTTCACTTGCGGAGAGCCTTCTAGGTTGCCTTTTGCTTTTTGCACAACCTTGTGAAGTATGGCCCCCTAACATCCTCATTCTAGCCATTATCAATGACAGAGTAGTATCTGGGATTGCGGATCCATGCTACTTCGAAACGAAAGGGTCTATAAGTGAATGTATACTTAGGGCAGGTATTAAGGAGGAGTGGGGTGTGATATGAACATAAGGCACTGAGGTGTGAGATACAGGCCTTGGGGAAGGCTAGTCTCTAAGCAATGCTAGCTATACCCCTATCTAGTCTCCTTTTGACTGCCGCACTTCCCTACTTACCTTTTGCCCATGTGAATTTGTTTCTTGAGATTAACCCTAGATCAATAACATTGAATTCAAACATCAACTCTCTTAGATGATTGATTGAGAAGGGGGCACTTGGTAATCCCTCCTCTCCTTTCTTCCTGGCTTAAAGTGTAATTAAAGTCGCTAAAGCAAACCCATGGGCATTGAACAAATTCCAGGAATGTTGATAGGTTCATCTAAGCTTTAGCTTTTTTGGGAGCATAAGATGGGTCACAAAAACCCATTAATACCCAATCGCACACGGGATCTGAGACTTTGATGGTGATGAGGTTTTTATGTATTCCAAGACATTGACAATTCGATTAGACTTTCACATCATGTTTAGGCTGCCAGTAGCCCCTTTTACGCTGATCACGATTCTGTTCGAAAACCTTAACTATTCCATGACATCTTTCATCCTGCTATTAGTTGCTTTTGTTTCACAAAGGAAAATGATATCGGGCGTTGCGCCTTAAAGGCTTGGACTATCGAGGCGTTGCGGATGCTTCGATAGTTCCAGTAAAGGGCCTTCAGCCTTACTTCCCTTGTCGAGCATTACCCTGTGCATGTCAAAACCCCTAATACGCACCGTGACAACTAGAGCGTCAACATGAAGTTGGGCAATGCCAACTAGGTCTTCGTCAGAAAAACTCATGACCAGACTGGGTCTTGTCTTGGCCCTCTTGTAGAGGTCTTCTTGGCTGAAGTTGGTAACTGGGGGAGACACGGACATCACCCCTATTGATGTGGCCAACATCTGTTCAGGTTCGACGAGGATAACATGAATAGTCCCCAAGGGGGGCTGTGGTGCTTGCCTTCAGTAGTATCCCTGATGTGGGGCTTCTCTTTGTGTCGAGGTCTCGTTCGTGAACTCTCCCAGTTTTCCTTCCCTAAGTAGACGGTTCAAGTACAACCGTACGGTTTTGCACTCCTCAGTGGTATGACCCTTATCCTGATGATATTGGCAATACACTTACTGATTTCTTCGGGTTGGGTCTCTACCCATCTTGTGTGGCCAAGTGAAGTAAGGCTCGTTTCGGATCTTCTGTAGTATTTGGTGGATTGGGACCCTAAACACCGAGTTGACCGATTGGACCTTGCTCGGCTGACCCTGGTTGTGGAAGTTTGCCTTGGGCCAATTTCCCACTATCTTACTGAAGCGGTTATCCTTTCTGTCGTGGAAGCCCTTTGCCTTTTCCTTAATTTGTGCTCGGTTATCTTCCACCCTCTTATGCTTGTCTATTCTGTCCATCAACTGTTTCATGGTCTAAGCAGGTTTCAATGGTGAGGGACTCCTATAGATCGGACTCGGTGGGTAGCCCGCTCTTGAAGGTGCGTACAGTAACGTCCTCAAAGTCCCTGTCCAATTCGTTGTACAGTTCCCAATACCTATCATAGTAGGTCTTTAAGGTTTCTCCATCTCTCATCGATAGTGGTAGCAGGAAGTTTAATGTCCTCGGTACTCTACTGCATGTAACCTCGCCTCATAGGAATCAATGGACCTTTCATGTAGTCCATTGAACCATCTCATAGCCACGGGGCTGAGGTTGGAGTGGAACACCTTGCACATCAAAGCCTCGTTTCTAGTATATATGGCCATCTTCTGATTGAAGTGGCTAACGTGCTCTATGGGGTTGGTCCTCCTGTTGTAAACAGTGAAGGCAGGTTGCGCGAAGCGTTTAGGCAGCTCGGCCCTCTAGACCCGCCTCGTGAAGGGCAACTTGGATATCTGGGAAAGGGTCTTGCTCATGGCGTTCCTACCCCTTTCTCCCCGAGGGAGGGACCTGTGCGAATCTTCGGAAGGATCAGTTTCCATTTCGCCAGGAGGCGTCCTACTTCTCCTACATTGGCCCCGCTCTAGCTCCGAACTAGAGCTCGAGCTCGCAGTAAGGCTCCTACTTAGTCAGTTTCTTTGGTTTTGCCTTACTTGCCTACGTTGATGGTTCACCTCCTGTCTTAGGCTAACAATCTCATTTGGGAGATGGCTCCACGATCTCAAATGATTGTGGCTACGTTGTCTAGAACAGGATGGTCTCGAGCTCTTGGACTCGACCTAACTAACTCACAGTTTTGATGGTTTTCCAGGTTTACGAACTGGTCTTGCCACCCAGGATGAGAACTCACGGATCGTTCACTGTTGGACATCCTTTGGCGTTCTCCTTGAATGTGTGTAGACTAAGTGAAGTTTCCCATAGACGGTGACAATTGTAAGTGCCTTGGATGAGCTGACGTAATACAATGAATTTGTAGAGGCGGGAACTTGAATCAAATAACCTAGCAAAGTTGACACAACAAGAAAAAAACAAGAAACAATGTAGAATACTGGTCATCAGCCAAGGTCTTTGGACAAATATTTATATTAGATTAATCTCAAGGAAGATTTGTTACAGTATTTCTCTCTCTCTAGGATTCTCCATGATCGTCATTTCAGGAGGATCTCTTACATTATATAGCCTCCTTCAGCTGATCTTGACCCTCCATTTGTTGATCATGTATGCCACTATTCGAGTGCTTGTCACTTTAGACACCTTCCCAAATCTTTTGTGAGTTGTGGCAACCAACATAGATCTGTTCAGAGATTTTCTTCACATAAACGTAGCTAAGGGGTTTGGTGGGGTGCATTAATTGTGGTTGTAGCTACCATCCCTTCAGATGCGTCAGAACTAATCCCCTCTTTGAATCTATTCCTCTACAGTGTGACCTCTTCTGGTAGTGTGCCATTGACGTGGCCAAGGTTCACCTCCTCGGTTTTGCCGTTCGAGGGTATGGTACTCTTGAAAATGTATCAACCTCCTCAACCTCGGATATAACATTATTATCTTATTAAATTTCTGTCCCCAACACCCCCTATATATATAGTAAAGAACAATGTCCATAATAACAGAGGATATGACACGTGAGCATTGAAGTGGCAAACCGGAAAACTCTAAAACCCTAACAATAACCCCTGCCGCATTAAACAACAGCAACAACAACACAGTTCTCTCTCTCTCTCTCTCTCTCAAAAAATGGGAATACCTTCATTTTACAGATGGCTTTTGGACAGGTACCCCCGGACGGTGGTGGACGCCATCGAAGAAGAACCGCCGGACGCCACCAAGCGGAACCCAAACGGCAAGGAATTCGACAACCTCTACCTCGACATGAACGGCATCGTCCATCCCTGCTTCCACCCCGAAGGTCTGCCGCCTCCAAAAACCTATGACGACATTTTCGCCGCCATCTTCACCTACATCGACCGCGTCTTCTCCATCGTCAGGCCCCGCAAACTCCTCTTCCTAGCAATCGGTCACCACTCACAACTCAACCCCCCCTATTATAACTGATTTTTAATAACTCAATTTGGGTAGTTTGTTAGTTATTATTGCAGCATGAAAACACAATTAAGCTATGGAAAATCGCTGTATGAAAACACAATTTTGTAGCAGTTTCAATAAAGTCTCAATGGGCTGCCATTTCAAAAAAAGGCAAAGTCGAATGTTTAAAATCGTTCTTCTTCCTCCATGAAATCGGGTTGCCAAAGGGATATCTTTTTTATGTTATCTATAATTCGATAGTTGGGGGTGGGGTGATTTACATAACTTGTGTGATTATTTTATGCAGATGGTGTAGCGCCGCGAGCTAAGATGAATCAGCAGCGTTCAAGGCGTTTTCGGGCAGCTAAGGATGCAGCCGCTGAAGTGAGTTTCTTCATAATTGATAATTAATTTTTACACTTTCTTAAGAGTTTTGTTGCCATTTTTTTTTGTTAGTTAGTTTCTTTACTGAATGGGCAAAAGTTAGTTATGGTTCCCCAATTAAATTCAAATACATTGTTGCATTGATCAACGAAGCACAAACAATGTTTTTTTTTTTTCCCATGCAGAATTAAATTCAGTAAAGCTATTGATTTTAGCCTTTTGTACTATTTTATAACTTTGAAATTTCATTTAAAAAAAAAAAAAAACTATTAGGCTGCTTCAAGAGAGAAGATGTTTGAATCAGAAGAAGAAAAGGCAGCGTATTTGGAGCAGTGTAAGAAGATGGACTCAAATGTGATCACACCCGGAACCGAATTCATGGCATTGTTGTCATCGGCTCTTAGTTATTATATACATTTGCGGATGAATAAAGATCCCGGGTGGCGGGGAGTTAAGGTAAACGGGGGAGTGTATTGGAATGGTCTTTTACTCTTTTTGTTTCTCTATCTGTTTCTGTACTAACTTGCGTGTACATGAGTATTTATAGGTCATTCTTTCTGATGCAAATGTTCCCGGTGAAGGGGAGCATAAGATAATGTCTTACATTCGCTTACAAAGAAATCTTCCGGGATATGATGTAAACACCAGGCATTGTCTGTATGGATTGGTAAAGCTGTTGCTTATTAGTGTCCATATGTATTTGAGTTTTAATGTAGATGGCATGTGGGTCTTGTAATATGCGACTGATGTTATGTTTTGTTTTTAGGATGCGGATCTTATCATGCTTGCACTAGCTACCCACGAATTACATTTCTTTATCCTGAGAGAGGTTTGTGTTTTCAGGGATATGTTCTGGTCTTATTTGCTGAGAATCTATTTGCTCTTTTCAGTCAGCTTATAAGAAAACCATGGTCTGCATCTTATTTTTTAGTTTTGTGACATAGGATGTCCGTGGAGCAAGATCAAATGATAAACATCAGCAAGACAATATGAACAAGTCAAAGACAATGGAAGTGGAGGGCGAAAATCTAGAAGGATTTATCTCAAGGCAGAAATTTCAGGTTTTTTTTTTCTTGGTCTCTTCATGTTATGTCATTCCTTTTTGTTTTTTTGCAGTTTCCCTTGTTCACATGCTTGTTTGTTGTTTGAATGATAAACCTGATGCATTACTGTTCCAGTAGTACGCATTACTGTTCCAGTGTGTGTGTATCATGCCCTTGCTTGCCTCTCAATATTTATTTATTTATATTTTTTGTGGAAATTCATGGCCATGGGAATGTGTGGATTCTAGTTGATTCATACACCATGAATTTTTGATATCTACTTTGGTTTGGGTAAAACTTAATTGGATCTACATGTGTCATATACGAATATTCAGATTGATATTTAAAATGTGACAGTTGAGGTTGTTCCATCCACATCAAGATCATCATTTTGAGGTTGAATTGCCAATTATTGCTGCTGCATGATGTTGATGATCTATTTTGTGCTTTGATTTTAAAATGTTTATATTTAACATTTTCTTCTCTGGTATTTTGTTACAGTTTCTCAACATATTGATTCTCAGGGAGTATTTACAACTTGACATGACCATCAAGGCAAAAAAGAAGTCCTCAAAAAAGAAGTCCATATTTACCAAAAAAAAGAAGAAGAAGAAGTTGAAATTAGAACGCCTGATTGATGATTTTGTCTTCATGTGCTTGTTTGTTGGAAATGACTTTCTTCCCCACATTCCTTCATTGGAAATATCTGAGGTTGGACACTTGAGATTCTTATACTTTTATATTAATAAATTGTTGGACGTACTAGTTGTGTTCTTAGTATTCGTTTCTCCAGTTGTATCCTGATATGCAGATATTTTTATTCTCCTGTAAGTGACTGGTTTCTTAAGATGCTTATCTACAAGATATTATCTACCTATATATAACATATAGTTTATCTGTTTCTGTTTACTTTTGAGGATATGGTCTTTTCAGAGGTGGACCATGGCTGTGATCAGAAGTAATAGCAAACTAGATTATTTTTCTTGTTGGCTATCTAGAGTTCTTTCACCTCCTCCAACTCAGATAAAGATTAAATCTATGGATTTATTAGAGAAATCCGCATGTACAGATGATTTGTGATGATTATTTTGTTGGAAACCTTTCTCTTTCCCCTCTTATTTTGGTAATTTTGTTTGACACTTTTATGTCATGTCAGAAAGTGAAACTTGTGCTTAAGTCTAGTTTGTGGGGTAACTTTAGTTTGTTGGACACCTTGGTGTATCAAGATTCCAAAAAAGGACAGTCTGTGTGTGGACAGCAACATGGGAAAATTATTGACGTGATAATTTTAGTAGGGGGCATGTTATTGGTGGACTGGTGTTGCATTTGCAAATGCATCTGCAAAACTGTGGATCACTTGCTCGTACATTATGCCAATTGGGAAATATGGGTTTTATATATTAATTGTTTGGTGGTGTATTGATTGATGCCAGAAGAAGTGGTGGAGGTGCTATTTGGTTGGAATAATTGGTTTGGCAAACATTGTAGTTCTTTGGTATGGGCTATGGTTCCCATATGCCTAATGTGGGTAACATGAAGGGGGAGGAACCATTTTACATTCGTGTGGAGGTCTCATTTAATGAGTTAAAATCCTCTTTCTTTAGAAATTCATTCAGTGGTCTTGCACACTTGGGTGTAGTAAATGAATTCATTTGTTGAGTTCTTAGATGCAGTCTTTCCGAATGTAAATATTGTTGAGTATACATCCTGTGCATACAAACCTTATTCCTTTTCAAACTATTAAGTGTATTATTCATAATGTGATTAGTCATATATTTGAACCTGACCTAGACCTACTTTGCATAATTTTGCTTGTTGGTTGTAACTGATTCTTACATGTTTTGTATTGTTTTTGCAGGGGGCTATCGATCTGCTCATGATGGTTTACAAAAAGGAATTTCGCAAAATGGGAGGTTACCTCACGGATTCTTTTAAGGTAAATAACTATATTTTTTTTTTACTTTATGTCATATGTCCAGTATCTGATAACCCCAGAACTTGACATGTTCATGCTTTAGCATTCAACCTTTGAAATCCTGCCCCTTTTATTTATTTATTTGTTTTTTAAATATTCCACTTGAAATTTCAGTATTCTGTTAAACCTTTTTGGTATATTTTATGTCCTCATTGTGTTAGGAATCTCCAATATTGAAGTGTTATTATTATGATCCTTCTCTCCAGTAAGTTGATAATGTTTTCATTATCTCAATCAATCATCATTCTAGGTGTCACAGGTAGATTTGCACTCAAAATTTCTGCCTTGTCATGGCACTAAGTCCATCCTAATTAATCTCTGCTAAAATTTCAACTTACAAGAAAATTTTGAAAAAATTTGTGTGAATCAAACATGCACGGCATGGACAGAAATTACAGGAGAATTCTCTCAGGCTTTATTACTTTACTATAAATAAAGTACAGAGGACATTAAGGTTTCCTTTGTACAAGACACTCTCTTGGGGTATGCCGCAGTCAAATTCAACCATTGAGGCTTACAAAAATATACAAATAAACAGAAGACACTGTTTTTTTCATTTTCCTCACACATGCTGTTGACAACCCCAACAATTTTAAGAACTATGTAGGAAATAAGTGTCAATGGCAGATGAAAAGTAGACACTAGTTGTAAACCTCAGAAGCTTCTTGACCCTTGGAATTGAGGCGATCACCACCATGGGTAAGGTATGACAAGCATGAGGTGTCTTTCATGGATCAACTTGTAGGGAGGAAGTCAACAATAGCTATTTGGATGGCGTAAATCCTATGCATCCAGTAGTAAAAAATTTGCTAAGAGAGTGGAAATGGGATGTAATTTGCTTACAGGAGATGGGGATAGCTAATGTATCAAAAGAGATTGTAAGGAGTTCATTTATTTATTAATTTTTTTATTTTGACAAGTAAGATAAGGAGTGTATAGGTGGAACTTTTTATAAGATTGGATTGCCCCCAACTATCGAATTATAAAAAAAAAATTTGTAGCTATGGATAGCTTTTTGACCTATTTAATGACCTTGAATTACTAGATTTTTCATTAGAAGGTGGCTTGTATACATGGGATAATAATCTAGATAAACGTAGATTTCTCTCTCGATGTTGTGAGAGAAATGTAACCCAGATGTATTTTAGAGTTTGTTACTATGATCGACATCAGGTCATGTTACTGGATTGTTGTGACTTTCAAAGAGGAAAATTTTATCCAAATTTGAAATATGCGGCTTCAAGCACCAGGCTTTGTTGATAGGTGCAAGATGGTGAATAAAGATATAGATTGATGAGCTCAACTAGGTTTGTCTTGGTCAGGAAACTTCACCAGCTGGTATGTGATCTGGAAATTTGGGAGGAGTTTTTTGGGATATTTAGGTAGAAAGACAATGCTTCAGGTTGAAAGGAAGCAATGAAGATTATAAGGGCCTGTTTGGTAGGAGATTTTAAGTATTGTTGTTCAAAATGATGTGAAAATTGTGGTTTAAAAAGTGTTGTGAAAACATTTGTTTAAAGTATTCATGATGCAAAAAATGTGTTTGGTACCATGTTTCAAATAACATATTTTAAAATGTGAAAAAACATAATTGTGTGTTTGGTATATGTATGTTTTTTTTTTTAAAGCTAACAAGTACAGTAAAAGTATTATTATTTTATCTGAAGAGAAAGAAAGTTCCCTCATGTGATCTAATCAAATGGAACCTACAATTTTTAACATATTTACAACTATGAAGCACGGGTGCATTTCCGGATTCGGGTGCGGGTGCAGGTGCAGGACTCGGCAATTTTTGAAAAAATAGGGTGCGGGTGCGGGTGCGGGTGCGGCAATTAAAAAATTATTAAAAATAGGGTAAACTACATATTTGGTCCCTATCCTTTACATCATATTTCAATTTGGTCCCTAACCTTTTAATTGTGTCACTTTGGTCCCTAATATTTCAATGTTGTGTCAATTTAGTCCCTGCAGTTATATTTTGAATGAAAATTACTAACATAGCAAATGTCTAAAATAAAATTTTAGTTTATTTTCACCTCAACAGAAGTTAATTTTTTATTTTGGTCATTTGCCATATTAGTAATTTTCATTCAAAATATAACTGTAAGGACTAAATTGACACAACATTGAAATATCAGGGACCAAATTGACACAATTAAAAGGTTAGGGACTAAATTAAAATATGATGTAAAGGATAGGATCAAATATGTAGTTTACCCTTAAAAATATTTTAATTTATATATTTCTTTATATTTTCTAAAAATAAGATTCTGTTCTCAAAAAAAGATTCTGTGCCTGTGCTAGTGGCTTCGTTGCAAATTTAATAATTTCAATTTAACCTACAAATAATTTAACAAATATAAAAAAAAATTTAAATTTTTTTTGTTCTCCTTGGGTAGCTTGTATAATAACTAAAGAAACAATCAAATTTTTTTTATTCTCAACATTACAGGCAGCTGAGAAATGAGAATGAGAGCTTTGATACCTGAGAGTTGGGTTGGTGAGCTTGAGAGTTGAAACCGAGTTTTGATCCTCCACGGGTTCTGGGATTTGAGACCAAGATATTGAGAGTGTGAGACTTGTAGTTGTTTTATAGAGAGTGAGTATTGGGAGACGGAGTGAGAGCAGAGAGTGAGACAGTGAGACCGAGAGGCGAGAGGGATAGAGAGGCGGAGAGTGTATAGAGATTAGAGTGTATTTTCTGTGTTAGAGAGTTAGGTTTTAAACTGGACTTGAAATGGTGTGTTTTGCACCTCTTTTTTTTTTAGCTTGAATTTTGCCTATATCGCCGTATCGGCGGCCTGACTCGGAAGTGGTTTCTGCCGATATGACCCGGATTGGCGCGAGTCGGCCTGATTCCACGCAAGTTGGCGCGAGTCAGAAAAAAAAAAAAAACTGGACGCTTCAAGGATGCGCAGGCAGCGGCGTCCCTCGCGCGGTGCCGCGTCGGGCCGCGTCGAACATGGGTGCAGTGGCCATTTTGCCGCGTCCGTGCATCCCAGATTTACAAAAGTGCCATTGAGCAATGCTATTTGAAAATTGAAAACTGGTAGGAAGAATTCTCTAAATTCAGTGTTCAAACACACTAAAATGAGAAACATAACTCAAACACTCCTAAAAGAAATCCCCTACCAAATGTGTTGTTTTTTTTTTTTTGGCCCCACAGTTTTTAGTGTTTTAACACTGAAAACTGTTGGTTGAACTACCTTACCAAATAGACCCTAAATCTTAAATTCTAAACTCAAAGTGAGACTACTTAGGTATCATTGGGTGCTGTATGTTAAGAGTCCCTAATTAAATTCAACCATATGACCTTAGAATTGTAACTATAAACAATGAATTATATTGGCTTATGAGGCAATAACCCAAATGGTTGTGCAGCATTGACTTATAATAATTTTCCTGTATGTAAAACAAAAGCATTGACTAATAAGATACATGGTTGAATTTAATTAAGGAACCTAAGGTACAATATCTAAGGAATTGTATCTTAGTTTTGCCCCTGAACTTAAATGGTAAGAGAACTGCTTACAAGATTCTCTTATTTAATGATATGTAACTTCTTACAAGATTCTTGAGAGGCTAATTATTAGGAACCTGAGAACCTTCAATGTTGCCTTATTAGGGAAGTGGTTATGGAGATTTGGGCAAGAAAAGTCCTTATGGTGTCAGTTTGTGGAAAAATATTAGACGGGGGTGGCACTCTTTATCTCGTTTTATTATGTATGATATTGGAGATGGATCAAAGGTGCTGTTTTGGCTAGATCATTCGTGTGGAACTTCTTCTCTTGCAGACCGCTATCCTGAATTATATAAGATTTGTCGTAGAAAAGAGGCAATTGTGGCGGATCTTATGAGGTACACCAATGGAGTCCTCCATTGGGAGTTTCAGTTTTGTAGGGAAGTGCATAATCGTGAATTGGAAGCTTTCAAGAGCTTCATCAATTCCATTTATAGCACTCTCGTAAGGGGGATTGGGGAGGACAAGAGTTGTTGGCTGCCTTGTAAGAGTAAGGGGTTCACGGTTAGTACTTACTACCATCTTCTAGTTGGCCACAGTGAGTAGTTTTTTCCTTGGAAAAGCATTTGGAAGCAAAAGATTCCCTCTAGAGTGGCTTTCCTTGTTTGGATCACAGCTTTGGGAAAATGTCTGACTATTAACAATTTAAGAAAAAGAAAAGTTTACATTTTGGATTGGTGTTATATGTGCAAGTGCAATTGTGAAAGTGTTGACCATCTTTTCCTTCATTGCCCGGTTGCCATGGAGTTGTGGGATATGGTCTTTGGTTTATTTAGAGTTTGTTGGGTTATGCCAAGGTCTGTTGTTGGGCTTTTGGCTTGCTGGCAAAATCGTTTTTGTCGCCATCGTAATGGAGATATTTGGAAGGCCGTTCCTCATTGTTTGTTGTGGTGTATTTGGAAGGAGAGAAATAGTAGATGTTTTGAAGACATCAAGAGTTACATGCCTGATCTTAAGCTTTTTTTTTCTGAACCTTACTTGATTGGTTCTTAGTGTGGAGAAGCCATCCTTTTCTTTCTATTTTGGATTTTCTTGACTTTTGTAATGTTCGTCTTTGATTTGTTCCCCCTTGTATAATCCCTGTGTACTTGGGTGACTCTCTCTTTTTTATATCAATGAAATTATATTTATTACTTATCAAAAAAAAAAAAAAAAAATGTTATGCTCAAAGCAAGCCTATGAACCTAGCCTTTACTTTTTATTGCAATCTCATCAATTTTAGCACTTCAAGCTCACTAAAAGTCACTTTCTGTCTCTCGTCTTGTTAAAAGGATTTGGAACATAGATGTTATAAATAATCCAGAAGAAAACGAAATAAAGTGAATACAGATATAAAACTATAGAAGTAACAATTAAGGAATGACATCATGCTAACGAATGTTGATATCATTTTCTTTGTTGGCTAGTAGGCTAGTTGAACCTTGGTAGGCTTGTTGATGTTCTTGCACCACTTTATAAGGTGATAGCTTATAATCTCCTTACAGCTGTTCAAACTTGCAGCAGAAGTGCAATAAATATTTAGTTATACAATCTGCCTTTGCTTTTTGCAGCATGTTCCTTTTATCTCTCTCTCTCTCTGTTTCTCTCTCTGAAAATTTGCATATAATTAGTGTTCCATCTCCACTTTCCAGCTAATTGATTTTTTTTTTCATCCCATTTTTCATTAATAGGTAAACTTGAAACGCGTGGAGCACTTTGTCCAGGTTTTGGCATCTCATGAATGTGCAATTTTTAGAAGACGATGCCAGGTATCTGTTTGAGATGCTTCATATGATGAACATGCATTTATATTTAATATTTTATGCTACCTTCCTTCATTGCAGTGACGTTTGATGAGCAATAAATTTTTTATTGCAATCAAGGTAACAGACCCAAGCACACGGGAAATGTACTATGGGTGCAATACAATTAAGATCCCAAAAAACAATGATCAAACAAAACAGGAAAAGAAGAAAAAGAAAAAAAAAAATTGTAAAGCTAAGCTCCACTTGAGCAGAGAAAGGAAGAAGAAAGACTTAATCTTTAGAATAGAATGTTTGCATCTCCCAAAACATCTAGCATTCCATTCCTGCCAATTACACCACATAATGCAATGTGGCACAAAAACCCACAAAGCTATATTGCAATGCTGACTGAAATTTCTTTGCCAAGAAGCAAACAACTCAAAGACCTTTTGCGGCATAACCCAGTAAATACCAAACAAGCTAAACATCATTGTCCACAACTCATATGCTATTGGACAATGAAGAAGAAGGTGATCCATGGATTCCCCACACTGTTTGCACATACAACATCAGTCTATCACAATAATTTTCTGCTTCCGAAGATTATCGATAGTTAAGATCTAACCCAAGGCAGCAAACCGTGAAAAGAATGCCACCCGAGAAGGGACATTCATTTGCCACATCGTTTTCCAAGGAAATGATATGGCATTAACAGGGGATAGGGAATGATAATAACCATGAACCTCAAAACCTCTAGTCTTAGTGGGCTTCCAACAACTTTGCTCTAAACCTTGCCCCGCACAAACATTGAATAAATTATGTCCATAAAAAAGGCTAAGGATTCTAATTCCCAATCTAGCACTAGATGAAAAAATAGATCATCCCAGTAAAGCCTACCATCAGAGAAAACCATAACACCTGCTACTGCGGACTCTTTAGACCGACTAATGCTGTATAGTTACAGAAAGGCCTCCTTGAGGGGATAGTCCTCATACCACCCATTCTGCCAGAGCTTCACTCTAGTACCATCTCCCACATCAAACCAAATGAATTTGGAAAAAGCCAACCAACCTCTCCAGATGGATTTCCAAAGAGAAACACCATAAGTTTTTAATACACCAACCCCCCCTTTCACTCCCGTATTTTGCCTCAATATACCTCCTCCAAAGGACCAAAGAGCACCTCTTTTAGTCCCATATCTCCACAACCATTCCCCAAGAAAGGCTTGGTTAAATCTTCTCACACACCAAAAACCTAACCCACCACTCTGCATTGGTTCACAAATCTGAGACCACTCCACTAAATGTGACTTAGATTAATCAATGCCTCTCTAAGGAAAATCTCTTTGTAGCTTCTCAATACGATTGGCCACCTTCACTGGAATAGAAAGGAGAGAGAGAAAATAAGTTGGCAAACTAGAAAGAGTACTCTTAATAAGTGTTACCTTGACTCCCTTAGATGGTACATTCTCTTCCAACCTGCTAATCTCTGCTTCATATGGTACATTCTCTTCCAACCTGCTAATCTCTGCTTCATCTTCTCTAGAATTGGGTTCCAACTTCCAACTCATCTTATCCTTCACTGCATGACTTATTTTAGAAGCCTGGAGAACTCAACTCATATTCATTTCTTTCCTTACATTTGTTTGTCCTGACAACTGCAAATTATCCTATGCTTAGCCACTGTTCATGTGATTTTTGTACGAAAATCATTAATTGATTGTATTTGCTCAATTAATTAACAAAGGATTGTACCGTAAATCAGAAGTCATTGTCGGTTTTTTTTTTGAGAAGTAAGAAAAAACTTTTTTTAAAAGAAAGCACTACTTCATTAGAAAAAGATGAAGTAGCCTGAAAAACATATGTACAGGAAAACAACAAAAATGAAATTATGTTCAAAATAGGGAGTCTAGGAGCAAAAGAACGGAGTCACTAGATGTGAATCCTGAGCACAAGACCAGTCATACAAAGTCCCTTCAAACAGAGCTATGAGCTGATCCCCTGATCGTTCCAAATCCTCAAAAATACGATTCTTACCTCCCTTGTTTTTGGTCTTTCTTATGTTCTGGCCCAGTGGGAGGGTGGTTAGATGGTTGGCTTTAGGCTGTTGTATTAGGTCAACTATGTTGGTCCAGTTTGGTTTTAGTTTTAGGGTATGTTTGGATGTGCCGAGAGGAAATAGCTGCTCTCTCTCCCATACAAACATAGTACAGGATTGGGAGTGTGTAAGCTAGGATATTTCGATTAAGTCATGCTGGGCTACGGAGATATCTGGTAGAAACAAGTCATCTGTGGAGATCTGTTGTATCCTTCACATACAGGGGGGACTGGAAGGATGGTCAACGAGGGAGGTAAGAAGTACTCATTATTGTAGTTTATGGGGTTTAGGATAAATTTTGCAAGGAATGTCTAGTATAAGGTAGGCAAGATGTATGATGTGGAGATCAAGCCCTGAAAGAATTGTATCTTGAATTATATGTCATTACAGCTAACAAGGATGCTTCTGTTAGATCTTTTGCTTGAAGGCTTCCCCTTGGTTGGAGGGTATGGCCATGGAATATAAGATTTTCTCTTGATGTTAGTGATTGGGAACTAGAGCCAGTTGACTCTCTATTTAAGGATTATGTTCTAAATTTCCAAAGCAATGAGGTCCCGATTGAATGAAGCAGAGGTTAACTAGTTATAGTCAGTTTGATGTTTGCTCATACTACCAGGCTTTAAGAGGTGGAGTAACATTTCCTTGGAAAAGTATTTGGTTTATTAAGGATCCAAAAAGGGTATTTTTTTTTCTTTCTGTGGACAGCAACACCAGGTAAAGATTCCATCCAGTGATAATCTTATCAAGAGAGGGATTACGCTTGTAAATCATTGTTGCATGTGTAGTAGTAGTGATTAAATTGTAGATTATTTGGTCCTGCATTATAACATTGTCTATGACTTGTAAAATTTTTATCTATTATGCTTTTCGGTTCAATGGGTAATGTAATGTCAAATAGTGTTGTTAAGCTACTTTGAGATGTAGGAATTGATATGGTAAATATTCTTCATTTGTTTGGAATTGAGCTTCGTTATGCCTTTTGTGAACTTTGTGGGGGGAGAGAAATCACTGTACTTTTGAAGGTGTAGATGTCTTTTTGATGATAGCTAGAATTGTCTTTGTTAGAACCTTGTTTGAAAGTTCTCATGTTTTGGGCCATAGTGACATATGTTCTATTATAGACTGCATTGGTTCTCTTTCTTTTAGGTTGTAACTTCCATTTATTCTTTCTTGCTAGGACTATGTGTATATTAATATGTACATGATTTAGTTCCTTTTAGTTCCTTTCCTTCAAGAGAAATTTACAAGATAGAAATGAAGGCAAGCTGCGAAGCTGATAACAACAGCTCTGGGACAAGCGTCACATAGATTAAGTTTAATTTGAAAATGATTATTTTTAGGTGATGAAATAAATGTCAGCCGACCCTTTAATAGATCCTTGAAGGCTTGAGTACAGGAAAGCATTTGGTTTTTTCTTGGTTTTGTGGATGTTCTTGGAGTCATCTTTTGGTCTGAATTTTTTAAGTGTTTTATTCTGTGGATGATAAATTTTTGCTTGTCCGCTCCTCCTAACTACTTGTCTGGCCTCAAGAATGGGATAGAAAAAATTCAGTATGAAGATAGATGGGCCGGACACCTAGCAGGATCTTAGATTGGTCCTGTTTTTGGACAAAAGAAGACCTGATAATGTCCTGGTAATGGAAATTCTGAATTTGCACCCTCCTATACTATGTTTTCTGAGATTTACTGGAAATGTATTTGGAGTAAGTGAGGAACGCGTAAGTTGTAATCTATATTGTCTATATGTGGGAAGTGTGGAAGATTTTTGCTCATTGTCTGGTTGGATGCTTTAGTGATTCAAATCTGCTGGTTAGGTGTAGATATTTTTGCTCTTGTATTCTTATGGGTTTTTCCAAGCTTTTTGAACTCAATTCTGGCTGGTTGGTGTCTTGAAGAAAGATTGATGCGGAAAACACAGACAAACTTTTTTTTTTTTTTTTGATTGGTAATCAGAAGAAATATTATTAATGAAATAAGTAGGAAAAATACAAGTTGTTCATGATGATGAACAACAGGGAAAAAAAAAAAAAAAAACAACTATAGCAAGAAAGAAATCATGAAAAACACAATTTTTTTATTTTTATTTTATTATAATACTTTTTATGTTTGCAAGTCAATTTTATATATATGTTTTAAGTCATAGTAGTATATTAGGCTATTAGTATTTCAATATTTTGAAGTAAGGTTAGTAATAAGGCAATTAGGCTTCCCACGCCAATTAGAATTAGGGTTTAGCAATCCTTTATAAGCAAACTATTGTACTCTTTTCAAGGGGGATAATGGGATTACGATTTTGATGAATGAAAAAAATGGCCTTTTGGTTTCTTTGGTCTGGAACAGACTCTAGTTCCATCCTAGGTGCTGATTTTTTGTGGTTTTCCTTGCTTTATGTTGACTCCTAGGTTGTATCCCTTTATTTTCCTGTCTTTTAGTTTTACGATTTAATTGTTCTGGTTGTCTTGCGTCACTGATCTACCTGAAATGACCTATGCAAGGTTTGGAATCTTCATATGGGCCTACGCATACCTTAAGTAGTCTCAGGGTACATACAAACCTTATTATTGTGCTTGGTATAGCATCCTGATTGAGCACCTTCATTTTTGTACTTGATTTGAGTGATAAATCCACTTTTTATTGTTTTTAGTATGGTAGAAAGATTTTCAATTAATATTTGACAAGATTTTCTAGAACCTGAGTATATTGTAAAAGGTAAAAAACAGTTATTTTCAATGCAGAAATTTCAGAATATTTCATATTTTTACTATCTGTGGACTGATAATGTCTATAAACAATGTCCATTATTCAGATGCAGAAGGAAAGAGGACTCCGCCATCGACGATTTTCAAATAAGAAGAATACCCGTTCTTCAAGTAACCTTATAAGTCAAAATCACCGAAACGTGAGTGTACTATATAATCAAACATTGAAATTATAAATAGAGTTTTTTAGTTGTGAAAACTGAGAATTTATGAAGATTTTAATGTCTTTGAAGCAGTCAAATTCTGTTGAGACTCAAACACCAATCAACTTGTCATCTGTTGGCACAAATGCAGTTGTGGATGAGGTTTACTGTTCATTTATACTTTAAGATACCTATAAATTTCAATGTGAGTGGTCTCTTGTATTCATTTAAGCTCTTGTTGCTTTGACAGATTAAGCTGGGAGAAACAAAGGGTTGGAAGGAAAGATTTTATGCTGAAAAGTTTGAGGCTGAAACTAAAGATGCCTGTGAGAAAATTCGGAGACATGCGGTTAGAAAATCTACATGAAATTTATCTTACTTGAATTCTATGTTTGAAGAATCTGTCCTGCCTTTGTTTTTCACTCTTTATGAGTATTTCAAAATTTTGAGCTCAATGCCTAGAAAAAAGTTATATCTGGAAATAATATTTTTCTTTATCCCTGCTGGTTGGGTGTCACAAATGATGCATGTGCATAATTAATTATCCATTTAGTGCAAGAGAAAATTATATTTACTGCACATAATTATACTGTATTTAAGTTATTTTGACTTTAATTTAAAACTGTGAATTTAGGAGTGGTTTGATATGACCATGATGTCCTTTTTATGAAATAAATCTTTAATTACCTATAAAAAAAGAGCGAGTGGTTTGATAAACATCCTCTGTATGTTAATCATATCTTCTTTTGAATACATTTATTTTCACTTAAAAAAATAAAAATAAAATGTGAATTTAGAAAAATTATAGCATTTTTTTGCTTGATTTGTTTCTTTTATTGATTGATTTATTGGTTTTAATTTTTAGTTGAAGTGATTGTGTTGTATTGTGCTTTTTATATAGTTTTTCAACTTATATATATATATATATGCGACTTCATTTATGCTGCACATTCACGGTGATGTGTTTTACTTTTGTTTACCTTCACCTCTGCTTAATCTGCTGGGCTTCTCTAGGAGCATTGACCTTGTTATTATCTTCTTTTTTTTAAAAAATATTGTTTTTATCATATACAATTTTCTGAAGTATTGCAATTGATGTAGGTTTCTAAATATATTGAAGGGATATGTTGGGTCATGCATTACTACTACGAAGGAGTATGCTCGTGGCAATGGTAAGTAGTGCTTTCTTATCTTTCATTTTAGAATTTTCTTTTAACTTCCTACTTAGTTGTCATATCACCATTCTTGGTTCTTTCTTCAACTTTGCTATGGCATTGCCTTAGCTGCTTGCAGAATCTCTCTCTCCTCCCTCTATTGAAAACCTGACTTTGTCAATACCTTATCATTGTGCAATGCTCAATGTATATTATGCAATGCTTATTTTGAATGTAGCAGACAATTTCAGTTCTTGATGACTTGTTCTCATTCTCGTAGAACAGCCTAATTTCCTTGCCTAATTATTCTTAGTTCTTGATTTACAGGTTTTACCCATATCATTATGCCCCATTTGCTTCAGACTTTAGTGGTGTTGATCAATTAAAAATTGAATTCACATTAGGGAAACCTTTCAAGCCATTTGATCAGTTGTTGAGTGTATTGCCTGCTGCAAGGTTTTCAGTTTAATTTTTTATTTATTAGTATATTTATTTGTTTTGCCTAATTTATTTCTGTAATAAGATGTGACCAAATGGGTGCACATGCAGTGCACATGCTCTTCCTTTGTTTTACAGGAAGCTGATGACAGATACGTCATCACCTTTATCAGATTTTTACCCTACTGGTAGGATTTCTGCTGAGTAGTTTATCGTTTGCAGAGAAATTCTTATAAATTTTACTGCCTTTTAATATCTGATAATAATTTTTTTGGCAGATTTTGAGCTTGATATGAATGGGAAACACTTTTCCTGGCAGGTGATGGTTGATTCTATGTGTTAATACTCTGTCTAATAGTGTTGATGTAAACTAATTGTGTCTGAGTTGGAAAAAATTTTGATTCTTTTTTTCATAGGTAAACCAAGTCATGCATGCGGAGTAATTGATTATATTTCCTGGCTGTCAAAACTTATGTCATAGATCAGTGTAGTCAAAGGCAAAAGCTGCTCAGCCTAGTAAAGCAAGGCGCAAATTCTAAATATAGTTATTAAATATATAATGAATTCAAATCGTATCATACGTATCTAATGCATTAGAATTTTATAATAAAGTGTCTCTTAATTGACATTTGGATTCTTAAGCGGTTTCAACAAATGCAACAACAAAGTGTCAGTCTCAAATTTTTTGGGTCAGCTATGGATTTTCAACATATTAGTTGGGGTCAATCACATGTATTCTTATTCTCCATTCTATACTAATCTAAAGTCATATTCTATGTTACTTCTCTAATTGGCATATCCTTTTATATTAATATAATTTCTACTCATGTTATTTTTGGTCTTCCTTTACCTTTTCTCATTCCCTCAACTTAGATCAGCTCACTATTTCTTACCAGTGCATTCGCTCTGCTCTAAACATGACCAAACCATCATAAGCAACTCTTTCTCATCTTTTCATCAATGGCTATATTGGACTCCTAATGTTTGGACTAAAAATGAAAATTTTAGGGTTCTTTCCAAGGACCGCTTATTTGATTTTAATTCACACTATGGGAGGTCAAAATGTAGCAGCTGAAAATTTTTGTGACTAAATAGCAATAGGGCCGAACTACAACTGGGTTAATTCTAATTGAAAGTTTGTCCCAGAAACGCAAAATCTGTCAATTTGAATCCTAATGATTTTATTTTTTTAAAACTTTAGGGAGTCACGTGTGGAAACTGAAAATTTGGATGTAACTTAACCCTAAAGATTTTATTTTAATCCAAACTTTAGGGTGTCAACTGTGACAATTGGTGGTTTGTGGACTAAGTTGTGATAGGACCAATGACTATCCTACCTCCGCCACCTCTTTCCCCACCTCCACTGCCTACATTACCACCTCAATTCCCGATACCAACACCTTTTAGCTATCCTACCACCTCCTTTTTCTTCAGGGGCCTCAACCTAACCAGCATTATACCCACACCCTACATGTCCAACAGTCAATTTCCTTTTTCACAGTGCCACCCAAACCATCTCAACAACACACCAATTCTTTGAATTTAGATGACTAAGCTAAATGACTAACCTACATTTCTTGGCTTTTGTGAGTATGAATTTAGATGCCCTTTTTCTTAGCTTCTTTTAATTCTATTTTTGACAATCCAGCAGAGTTTCATACTTTTCTCTTTGGCCAATAATTTAATGTGCCTTGTTACTCTTTAGCTTTGCCAATGTTTGTAACTTTAATGGCATTTTTGTGAGTGTTCATTATTTTCTTAATATTACTTTTGATGGGCAGGCTGTTTGTAAGTTACCATTTATTGATGAGTCACGCCTTCTTTCGGAGATTTCAAAAGTGGAGCATACATTGACGGTAATAAGTGAAATCTATGTTACTTAGAATTTGGTTTGAAAGTTTAGTATGGGGTGTAGGGTTTTGGTATCATAGCATATAATTCTTGAATTTCATGACATGAGAATATTGTTGAATAATTTGATCAACTGCACTATGCAAATTTAATTTAAGAGAAAATGCTATATACCTCCTGTAATGATGATGTTGTGCCCGACTTTTCAAATGTTACACCAAACCTACTTGATTGGACCAACATGACACCATCGAATTTTCTGATGGAATTTCACACTTTGGATACACTACCTTTTTCTTCTTGGCTTCTCCATTTGGCTGACTCTCTCTCTCTCTACCTGTTCCAACTAACTGGAATGTGGCTCTTGAAGGTTTTTGATGTGTGGCCAGCGGCAGCTTCAAGAGAGGTTTTGGGTGGTCTCAGTTGGGTTTGGAGAAGGGGTGTGGCAATTTTTCTAATGCTGTGGGTCTATGGAGTTTAGCAGCATGGTTTGATGGCGGCCAGTTTGGTGGTGGTTGGATGCCCCGGGGGGGGTGGGGGGGGGGGGGGGGGGAGCAGTCTGAGTTGGCAGGGCTTGATGGAATTTCTAGGTGGTGTCAATGGAGGATCATATTGTGATTTGTAGCCATGAGGGGTGGTTTATCAATTTTTATTGGATAAAGTTTCATTGATGTGTATTGGATGGCTGGATTTTGGGAGCATAATTCTCTGGAGGTCTGGAAATGGTTTTGTGGCTTGTGGGCTATGGTTGACAGTGTGTGGGAAATCTGACCAGAGTTTGGCAACATGTGTGAAACTTTGTGAATAGAAATGGAAAAAATATTGGTAACAGCTTAGTCCAACGTATGGAGGGTTTAGTATAACATTAGAAAGGTCTAGGGGGTAAAGTGATTTTGACTCTAATCAAGTGAGGTTACATGGTATTTTTCCCTTCAATTATTGATTTTTTTTTAGTCAGGAATTTGAGTAAGATAAGCTTGTTCCTATTTAATTTTCCACGATTTTCACCAATTGTTAATAATTTAAATGTTGGTGCTATAAGAATGCTCAAAATCTCTGTTAATTTATAGTGACTAAAACATTGCTTCTACTTTCATTTCTGAACTTGTACATCAAAATAGTTATGTCAGAAATAATCATACCCTTATTTTGACATGTCAAACGGAGGTACTTCTCATACATATGATTTGACATTTGAGAAACTTATTGTCTTATACTCATAATTCTACTGTTATTTTCTCCTCATTTATGATTTCTTATATAATATCTTTGTATAGGAAGAAGAAAGATGCAGAAATAGTTTCAGTCTGGATGTACTGTTTGTTCATGCTTCACATCCTTTAATGGTGAAGATACTTGCTTTCTGTCAGAGAAAAGCTGTTCATCCAAAGTTTGCTGGCACTAAAGTTAAGCGAAAAATTAATCCAAAGTTCAGGTGTGTAATCACAGAGTCTATATTGATTATTTCTATTGCTACTGTGATTATGGCAGTGGCTGAAACTGCTGTTATTGTCTCACTTCCTTGAAAATGTGCTCAATGTTCTCATCTTTCAAGTATTAGAGACTCAAGTTATTTAAAAGGAAAAATCTGACTCTATCAGAGTTTGTGTGGTAATGTGTTGGACAAGTATTATTCATTTCTAAATAAGTGGTTGAAATATTTGCTGTTCTTTTGATGAATGAAATTTCTGCTACTCCACTTACTAGAGAATGGAACCTTTTAGGTTTTCAAAACATGCATGGGACTTGCTGGAATTTAAGATGTTCAGCTCTATAATTGGTCTCTGTACAAATAATGGAACTTGCATGGGGTTCAAGTTGTATTCTTTCTTGGGTAGGAGGGTTCCAATTGTAAACCAAAGACTGCCTGAATCTATATTTCACCTTTTTCTTTTAATATTAAAATTGAAAAATTGAGCTTGTGTGTTTCTTTTATTTTCTTCATGGCTTGTTGCTTCATGAACTTTATAGTTTAGCTTTTCCTATCAATTTCATGGTTTATTGGATGTAACCTTTGCATGCAATGATGGGGCTATAATGGGATGGAGGATGAGGTCTAGGGAAGGCTTGGCTACCTTGAATTAGCCCATAAACGAGGCCTGGTTACCATATATTAGCCATAAATTTCTTGGGTAAATTACAACTTACCCATTTGTGGTTTGAATGAAATTTAAGTTGTCTACCTGTGGTTTAAAATTTGACATTTTACCCACTTGAGGTTTGACTGAAATTTAAGTAGCTAACCTGTGGTTTGAAATCCCATGATGCAAGTGTTTTGCTGGATTGTTTTGATCTTATTTGATCTTGTATTTTTATGTTTTTTGTATTTTTGGAGGAAAGAGACATAAAAGTTGAGCAAAATTACATATTTAGCCATGTTTTTAACTCAAATGGGTTATGGAACTCTAACTGAGCTAACCTCAGGTGGGTAAAGTGTCAAATTTCAAATCACAGGTAGACAACTTAAATTTCGGCCAAAACCACAGATGGGTAAATTGTAATTTGCCCAAATTTCTTTTTAGATTTTCTTCTTGCTTTCTGTGTTCATCATTTGTCATTTCTGTCTTATTTATTATGGGAGCTTCCTTTTTTTTCTTTGTTGAATTAAAAAATTTCGAGTTCTTGGTTGAAGAAGGCGACACATATCATGTATTATGAGAGAGGCCGAGATTCCTTAAGATCAGTATTCATGGGGAAAGAAAGTGCAAAGGGATTATTGATCAATGTGGAAGAACTAATCTCTAAACAATCCCCTGATCGGTTTGTGAAATCGTTTCGAGAGGGAGACAGTTTTCATTCTTCAATGACCCACTTTCAACTAAGCAACTTGTCCATCTTAACGTTTTCATTTCAGTTCTATGAACATGTTGCTTTTTAATGGCCCAACATTTTGTACCATGGAGCATAAATAGTCTTATAGTAGTCAAATCAATGTCACATCTTTTTATTTTGAAAACCTAGGTTATGATACAGCTGACCAAGTGGCTAGTCTACATGTACTAGCGTTAAATAAAAGGATAAGATCTCACCCCTTCATTTCACATAACAACAATATAATGTTAAATATCTAGGTTCTTTAAAATTCACAATCTAGTCTCATGACTTACCAAAATACTAGGGATGTAACAAATTAACAATAGCTAGTTTTTTCTTCCCTATCACAAATAGAATATAAAATAAAGACAGGGCTCATGCTAGCTAGTGGGCAAGATCCAAGTGATTACTAATTAGTGACCTGGTTTGCTTTGGATGGATTATTGGATCCTCCTACATCAATATGATGAATATTCAGGAGAGAGTTGACAACTTCTAGTGTTCAAATCCCCACTTAATAATAATAATTAAAAAAAAAAAAAAAACCCATCACTTCAGGAATTCTTCCTCTTATTGAAACACAAATAAATAAGGATGCCTGCCCAACGGTTTCAAGCTAGACGAGTTGTTCTGCTTTTTTTTTATAAGATATTTTTACAAAAAAGAGACGAACCTCAAGCCCTTGGGATACACGAGAGTTCCCTTAGTGAAAATTTGTAAGATTTACAAAGTTGATAAAAGAACCCAAAAAAAAAAATCCCTGCTAATTGAAGTAGACTACTTGTAAGATTTACATTTATAAGAATTTTAAAAAATGTGAACTCAATTTTAGTGCTCATTTTTTACTTATATATTTACACATTAATGGATATGTTTTTTTTTTTTTTTTAATTTATTAATTAAAAATATAAAATTTTCAAAATTTTTCCTTATGTAAAATAAAAGCCATTCATTGTCCCTAATGGACCTCAAGTATCAATAATCTAATAAGATTTATTTTGACCTATTTTTTCTGATCAGTAAAGAGTAAATGTATTAGAATAAAAATATGTAAAAGAAGTATTTATTTACTTGCACAATATATAAGTCTTTCAACTGAGGAGATAATAGGTGATTCTTTTTGGGCTTTTAGGTGAAGTTTTTGCTAATCGGAAGGTACTTTCTCTAATTTTGCAGTGATGGAATGAATGGGTACATGTACATTTCCGATAAGCCTGTGCGGCCTGTGGAAATCTTTTCACCAATTGAGGACATGGAGATTATTTCTAATAATGAAGTATTGTATGTTCATGAATTTGCTTCACTTGTAGACTAATTCAACTGATATGGTACTATTTCTTTATAACTATTTGCAAATACTGTTCTGTCTTCTGCAGATCAGTCTTCTTCAAATGCCCACCGTTCCATTCTCACATCACTAGTCTGTCAACAGGAGTAAAAGTGCCTCGCATGGTATGTTTTGTCTCTTTTAATTTGGTCCCATTAAATTAATGTATTCATTCTCTGAAAACTTGGGGACCTCAATTAGGGCCTAGATATGCTGCTAAGTTGTTTAATATATAGCTCAAATATAACTTCCTCCTCTTATAAGAAGCAAGGTGGAGGGTGAGGTCATAGCTTCAAGCTGCATTGGCTGCAAGTTTGACTTGCTAAAAAAGATTTCTGAGTAGCTAGCTGATTAGAATAATTTAAAATCTGCATTGGAATCTGAGTAACTCGTTAATATATTTTCAAAATCCCTTTTTGTCAATTCATATGTTGGATGTCCGGCACACAAAAATTGAACCTATGTATTGTCTTGGATTTATAAAAGAGAATCTTAGGTGCAAGAAGATATTGTTTATAATGCCTTAAGAATGGACAGAATTTTTTTTACCTCTAAGTTGGTGAGATATCTTGTAAAGTATATCTAGGCGTAAAGTTAAAGAAAAATAATTTGAGAAAAACATCTCAAAAATACATTCAGAAGATAATAAATATTTATGCTATTTTAGGAAATTCTATATTGTATATTTTAGGAATGTGTATATTTTACAAAATTTTTGTTAATTTATTTTCTGCATCAAAATTATTTTTCCATTGAACATAAGTCCTCATGTTTTTGTCATGCTTTTTGCATTTCCCAGTCTATCAGGAAGAAGGACATTTTACCTCCACCTGTTTTGTGGCATAAGAAGTCAGCTGTCCTTGGACGCATACATTCTGAAAGGTGAGTATTTCAACTGTTTCCCATTTTCCGGTGAAGACAATTATATGTCCAATTAAATATCTTTCACTTAGCTTGTTTTGAACCATGCCTGAGCATAATGTAATTCACAGGATAGGAAGTAGTACATATCTACCTATTTAATAAGCATGGTTGCATCAGATCAGGCTTTGCTTATTTAATGCTTCAGTGTTATCTGGCATGAAATAAAACTTGCAATTAAACTTTTAAAAAAAATTGTCAGATTGGAAAACTGTCAATTAATCAATTGCTTCAAGGATACTATGGTAGTCATTAAAAAATCATGTGTGGCTGATTTCACTCAATTCATAGTCCTACACACTTGCCCAATTTTCATGTGGATCAGGTAAAAATTCTATATGACCCTACATTACAATGGGCAAAGGTTTTGGTGTCATGGATATTTTCCTGATAGTACTTGCTGTGTTTTTGTTCTAATTAAGTACCTGACTTGGATCAGTGCTTTGGTTTGATTACGTATCACTAATATGAGTTCAATCTTTTCCCAGGTCCATCCCTAAGTCAATCTCAGGTCATCTTCTAGCAAAATTAGCTCGTAAACTTCTATCTAAATGTTACCCTCCAAGAAAGAAGTGGGGGTCTATGGAACTGGGTGACAACATAGGTGTGGATGGATTCACATCCCATTTGAATTTGATTGATACTGTTCCACAGGGTGGGGCTGGATTTTATGAAAACTGCATTTATTGTGATAATGGAGCTCCAGATGAACAAGTTGGCGAGACTAGAGCAAAAGTTTTGGAGTGTGGGAGAGTACCAATTACAAATCATGTTAATCGCAAAACACTGATTCCAAGTTTGAAACCGAAACGGAGCAAAGCCATACGTGCAATGGATTTGGAGCCATCAATTTTTGAGTTAGCAGCTGAAGCTGAAAAAAATTGGGTTAATCATGAAGTCCCAGATGCACATGTTGGTGAGACAGGCACAAATAGAGTGGTATGTGCACAGAATTTGGAGCCAACAATTTTTGAGTTAGTGGCTGCAACTGATAAAAATTGTGTTGATGGAGTCCCAGATAATCAAGTTGGTGCGAATGAGGCAAATGGATTGGTATGTGCTAGTGGAGTTCCAGGTAATTGTGTTGATGTCAAATCTAAAAAAAAGAAACGGAAACAGAGCAAAGACGGAGGTGCACAGAATTTGGGGCCAACAAGTTGTGAGGTAGGGACGGGAGCTGAAAAAAATTGTATTAATCATGAAAGTCCCAGATACACATGTTGGTGAGACAGACACAAATAGAGTGGTATGTGCACAGAATTTGGAGCCAGCAATTTTTGAGTTAGCGGCTGTAGCTGATAAAAATTGTGTTGATGGAGTCCCAGATAATCATATTGGTGCGAATGAGGCAAATGGATTGGTATGTGCTAGTGGAGTTCTAGATAATTGTGTTGATATCAAATCTAAGAAAAAGAAACTTAAACGAGCAAAGCCGGAGGTGCACAGAATTTGGGGCCAACAAGTTGCGAGGTAGAGATGAGAGCTGAAAAAAATTGTGTTAATCATGAAGTCCCAGATACACATGTCGGTGAGACAGGCACAAATAGAGTGGTATGTACACAGAATTTGGAGCCAACAATTTTTGAGTTCGTGGCTGCAGCTGATAAAATTTGTGTTGATGGAGTCCCAGATAATCAAGTTGGTGTGAATGAGGCAAATGGATTGATATGTGCTAGTGGAGTTCCAGATAATTGTGTTGATGTCAAATCTAAGAAAAAGAAACGGAAACGGAGCAAAGCTGGAGGTGCACAGAATTTGGGGCCAACAAGTTGTGAGGTAGGGACGGGAGCTGAAAATAATTGTATTAATCATGAAGTCCCAGATACACATGTTGGTGAGACATGCACAAATAAAGTGGTATGTGCACCGAATTTGGAGCTAACAATTTTTGAGTTAGTGGCTGCAGCTGATAAAAATTGTGTTGATGGAGTCCCAGATAGTCAAGTTGGTGTGAATGAGGCAAATGGATTGGTATGTGCTAGTGGAGTTCTAGATAATTGTGTTGATGTCAAACAGAGCAAAGCCGGAGGTGCACAGAATTTGGGGCCAACAAGTTGCGAGGCAGGGATGGGAGCTGAAAAAACTTGTGTTAATCATGAAGTCCCAGATACACATGTTGGTGAGACAGGCACAAATAGAGTGGTATGGGCACAGAATTTGGGGCCAACAAATTTTGAGGTAGGGACTGCAGCTGATAAAAATTGTGTTGATAACAGAGACCCAGATAAGCATGTTGGTGAGACTGGTGAGACTGGGGCAAATGGATTGGTACATGCTAGTGGAGTTCCAGATAAAAATTGTGTTAATGTTAAATCTAAGAAAAGAAAACGGAAAGGGAGCAAAGTGAGAGGTGCACAGAATTTGGAGCTAACAATTTGTGAGGCAGGTACTGGAGCCAATTTAAATTGTTTTGATAGAGTCCAAGATAAGCATGTTGGTGATAGCGTATCAAATGGATTGATATGTGCTAGTGGTGTTTTGGATAAAAATTGTGTTGATGGAAAATCTAAGAAAAAGAGACAGAAACGGTGCACAGTGGGGGGTGCAGAGAATTTGGAGCCAGCAATTTGTGAGTTAGAAACTGGAGTCGATGAAGTGTTTGTTGATAATGGTCTCCAAGATCACCATGTTGGTGAGACTGGAGCGAAAGCATTGGAATATTCTAAGGGAGTCCAAATTAACAATGTTGGTGAGAATGGAGCAAAAGTATTGGCCTTTGGTTAAAAATTGGACGAAGTTTGTTGAGAGGCGTAGGAGAATTGAATTGGAAAAGGAGCTGAGATAATAGGGTCCCAGATAACCATTTAGGTGCAGTTAGATTGGCCTGCCATTTGAATATGGAATCGGACTTTGTGAATGGGATTGGTGGTGAAAAGAAAAGAAACTGCCGAGTTTGCTGATTGGAGACAAAAAGTGGGGTGGAAAATTAGTCAGAAACTGCCATGATAATGGAGTCCCAGATTGCCAAGGCAAGAGATAGTAGATAGGACTGAAGTTCGGAGAGAGAGAGAGAGAGAGAGAAGTTCCAGATAATGTGTTTGTGGCACAGCTATTCGGGAGCCAAACTTGTACTACAACATTTTTGGTGTCCTGTACAATTTTGCACCTAATTTAATTATAATTATTTGATAAACAAATACCCAAAGCTTCATGTACCGGTTTTTGTTGTCATATATTGGCCAAAAATAGTATGCATATAAACTTCGTATTTGTTGGCCGAATAGTATCATGCAAATAAATCCAATTTTGCTTTCTATTTGTAAAAACCGGAAGAGCATAAAAAAGCTGAGAGCCTTGATCTGAATGCAAGGGGCCAGATTTGGGCCGGGCTGAGATAGAGTAAATGATTGCTAAAGTCATAATAGGCTTGGTCACAGATTTGATCTCGACAGTACTATCAGTTGGGATTTTTTTTTTAATAATATTTTTAAAAGAGAGTTTTAACTTATGATGTCCGCTTCAGATAAATACTTTTTATTATTAGATTAAGATACCAATCAGTTTTTTCTGTACAGACGGAGATTTAACCTTAGATATTTTATTTAATCATAAAAGAATTTATTAGTTGAGCTAACTGAATTAAGATTTGTTTATTCTGTTGAACTAATAAGTTTAAAAAAAAAAATTGATAGTCGGGGGAGGGAGAATTTGAATCTAGCTATTAGCAATTAATAGAAATTTTCTGTTTGTCTAAAAATTATATTGTTATAAATAATAGAATAATTGATTCTCAGAAAATGTAAAAAACTAAAAAAAGATTAGGGTAAATTTCATTCACACCTTCTAAAGTTTGAGTTAATATCAACCAAATCCAAAACTTTTCAAAACTAACCAATTTGGTTCCTAAAACCAATTTATTTCCTAAAATAATTGAGAAAAAATAACTAATTGTTTAAGGACTAAGTTGGCTTTAGAGACTATATTGGCTAGTTTTGAAAAGTTTTGGACCTAATTGGTATCAGTCTAAATCTCAAGGTATGTTAGTGAAATTTATCCAAAAGATTAATTATACAATAAGGTTGGGCTTGGGTACAAAATTGGCCAATTGGTTGCCAATGCTCTGTGTTGCTCGAGCATCCTATATGCACCTGCACAGTAAATTTCCCATCTGTTGCTCGAGCATGTGGTCTTCTAGGACTCAAAAGGAATCCTCCTAATAATGGCAGTTTCCTATGGAAGAAAAAATCTATTCACAAGCTCCTCTTTCCATGTCATAGTGTTCTCATCTATTAGGTCTCAAACTACACCTGTGGGCAACTAATTTGAAGGAGATATCACCTTGAAAGTTGTAGGTGTAGGAAGCAAATGGGTCATTCCAAATATGAACTAGACGTCCATTCCCAATTCTCCATCTTCATCACTTCCCTAATACTTGTTATAGTATAAGAACATTCGAGGTAAGTTCTTCGAGGTAAGTTCTGCTGGGATGAAAAGGTAGTATTTTGATTTCAATATCCGATATAGCAAGGAGTCTTGACGAGTCTGAAGTTTCCATCATAACCAATAGTGCTAAATTGAATTGGTGGTCTCTGAAACCAAGATCACCCCGCGACTTGTTTCAGTTTGCAAAACTTTGTCCAACTCATCCAATGATTTTTTTTTCTCACTCCCTTGATTTCCCCACCAAACTTTACTCAGCATGGCATTGAGTTCTTCACAAATCCAATTTTGTAATAAGGAAACAACTCATATCATATGTTGGGAGGGCTAGAGCTCTTCTGCCTTCAATAAAACTTCTCTTCGTGCTAGTGATAGTAATTGCTTCTTCCAGCCCTGCATCTTCTTCCCTATTCTCTCCTTCAATGATGAAAAGGCCTGAGAACGTTTTTTTTTTTTTTTTTTGGCGTATGATCGGTGGTAATCACCAAATGAAATTCTGTTACAATATAACTCATCCTTGAGCTCCCATCCTAACCTTCCCAATGGAGATAATGAAGGTGAATATCGCACAACACTTTCATTTTACAAAAGAAAAATTACATCACTTTTATTTTTTCAATAATAATTTGATTTCTAATTAAAAAAAGATAATATGTGATAAGCAAAAAGTAAACTTTAAGTTTTGTGTACGATAAGGGTCATGGGCTTATTCTAGGTGCAAATTGACACTGGCTGTATGTTGATGTGAAAAATATAGTATTTTTCATTGTAGTTCAATATGTCTAATGGCAAATTAACACTGGTCATGAGCTTCTTCTTCTTCTTCTTCTTCTTCAATTACTTCTGCTTGGCTGTGCCCCTTCGTAGTGCTTTAACTGGCTGTATGTTGATGTAAAAAATATAGCATTTTTCATTGTAGTTCAATATGTCTAATGGCAAATTAACACTGGTCATGAGCTTCTTCTTCTTCTTCTTCTTCAATTACTTCTGCTTGGCTGTGCCCCTTTTTAGTGCTTTAACAATAAAGCACTACAAAGGGGCACAGCCAAGCATGTACCTTTCCCCTGGTGTGTTATTGACTTATTGTGGTGGAGGCCGAGTTATTTTGATGTAAGTAGGGTTATGAACTAGAAATAAAGGATCATTAGGTGCCTTTGGAAGGAGAATGAAACTTTTTGTATTGACCATATTGTCTTTGAGAAGGAAACTTTTTGTGCTGACCTATTGTCTTTGAGAAGGTGTCTATGAGAATGGTATCTTAATGTAGAGTGCATTTGGAATTCTTGATGCAGTTCATTTGGAAGGAGAGACGCTAGGACAACCAGCAGCATTGACACACAAGAATTATTTTTTCTATTATTGACAATCTTGGTCTTAATTGAAGCTTCAAAATCTAAGAAAGGCAAATGGATTGGTGTATTATTTCAATTCAGGAATTGAAGAGGTTGCAATATATTCAGGGGCTGTTAGAGTTGGAAAGTGCAGAGGAAGGCTACTGTTATATTATGATCTTTTAGGGTTCTCTCTATTAGGCTTTTGGACACGAAAGGGAGGTATTCAATCTGACTCAGGAGCATGCTACACCAAGATGATAAGACAAGATGGAGCTGAAAAACCTTGAGAAAATATGTAAGAATCTACAACCTATTAATAGTTTTTTGTGTGAGATCAATTTTTGACGGGTTAAAAAGAGTGCACCTATTGCAAAGCATAAATTTTTCATCTGGTATAAAATCAATATTTTTCTTGAACACTATTTTCCAGTTAGATACCTACTTGACTCTTTTTTTATATTCTTGATTTAGTTTCGGTTGATTCGATGAGGTCTGATCCTTCAATAATTTGAGATTTTTGTTCATTTCTCCTGTGCATGCCTTGGTTGTGTTATTAGTACTTATAGTACTTTTGGGGTAAAATACTAAAATACACTAACCTTCTTAAATGTTGTTATCTCCTCCCTCAAACAATTGCATGAACCAAAGTTTTCATCACAAAAACTAACCAAAGTATTCATGAACACAAGTGCACATATTTGCAAATATGCTACTTCAGTTTTGTCTAACTGCACTTTTTCTGAAGAAATACTTAATTCTGACAGTTTTAATTTAATTTGCAAATTGTGATCTAATATAATTCCCTGTGATTTAATGTTTTAAACTTGCAAATTGTGATTTAACGTTTTAAACTTACCTCATGTGATCTAATATAATTCCACCATAACATTTTTGCTTTTACAATTGATAGATGCAACAAGTTCTCACGCGATTCTTTATTTATAGTTCCACTGTAACATTTTTTTTTTCTTTTGGAATTAATAGATGCGACAAAGTTTTAGCATTAACAAGCCTGACGTACTACTTCCAAATGTAAATTTCAATTTTGTTTTTGTTTTAAATCACAATTGGTAAACAAACAATTTCATTACTTCAATTTATAAATTTTAAAAAATTATCAGCTATAGTATTTCACGCTATTAAATTCCTTATAAAACATTCACATTAGCGATCAACAATTTTTTTTCCCTTGAATAATAATAATTTAAAATTTACTAAATTCAAATTTCAGCAAAAAAAGTTTTACAAAATTCAAATTAATACTCATAAAATTCTTCAACATGTTCGAGTATAGTACTAGAGTAATTCTTAGGTACTCCCACAACACGGAGAATGGTGCTCTCTTCTCTCACATTCATGATGGGGTCCGCTCATTAAATTCATAGTGGGGTTTACCATGAATGTGAAAGGAGGGAGCATCATTTCACTATACTCCGAGAGTACTCAAGAATTTTCCATAGTACTAATGGAAAACAATGTCACACTTCTTGAAGGATTCACAGCCACCCTTTATTCACGCCTGAGACATTAAAACATCTAATGCATGTCATAATTACAAAGAATTTATATATAAGGGATAAGATTTGTGCACCATAATTCTTAAGCATCGACTTTATTATGAGTAAATAAACAACCACGTGCAACGAATCTTATAGTTTTATGTCCTTACTTGGTCTCCTTTATAAAGAGAACCAATATTCAAATTCTCCTTTCCAATTTATTATGACAACTAAATGATCAAAAAATGAAAAAACAAATACATAGCTAAATAACATGTCAGTTCCTTAGGATTGAAATCATGAAAGGAACTTATGTAGTAAATTTTAATTACTTCCCCTATATATGCAAATTTCTCTATTGTTTTGTAGTGCGGCTGTAGTTGCATTGGTGTCAGGGTCGGCTCAAGGTATTGTGAGGACTAAGGCAAGAACTTTAAGTAAGGTCTATTTTTGTATTTCGAATATTAATAGAATATTTATTAACTTTTGGTTTTTTTTTTTTCATTTAAAAACTATATTTTTAGAAAAAAAAATCACAAATTAAAACGAACTCATTGCATTACTCAATGGCTATACAACTAAAATAAACACTATTTATTGAATGAAGTAACCAAATACTAAAAAATTATGATTGAAAAGTTTACTAAAGTTATATATTCGATATTTCTAAATAGAATTTGAGTATAAATTTATTTACTAGTGTAAGATTAATGAGTTCTTTTAATATTTACATGTGAGCTTAAATGATTGACCCATTCAATGAAAATATTTTTCTTTAACTGGTTTTTTTTTTTTGGATAAAAAAACAACTACTTTTTTCTTTATTGGTGAATATTTAGGGCTTAATTAATACTTCTATTGGTACAAGAATATCTCTATTGGTAAAAATTTAGAAGCCTTTTTTTATTGGGGGCTCAAACGGTTGACTATTTGGCTCACCCATTGAGCCGGCACTAATTGGTGTTGTCCAGTTTTGTGTCGAGGTTTTGAACTGATTTTATAGCTGTTCTTTTGAAATGAAATTGCTTATTCATTGAGTAAAAAAATTATCTATTGTAAAACAGGGATTAATCATTGTGCTTCTCAAAAAAAAAGAAAAAAGAAAAGAAAAGAGATTGATACCCCATAATATACACCTATAATTATACTATATATGAAAATGGAAGCTTTATTATTTGATTATGCTCTTCTCCCGTTGTGCCATGTAGGATCTTACCACTAGCTCATTTTCCCCCATTTTTCTTCAATTATTCTCACATGATAGTTTCTTGAGTCAGATCCTAGTTACCAACTTAGTCATCATTTAAAAAATAAAAAATCTTTCACTTTCACCCTCACCCTCACTACCAATGGCTCCACCACCACTATGCTCAACTCATTAGGACTTGATTTGCCACCAACGTGTCGTCCGTATAGGACCCATCAGCCTCCACTTGTAACACCACCAATTTTCTTGTGATCGTCACCACTACCTCCTCTCTTCACTCACCCCATTCCACCAAATATTCAAACTCGTATACCTAAACCATGGCCAAACCAATCACCCTCCTTACTCTACCCCATCACCGTGCACCTCACCAGCATCACAACGATCTCCACAACTTACAACACAAACTCCTTATCCCCATCTTCCTTTTCCACATCCAACACAAATTCCCCTCTTAATTCTCCAATTTCTTTACTTTTACGTCAAAATCCATCCCTTTGAATCTCTCCAAAACTGTAGCCCCCCTCAAGGGAAAATCAATCATTTAATGAGTGTGGATCGGAGGAGAAGCGTTTGGGGTGGAGGGATAGGGTGTGGTTGGGGGGGGGGGGGGGGGGAATGGGAGGAATTTATTGGGATTGTTTGGAGTTTGTGGGATCTAAGAAGCTATTATATTGATAAATCGTTATTAGTAAGTAAAAAAGTGATGTTATTGGTAGGCTCACATGAGTTTAAACCAGTAAAATTTGTTACTTCAACAATTTATAAAAATAAAAATATTATAAAAAAGTTTGTGAACATAAACTCTTTGAATTATGCATGAAGGCAGATCTTCCTACCAAGTTTAATGTCGGTCATGACGTTGCAGTCTTTTTTGTTCTCGGAAGCATGTCTCCAAGCATTTTTCAAAGCAATAATGCATGCGCTTGGGACGTGGGATTAAAATGTTTGCCACATTGAGCTTTACACTTAAAAAGACATGTTTCTACAATTTCCATGGTTTCATTGAGGCTGAATGGATCAAGCAAATCAAGTTCATCAGATTGAGCTTGTATTAGTACTACAAGCATAAGAGAAGTCAAGCCCATCATTGCTACTAATCTCCACATATCATATTTTTTCATAGCTTCTTCCCTTTCACTCAGCTTAATTGTTATGTCATTTGGGCTCTGCATATATATAGTACTTTATATAGAAACATAAAATTGAAAGGTTGTAATTAAATACTTCATAATGCATAATAATTCATATAAATTTTAAAATAATGATATTTTTAGTTTTAACAAAGAAAACTCTTCCGTTATTTTTTATTTTATTTTTATAATTTTAAAGCAAATTAGAATGCTTTTCACATTTTTTGCTACAACTTAATGACATGTGTGACTGTGATTGATAAACCTTCACTTTTCATGGATGCACAAACTTTTTTTTTTTTTTTTTCATCATTCATAGTCACACGTATCAGAGTTGTTACAAAAGTTGTGTTCATAAATTGTCTCTATAATTCCTTGTCCATTTGGTGTTTGGTCTGACTCGACATAATGGACTCATTATAGCTTCAACCAATTAGTCAACTTCTTGTTGAAGAATTATAAAATTTTTTCTTCCTTAAAGTAATCTAGAGACTTTGTTATCACTACCATGAATTAGAAAATCAAAACCATTATGTTCTTAGGCATGAGCATAAACTACTTAACTCGCCAAGGGTTAATACTTTTGGATTATCTAGAAACTAGTTTTGACAAGTGGGGTTAGTTACCCATAAATTTCATTGGTTAGAGGCAAGTTCAAATGGCTCTTCTTTAGAAAGTTTCTCCAAGTTTTCAACCAAAAAAAAAACTTATAATTGAAGAGGTTTAAGGTTTAACTAGAAGGAGAGTAGGTAGTTAGAGAGTAGGGGTTTGGTGAAAAGGGATAAGTGGAGAGAAGAGGTTGACAACTCATGTACAAACGGTGACTTGGCTGCAAATCGAGTCCTAATGAGTTGCAAATGGTGGTGGTGGAGCTATTGACAGTGAAGGTAAGGGTAAGGGTGAAGGTGAAAGATTTTTTTTGTTATTATTATTATAATTTATGATTGGGTTAATGACCAATATTTGACTTAATAAATTGTCACACATGACATAATATTATTGAGTGGTAGGACCACTATTTTTTTTTTTTTTTTTTGAGGAAGTAGTATTGGGCTGCCAAACATTGCTAATGTGGTCCTCCTGATGGAGCGAATAATTTTTCGTTGTTTCCTTTTTCTTTTCACAAATCTTTCGTCTCACTTTTATTTTCCTCTTACTAGCTTTTCAGTTTTCCCAATTAATAGTGATTAATTGATGCATAATTTTTTTGAAACCCTTTGATGCCTTCAACTATCCTCCCTCCAAACAAATAGTCAAATACAATCAATTATTACATTTCAAGACATTATTTTCTTCTTACTCAAACGGCTTCTCATGTTCCTTAACTCTTCTCATCACATTCACCTTTCTTAGCCCAAAAATACAAATGATATAGGGCCCGTTTGTTACCGTTGTTTAAACAATAGTTTTCAGTATTTAACTAACATTACACGTATTTTTTCACACACTTTTTCACCCACATGTATTTCCAAAAAATACAAATAACGTTACTAGAATAACATTACTAACAACAATTCTAATGGCTGAAGATTTTTTTTTTCCATACTTTATTTTTAGATTTGCATAAATTATCTCCCTATTTATTTATTACCTTAATTAGTAGGGAACATGAGAAGCCGTTTGAACCAAAAGAGCAAATCAAAGTGATGAGATAATTTTTGACTGATCGATATGGGGGTGCCTAAAAGGGATGACTAATGTCCCCAAAAGGGATGACTGACTCGAAAGGAATGACCGGTGCCATAAGGGATGACTGACTCATGGGCCAACAAATCAGGCAATCCTTGATCCTGACAACTCGTTCCCCTAGGGTTTCCATGGGGCTTACTTGGGGCCTACTCACATATCCTTACGTGGAATTTACTTGTACATCACGACCAAAGGCCCTACCACGCAATCAGATCTTTTGTATATGGAAAGGTGATCCCAAGTATCTTGGGACCTTTTTCTCTACAAGGAAATTCCTCCATATCAAAGGATTCATATAAGCTCTCTACCACTATATAAACCACAAACCTTACATTTCTTGAGGTACGTGAACCTCCCTAGCTCTTGTACTCTTAAGTTTTTGGAGAGTCTTCTATTACTGACTTAACTTTGGAGAGTTTTTGGCCGGTATCCCATCGGTGCCCTTTGATTGGTTCTTCTCTTTAATTCTTCAAGTACATCCATTGACATGTGTGTGGACGATCAACTCACTAACAATTTTTGTGCATCATCACAAAGAAAGTACGAAAAAAAATATAGTAATGTCTTGAAATGTAAGAATTGAAAATACAAATGATATAAATTTTATAGAGCAATGGGTTCCAAAACAATTCTAATGGCTGAATTTCTTTTTTCGTACTCTATTTTTAGATTTGCATAAATTCTCTTCCTATTTCTTTATTGCTTAGTTTTTTTATATTTATTTTCCTGCTTCTTGGCTCAAATATTTCTTTCTTATTTTTTTTAATGAGTATAGATACATGGCAACAGATGCGTCCAGACCAATTCTACTACAAGAAAACGTTTTTTTTTTTTTTCAAATTTCTTATTACTTCATCATATTGTTTGTTATTTCAGTGCATTTTTTCTGTTTCTCACAATGATTTTCATGTTCAACATGAATAGAAATAGAATAAAGTTTATTAGGAAAAAAGGTCATGTTCACAATGACTTTGGATTTTGATGTGATTTTTTTCTCTTGGTTTTGAATTGTGGTTTTATTGGGTTTTTTTTCCAATATTTTTTCTTTGATTGTAATTTTTGTATACATTTTATTTTATTTTTTAAAAAAAGAGAGCAAGTTTGGGTTAAAAAAAAATTTATTTGGGAGATTAATTGCCAATTTTTAGCATATTTTGATGATGTACAAAATTTTGTAAGTAAATATTATTTAGGAATAGATATTTTCCTTACCTTACTTTTTGAGTAATTGAAAACGTATGTTCTGTTTTTTTTTTTTTTTTTTTTTTGATAATAGAGATTTTAAAAAAATTATAAGATGTTTATACATATCACTGTAAACTTTGCCATGCATGGATTAGAATAGCAACTAGTGTTTTTTTTTAATAATAATTTTTTTTTTATACAAGATAGAAATTATACTTTAGTCTAATCTAAAAGTATATGTGTGTGAAGCTTTCTCTTCGAGACTTAAACTATAACTCTTGCTCCCTACACTCCACAAGCACTTATACTTGTGGAATAACCATTGCACAAAGAATGCACAGTGTAGTGTTTGTAATTATGCATATCTATAGAACAGGAAAGTGGGTCTTCTTAATTACCAAGTTTAATGTTGGTGCTTAATTAGTTAATTCTCAAAAAAAAAAATTGGTGCTTAATTCATGGACATTGCAGTAATAGTTGTACTCTGAAGCTTGAGTTCAAGCATGGTTTAAATCAAAGCTCGTGCTTGGGACGTAAATATTGGAGAAAGCGAATGCAGGTCATTAGCTTGAGCTAATTTCCACATATCAATTTTTTTTCATTGCTTCTTACCTTTCGCTCCGCTTAATATATCTTTTATGTCATTTGGAGGCTGTTTGGAAATACTATAAGGTTTTACTAGTTGAGCTATACACCCCGATATTTAAATTTGTCTAAAAATTATATTGTTATAAATAATAGAATAATTTATTCTCGAAAAAAAGAGAAGACCTTAATTATAAGAATAATATATAGGAAAGTTTGAGGAGACTATGAAGTATTGGGAAAATTTCTACTTAAGGATTTCTCTTTATTATATTTGAAAGAAAATTGAAGTGGCTGTTCAAAACTTATATAGCATGCACCTTTGAGATTGAAAGAGGTAAACACACGCGCAGGGAAACTCGCTGTCATCAACCAATCTTCAAGTTTCTTTTCCAAAAGAGGCAGAGGCAGATGCAACTTTTTCCCATAGAGATAATCTTCTATTTGCATCATCTAATACCCAAAGTCTATTTTATCAAACTTCTCAATCTTTGCGTTCATCTATTTTCTTCTAGGGAGGGTGTTAGAGATATATGCTTAATGCTAAGAAGGAAGTTTGGTTATGATACCATGTTAAATATATTAGTGATGCGATGTGTTATACCATGTTATATATGCTAGCTAGAGTGGATGTGGAAGGGAAAGTATAGAATAGGAATACTGAGAATACGAAGATTACATGGTTTAGCCTTGTCAACTTATGTCTATGGAAGAAAACCTTAAGGACTACATCTTTATTATATAAAAGTGTAGTACACTATGTAACAATCAATCATAAGAGCAACTACATCAGCTCGTGTAAAAATTTCGGCTATTTTACACAAAAAACCTACTTTTAAGATTTTACACATTCATATGTACAAATCACCCACATCAATTCATCTATTCTACTACATCTATTAATTAAATAATCAATTTATACGCGCGCACTCTCTTCTCCTTTTCCTTCTGTTCATTTCTGATTCATCTCTCTCTCTCTCTCTCTCTCTCCCCATTTCAGATCAACCCTCCCTCTTGATCAACTCTCCGATCCACGAGCTCCGTCCTCTATTTCTGAATCTGACCGAGCTCCGATCTTCTGTTTCTCGACCTGATCCAGCTCCGATCCGATCCATCTCCGTCCTTTGTTTCTCGATCCGATCCAGCTTCAATCCGATCCGAGCTCCGTCCTCTGTTTCTCAATCTGACCAAGCTCCATCCTTTGTTTCTCGATCCGATCCAGATCCGATCCGATCCGAGCTCCGTCCTTTGTTTCTCAATTTGACCGAGCTTCGATCCGATCCGAGCTCCGTCCTTTGTTTTTGGGTTGAATTTGGTTTCTTTTTTTGTTTATTTTGGGTTGATTTTTTTTGTTGATTTTAGTTTAATTTTCAGTTGATTTTTGGGTCAATTGTGTTATAAGGTGTTGTGATTGGCTGTGGTGGTGATGGTGGGTGTTGCTAGGTTGTAGAGGTGGGTGGTGCTGTTGCGGTGGTCGGTGGTGTTGTTGTGGTGGTGGTTGGACAATGGTCGATGCTCGGTGGTTGATGGGTTTTGTCCCGTTCAGAGGAAGAGGGAGAGGGAGAGAGAGAGAGGCAGAGAGAGAGAAGTCAGATGGAGAAAGAAGAGAGGTGAGAGAAAAAAAAATATTTTACACTACTACAGTAACCGTGTATATTTACACAGTACTGTAGTAATTTGAACGAAAATGTAAAATATACACAGCTATGCCCTAATTGATGTGGGCTGTTTTTGATTAAAAAAAATGTATAAATTTGAGCATTTCTTTTATATACACACTTATATACCAACTGATGCAAGTGCTCTAACATGAATATATATAGACAACTAAACCCTAGACTACCAGTACAAGTAGGAGTGGGCTTGAGCCTATTACATTGGGCTAGAATTTATTACATTGGGCTAATATGTCTAATATATCTCTAACAGAAGCATAAATAGTAGCTATCAACACAAGAGTGCAAGATTGGTACTGTAATTTTATTTTTATTTTAATGTAAGTTGGTATGGACTTATTAGCTAATGATACGAGTATTTTCCTCCATAAAGGACACTAGCACATTTTGACCCGTCAATGTAAGCATCTCTCCCAATGGGACCCATAGGTTAGTGCCCATCAAGATGAGTTCCCTATTCAAAGTTCTCAACATCCCGATGGCTTGGTAGTCCACTCCTCTCTAAGACCCATTGAGCAACTCGTGTATGCCCGATGGGCACTTTATGCTTCCTTCCTTATTCACATACCAACAGATGGAAGAGGAGGTAGACCGACAGATGATAAGGCATACTGACAATTGAGCTACTGGGTCCCATAAGCATTTACATATTCTCCACTCATGTATCCCTACATGGAAATAACTTGCACAACATGTCCAAAAACCCTACTACACGCTTATATCTTCCATATATGGATATGCCCTAAGATCTCTGAGTCACAACTCTAGATCTTCTCTACAAGGAAAGCCCCTGCACTCAAGGGATTGCAGTTAGCCCTATGCCGCTATATAAGCACCAAACCTCCTCCTCTTTAAGGTACGCGAAATTTCCTAACTCTCATACTACTGAGTTCTTAGAGAGTCTTCTATAACTGACTTAACTTTTGGAGGGTTTTTGGCCAGTCTCACACTAGTACTGTTTGTTGGTTCTTTGATTTCTTGTCCTTCAGGTACCTTCATTGGCACGCGTGTGGATGATTAGTTCATTGATGTTTTTTGTGCATCATCAACTAATATAGTAATACTATTACCAAAGAATAAAAATAATTAATTTTTTTTAAAAATGAATGTCAAGAGTTTCGTAGTTCAAGTGGTTGACATCTCTTTAAATTTTCAATGCAGAGATTGAGTGAAAATGATAGATCTTTTACTTTGAATGAAATTAGCTCCTCTCATCTTGCATCTCATCTATATGGATGCGAGATCGCCCTACTTCCATTATTTTTACATTTCAGGTGCACCACTTTTATTTTAGAAGAAGAACCAAAAAAAAAAAAAAATTACATCAATTTTGTTTTCTCAGAATTTGTAGCAAATAGCCAAATACTAATGAGAAACAATAAGTAATGGTTCTTGTCAGTTGTCACACAAATTTTGTTTTCTAATGGGAGTCAACACTTTCTTGTAGGTTTTATAGCCACCCTTTATTCGCGCCTGAGTCATTAAAACATCTAATAAATGTAATAATTAAGAAGAATATACATATACATACATACATACATACATACATACATATATATATATATATATATATATATATATATATATATATATATATATATAATAGGTAAAACTGAGAGAAATTAAAATTCCAAATTAAAGTTCCAATTTTGTGTTATGTGTCCTAAATTATTTACTCTTAAAAATCTTTATTTCTTAATTTAAGAATCAAATGTGAAACCATATCATAAATATTTATCTAAATGAGTTATTAAGTACAAAAACCAAAAGAGAATGTGGATGAGATAAGGGAATATACTCACATGCCAACACCAAAACTGCATGCATCAATTAGTGTCGCAGAGTAAGTGATAAACCCCTTGTCAATATCACACCTTACTGATGTGGGACAATTCAACAATACTAAGTATCTTTTTTTTGAGAAACAAACACACACACACACACTTACTGATGTGGGACAATTCAACAACACTACGTATCTTTTTTTTTTGAGAAACAAATAGACACACATACACACACACATAAGAGGGATGAGATAAGGGGTTTATCACTTGGTTCGCGACACTAACTGTCGCATGTAGTTTTGGTATTGGCGTGTGAGTGTATTCCCTTATCTCATCTCCATTCTCCTGTATGTGTGTGTGTATGTGTGTGTGTGTTTGTTTCTAAATTTAAAAAAAAAAAAAAAAAAAAAGCACAAAAATCAAAGAGTCTAAAATAAATGAATTGTAAAAAAAAAAAAAAACTGCTTCACAATAATAAACAAATAAATATAAATAATAAATATGGACAATATACATTTTATACCTAATAATATTCTTACAAATTTTTTTAAGAGTTAACAAAATATAAAAATGACTATCAATAATATTTAAATTATATATATAGAAATTATATTATGCATCTTATTATATATTTTTAAGTGTATTCATGTATATGCATAGAGTTACAAGCTAGTTTATATATAAAAAAAAAAGAATTCTGCATTGTATTTTATAAGCATTATCTTTAACAACAACTACGTTCAAAAAGTCATAGTTATATCATTGTTTGGTTTACTTTACAAAGATAACCAAGATTCAAAAAATTTCTCTCCATTTATTGTGATAATAAAAATAATAATTACGGGCTAAATAGGAGGTCAGACGTTAGGAGTTAGGATTGAAATCACGGTGCTTTATCTAAAACATAGGTTTTAGATAAAGCACCGTGAATAAGCATGCATGCTTATTCCTGGGTAAAAAAAAATTATCCATTGTACGTACATTAGGGATTGATAAGGAATATACATGCATGCATATCTAATTTATATCGTATATAAAAACGAAAGCATTGATAAGGAATATACATGCATGCATATCGAATAGGGAAATATATGATATCATTAACTTTTTTTTTTTCTATAATATTAAATACAAAGAAATATTATTATCTATACAATATATATATAATATAATATAACAATGTAGGCTTAGTAATTAATTTTTCTTGGCTTTTCTTCTCCCCCATCATTCTTTTAACTCTTCTTCTCTCTTTCTTAACTCTTCTTCTTCTGTATGATTCTTCAACTTCTTGTTACTCTACCTCCAGTTTTTCATCTTCTTTTCTTGACTCTTCTTCTATCCCATCTTCTTTTTTATAAATTTCCTTTTACTTCCTTCATACTTCTCTCCCTTTCATTCCACATTCTTCCTACAACAAAAAGGGTGATTACTCTCTCTCGGCTAGTTTTCTATATATAAAAAATATATAGAAGCTTTAACATTTAATTCCGTTTTTTTTTTCTCACATAGGATCTCATTATCTTACCAGTACCACTACCTTCTTTTTCTTTTTCTTCAATTATTTTTAACTAATGCTTCCATAATTTTTGGCTTTTTGTTAATTCTCCACCTTAGTGTTCCACCATTCTTGTCTCCATTAAACCGACGATAATATTTTTTTTCCTTATTTTCATGCTCCTTAAATTTATTTATTTATTTATTTTTAGCCTTCCCAAAAAAATTTACTCTCTCCATACTAATTTGTTTGTCCTCTATTCTATTTTGGGATGTCCCAAAACATTGTTATGTTTCTAAAATTAAAAACAATTAATTTACTAACATTCTTATTATGCACATAGTTTATTTCCAAAACCATTTTTGATAATTATATTTAAGGGTAGTTTTAGAAGCTTATACATTTTTATACAACATATGAGAAATTATTATTTACATTAGGAGGATTGCTGATGTGGTTCTCCTTGACCAATGAGATGATGTCATCTATGCAAATGTATGTGTGAGCTTTCTAATTAATTAGCACAATGAATAAAAAATAAAAATTACGAGATGATAACACATTTGTATAAATAATAACATTTTATTAGTTGAGAGGTCAGGGAGGTCTGCGTCTGCAGTTCTTTTAGTGGACTTAATAATTTCTCACAACATACAATACAATAAATGATGTTTTCTTAAAAAGTTGAATTTTTGAAATAAGACAAATATGTTAGGTTCTAAGTACTTAGGAACTAATGTATTAGAACTCTAATGTATATTGTTGGCAAACCATGATCAAAATAGATGTTTCGTCTTGTTTTAGACTTGCTCAAAGTATGTCATCCATGTAAAGTTGGAATCGAGTTAACTGCAGAAGTTATTGTGCAATTCTGCCTGACTTAATCGTTCGAGAATTAGACTCGACCGATCGAAAGTTGTGCAGATTGTTTTTTCTGCAGATTTTCCAACTTAGCCCTAAGCTCATATGACGTGTAGGGTTTTATGTTTTGTCCTAGGTATAAAAGGCAAACCCTAGTAACGTTTTTGATGTTGCTCATATTGCTGTTTGTGTGAATTTCTTCTGAGATCTAAGAGGTGTTTGCCTTCACACAAGCTTAGGATTATCAAGAATGAGATTTCTTCAAGAGCTTGATGATCATTTAGTTGCTGTCATAAGAGTTTAAAGATATATAAGCGGGAGTGCTTGTACTTGCTGGAGAATTCAAGAAAGAAGGAGTATGTGGTCCCAGAGCTTGCATGTAGTTGTGTTAGTAAGTTTTCTACTGGTGGGTAGCAATAGGATGTTAGTGGTCTAAGTCGCTATTGTATAAATTTCGATTTTTTCATAGTGGATTCAGTTTTATTTTGAGGATAGCTAGTTTGGTTTTTTTGGGTCATCATATCTTTGTGTTTTTATATTCCACACTTTACATTGATATGATTATATGATTGTGTTAACCTAAATCTGGAATTTGGATTAAGTAATAACTTGGCTTGTTAACTAGGTTAATCCAATTGTGGTTTAAGGGGTCTAAATAAATGTACAAAATAAATTCGGAAGTGAGGGAGTATTTTTTACTTATACTAGCCTTTTGGTTTTCCCAATATTAATTGGTGATTAATTTATATTAAATTTTTTAGGCTTCCCTTAAACTCTCCATCCTATACCCCCCCCCCCCCCCCCCCCCCAAATTTGGCTCACTTGTTATTGTTTCCTATTTTTTGTCCACAAATCTCTCATCTCTCCTTTGTTTTTTTGAAAGTGTCATGTTTATGTTCACAATATTTCCACAACAAATTTTAAGTGGTAAATTATTTCTAAATATTCTAATTTAAACCCACCCAAACAGCTTCTCATGTTTCCTACCTCTTTATTTTCACTCTTTCTCCTTGCTCAGCCCAAAAACACAAATGATGTAATTTTAATTGAGTAATGGCCGGGTTACGAAACATTTCTAATGGCTGAAAAACCTTCTTCTTCTTTCTTTTTTTTCCATACTGTATTTTTAGATTTACATATATTCTCTCCCTACTTCTTTATTACTTTTTTTTTTCATGCTTTTTGGCTCACACATTTCTTTTTTCTTTTTATTGATTGGGGTTATTTATACATAGCAACATAAAGGGTCATCTCCTTACCAAGTTTAAAGTTGGTGCTTAATTCATGGGCGTTGCAGTAATAGTTGTTCTTGGGTGCATGACTTCAAGCATTTTTCAAAGCAATCCTCGTGTGCATGGGACATGGGATGAAAAAGTTTGCCACATATAACTTTGCACTTAAAAAGGCATATATCTAAAATTTCCATGGTTTCATTGAGGCTGAATGGACCAAGCGAATCAAGTTCATATATATATATATATTATAGAATTATTAAATGAAGGTTGTAATTAAATCCTTTATCAGCATGCATTAGTTTTCACATAATTTCAAAATAATCATGATACTTTATTTTTGAAATAGAAAACCCATCTTTTTTTCATTGAAAATAGATGTTTTAAGTAAAATGAATAGCTAATTGTGGGGGTCTTTTGTACTGTTGGGCCTCAACCCCTTCTAATGTGTTAAGGACCGTTAGTTTGAAGTAAGAGAGTTGAGACTAGTCTAGCTGGGACTGCGCCTCAAGCTAGCTTGTGCACAAGTTAGGCTTATCCAATGTAGACATGTCCAAACATGAGTGCTATGGGCTGAATATAAGGTGTGGTCACAGTAGGAGCAATTGTTACAAGTGTTACAGCAAGAACCTACTACAATAGGATAACTATGATAATGAAATGTATTAAATAAAGCTAACACCGTGAAGAAAGTTAACAAAACTATAATAGAATAATATAGCAAGTAGAAATTATGTTACAGCAAAAGAGAGTAAACAACTTAGTAACTTCTAGCCAAACAGTAAGAATATCATCCAATAAACATAACCAACAGAACAACTTATCTGTTGGATTATGGGCTGAGCTTTTCAGCAAAAGTGAACCATGGCCAATAAGGGAACCAATCTCCAATGCAGGTAACCTTAGTAAAGGGCTCCTGCCATAGGAGTCCAAATCTTCTGTCCCACTTTTCCTGCTCCACTCCATACTCCACCAATAAAAACTTGCCACGTATTTAAATCTTTAATTAATTACCACTAGTAATTAATAACAGTAGCATTTAATAAGTCAATAATGATAATATTTAATTAATTAGGTGAATACGTGGCAAGTTTTTATTGGTGGAGTATAGAGTGGAGCAGGAAAAGTGGGATAGAAGATTTAGACTCCTGCCATAGAAGTTACTTGCTCTAGAGAAAGGGCCTACGTGGTTGAGCCTTGATGTACAATCTTCAAAGAGTGGGTATGTTGTGAGGGAGAAAAAATGTGGTTTATTGATGCATGCCTCTACTCTTACTACTTTACTTTCTCTAAGGTTTGCTTTTCTCACTCAGACTTTCTACCTTTTCTTTCTCTCTCTATGTTCTCTCTTCTCTATTATTTCCTGTATCTTGCTTTCTTGCCTTCCTTTCACTATTCATGGTTACCCCTTTTTATACCATCTGTCATTATGGAATTTACCTCTTTTGCCCCTCAACCATTTTTGGCTTCTTATGGGCATCTCTCTAGGATTGCCCACTAGCCTGCTGGCTGTCCAGCCATTATCTCTATCCAGTGACGGCTCTAAGAATTTTTTTGAAGAGGGTCATTAAGAAACTTAAACTAATTTTTTTTTAATATAAAGAGAACTTGAATATATTGTGTTATTGAAAAAAAAAAAAACACAATTACATGGAATTTTACAATTTCTTTCTACGAATTTTCATATTTGAAATCGTAACATGATAATATATTATCAATTGTCATTGTCTATTGTCAATGTAGATGTGACCATTTTTATTTTGTTAAGTTTGTATAACATTTTTATTTTTATGTAGTTGTCATTATTTATTTGTTATTGTTTTTCATAAATTATTGACCTTATATTAATTATTGACCTACATAACCACACTCATCCATACATAAATAATACATTTAACAATCACTGACTTCACTATTTTTTTTCTTAAATCACTGGTTTTATAAAAAAAAGCTATTATATGATGATAACAATATACACATGTAACAAGCGCACACACACACAGACACTCTCACATATATATATATATATATATATATATATATATATATATATATATATATATATATATATATATATTTATAATAAAGAGAGACATTTAGAACTCACAAACACTCACATTTTACTCTTAGAGTCAGAGATACATAGAAAATCAGATAGAGAATAGTGATAAGATGAGATTCATGAGAGAAAGGAAGAGCGATTTGAGTTGTTAATTAATTTTAGAATGAGTTGATCTATGTTGTTTGATTTTTGGCTAAATTGATTTGTGATCAGGTCCTTTGTGCATGCTCCACTTCATCAATGTTTGTTTCTTTTTGGCCTTCACACCATTTCTATTGCTCTTGCGTTGTTTGGTTTCTATTGTGCGTACTAGCTTGTATTTATCTTTTGGGGCGTGGAGGATGTGTGGGCTTTTGGGCTCATGTTTTCTTCCTTTTATCCTATCTTAGGCTAGGTATTGTCCAGGCAATTTTTTTTGTCTCCATAGCCTGTTGGGCCCACGTCTCGTCTCTCTTCTTCATGGCTGTGGGTCTTTTGGCCATTAATCCTGCCGGACTGCTTCATTGTGTTTGCCACGGCCTTGTCCTGCCTTTACTTCTCGTTGCCCCCATGGGCTTGTTGGTTGGTGTTCCTGTCGTATCAATCCATTAATTCTCTCCTTTGGGCTTGCTCGGTCCATTTACTATATCTTTACCTCTTATCATTCTTTATAGGTTTGTTGGCCATTATTCCTACCATGTTAGCCCAATAAGTTTACCACTTTATATATATATATATATATATATATATATATATATATTGAGGTGGCTAATTAAAATCAAATGAAATAAGAAATAATTATGAAGGATAAACTACATATTTGGTCTCTATCCTTCACAACATATTTCAATTTGATCCCTCACATGTCAATTGTGTCAACTTGGTCCTTAACATTTCAGTGTCGTGTTATTTTAGTCTCTATTGTTATACTTAAATGAAAATTGATAACATGTCAAACAGCCAAAATAAAATTTTAGTGTAATGTCACATAAACGAAAATTAATTTTTTATTTTGGCCATTAAACACGTCATCAATTTCAACCAAAAAATAACAATAAAAACTAAATTGACACGGTTTTGAAAGGTTAGGAAACAAATTGATATAATTGAAATTTTAGGGACCCAATTAAAATATAATGTAGGATAGGGACTAAATATATAGTTTACACAATTATGAATATATAAATGCAAGTCTATTTATTTATTTTATTGATATGGCATGCTTTTCGAGATCTAATATTTTCATTTCAATGTTTATTTTTTTTTCAGATTTAAAACTAGCTTGGACCATGGTTACGCATTTTTTTTGTTTTGTTTGTTTTTTTTTTCTTCAAATTAATAACTAATATGGACCGTGGTTGAACCTCGACAGGTTCTAGTGAACCATCCGATTCAATCGTGGTTCATAAAATCAAGTTGAAAAACCAATTTTTGAAAAAATAAAATAAAAAATAACTGGCTCTCAGTTTGATTCCCGATTAACATGATTAAACCGAGTAATTTGGTTTGGTTTTCCAAACATAGATCACCGTGACTATTCATTCCATCAAATTTGGTGTTTACTATTTTATCAAACAACTTATTCAAAGCTTTCTTACACTCTGTTTGTTTTGCTGAAAAACTTTCTGTAAAGATAGTTTTCCACATTTTTCAGTATTTGGTAGCACAAAAAATACTGGTCAACGGAAAACTATCTTTAGTCAATGGAAAATCCTAATAAAAATAAGGCTTGTTTTTATAGCTTGTTTTCCAAAAATTTTTTTTGGAAAACAATCTCTCTCTCACAGTACGCTCTCTCACTCTCACTCTTTCTCTTTTCCCTTTTCTTTTTCTTTCCTCGCACCCTCATTGTCACTCACTCTGATCTCTCCTCTTCCATAGATCTCTCTCCCTCACTCTCTCTCTCCATATTTCTCTTCCCCTTTATAACACAGTTCTTTGAGTAGATTTTTTTCCCTCATTGCTCAGTAAGTATTTCATTCCTCTCTACCAACTTGGAAAAGAGAACATATTTGCGGTGGTAATTATTCATTCCTCTTTACCAAAATCCTAATTCTTTACTTTGAATTTCAAGCTTGATTTTATTTTTTTCTCTAAGAAACTTTTGGTTTGATAGATTCCATGTATAAGTTTTTTTTTGCACATAAAAGTGCTAAAAAAATAAATAAAAAATAAAAAAGAAGAATGAATGAATGAATGAAGTAAAAGACAAAAATTTTAAACATAGTGCTTATATGGCTCTAAATTGCTTTTACATAGGATAAATTTTTTTTTTGATAGATACATTATGCAGATACTATGTAGTGATGATATATTATGTAGATACATTATATAAATACATAATTTTGAGTAATATTAAAGACTTCTGGTTAACCATAGTAGACAATTAGTGTACCAGCAAAAAAAGTAGACAGTGAAAAGTTATTATTATTTTGTACTTATTAAAGATGTATTCCCGTGTCAATTTTATGTATATAGACAAATGGTTGATATGTGTGTGTGTGTGTGTGTGTGTGTGTGTGTGGACGTTCCTATCCATACATATGAGCAAGATTCGTGGTAGAGATCATGAAAATTTGACAACTAATTTTTATTTTATCTATTGTCAAAATTTAGTATGAAAAGCAAATTCATTCTTGGCTTTTTTTTTAATATAATATTGATTACATTAGTTAATTTACATAATATGCATGTTTTAAATTACACAAGAAATATAAAAAATAAAAATAAAAATTTGCATACCAAACACCAAAAAACATTCTCAACCTTATTTTCAAGGTCGTTACCAAACACTGGAAAATGATTTAGTTCTCTAGAAAGTGCTCTTTGAAAATGAACCATTTTTTAGAAAACGTTGATGCTGAAACAAACAGAGTGTTAGTATCTTGTTTGAGATTTAAGTCAACTATCTATTTGATGTAGGTTATTACTCCCAAGTCCCACTGTCCCAATTTGTTTAGAATAATACTAGAGATACAAACTATTTTATAAAAAAAATTACAAATTGATGATGTGGTGAGTGATTATTGATATATAAAAAAGTGATATTAATGATGGATCTAGATAAAAACCAATAAGAGGTTGTTCACATGAATATTTTGTAAAAAATGTTATAAAAAGTTTGTGGCTGTAGCATTACTCGTTTGTTTGTCCTGTTTCAAAAATCAAACATTTTAAAAGAAAACACCGTTTATTGTATTGTCTACCTTATAAAAAGGTATAAGTTTCCAAAACTACCATCATTAATTAAACTAAAAAATAATAATAGCATTGACTTTTTAAACAAAGTAATGGGTAAGACAAAACTTATATTTAATAAGTTTAGAAAGAGGACTTAATTTTGGGACATCCCAAAATGGAATAGAGAGCCAACAAATTGAGACAGAAGGAATATTATTTATCTCTCATATTTAACCTCTACAAAGAGAGATGATATGAACAAAGACTATTACTCAAAATGGAACCTATTTTAATTTGTTCTCTCTTATTTTTTATGAACAAAAAAAAGGGATCGCAAGTATGATCACTGCCCTCACACCACTTTATCCATCATATTGCGTTATAACAGGTGATAATTTGAGCACTAATAGAGTTTGTCATTACTTGAACTCATAACTTCTAATAAATATCTTGATACAACAAATATATAGATAAGAATAATTCTTAAGTACTCTCAGAGTACAAAGAATAATACTTATTCTTTTCACATTCATAATGAGTTTTACTTATTAAATTTACGGTGAAATCCTTCTTTATAAATTAAATAAGCATCATATCTCAAGGATAAAAACGTAAGATAATTGAACACAATCCCTCTCACACGGCAGCAGCAGCCCACCATTTAGATTTGGGTATTTGCGTCCAATCAAAAGATATGTAAAACCCGACTCCCGTTACAATATAGTATTATATATACCTGCTCTCTCTCGTCATTCATCTCCAGTCCACTTCTTCCAAAACCAAACCCTAAAATACAATACACCTAGAGAGAGCAAGACAGAAAACCCTAAAGAGCCTCAATGCCTCGCAAAAAGCAGCACGGTGATACAACAGCTCAGTCATACTTCACCATAGGTGACGAGGTTGAGGTCACAAGTATCGACCACAACCTACGAGGCACGCTTTTCCCAGCAAAAATCATAGGCAGGGATTGGAACGCAGACAAGTTTGTGGTTGAATACAAACACTTAGAAGCCAACGATGAACCTTTGAGGGAAGAGGTTGATTTGGTGCTCTTAAGGCCCCTTCCTCCACCGCCTTCCGAACCCGGTTATCGTTTCGAGTTTGGAGACGAAGTGGATGCTTTTTTCAGTGGAGGGTGGTGGGAAGGAGTGATCACTGAAGTTGATGATGAAGGGTCATTGTTCTGGGTTTACTTTAGGTTTGCAAAGCAACAGTTTCAGTTTCTACCCTCAGAGCTTAGGGTTCACCAGGAGTGGGATAAGGGAGCTTGGCTTCCACCTAGGGTAACAGTTTCTTCTTTTTCTTTTTTTTATGTTAATGGGTTTTCTTTCTCTTTTGTTATTTTTTTGGTTTTTCTTCACCTTGTTCCCCAGTTGGCTTCTTTCTATATTCAGAAGGTATGCATTGTAAATGTTTGATGAAAAAACTGACAGAAACTTGTACCGAACTTAGGGAAATACATGTAGTATTTGTTGGAATGGAATTATGATAGACATTTTCTTTTTAAAAATAATTCAATTGTTACAGTAAGTGGCGAGGGAAAATCTCTCATAAGAGAGACCAAAAAGTGTCATTGAGTTTCAAGAATCTTAGTCTCATCTTGGATTTCATGACATACATTTAGTTATTAGAAAGAACACGATAATTAAAGCACTCATTGTTTGGCATTGATGAATTAAAATTTTATAAATATATATCTCTTTAAAACCTAAACAGTCATACACCTGATCTACAAGAATTTATACATGCATAATCAAATCTCTTAAGAGTTGGGAAACACATTGCATTTTTTACTTTGGTATCCACTGTCACCTAGGGCCATCAATCATGTATTACAATTAAATTTTAGGCTAAATCCTGCTCCTTTTTCGTGGTATTCATGGCATTCTTTTGATTTTTTAACCAGTCTTATAGCAGAAACTGGCATCTGTTTTTGAAAATGGCTAGTACACAAAAAAAAAAAAGTTTTCTTTATAGTTCTGTGGGCATTAATTTTTCATATTCATAAAATATTATTTATCAAATTTTTGTCTTCCTTTAGTGGAAGAATAACGTATTCACAATTATTTTTGGACAAATGAAAGTCAAATATGCCTACTTAGGATGCTACTAAATGGAAAATTTGTCTAGGTTGAGCCCAATAATCATCACTAAGATTGTACATCTCTACCTATCAAAGTCATTGGTACCTGAAAACTTTTATTTATAATCCATTCTGGGAAGAGTACTACTACTATGCTCCTTTCAGAAATATCTTAGTCAGGTCTAGGGACAAAGGTGATTTTTGTCAATTAACATAAATTTGGAAATTTTTACTTTTTCATGTAAAGTGGTGAGAAGATAAGGAGAGCAAGCAAAATAAATAATAATGGAATGTGTTAAAAATGCAAAAATAACTTTGAAACTTGTCTTCAAGATGGAATGTCTCTTTAGAAACTTTTTCTCTTTGCAAGAATGCTATAATTTTGTTCGATGTTTAATTCTATTTCAGGAAATACTGCATCTTGGAGTCCTTGTTTCTTCTTTCTGTTGTACTAGATAGTTTAAACCTGTGAATTGCTTTATCATTTGAAACCCTTTTTGATGCTTTCACTTGGTTGAGAAAGATGGTCTTAAAAATAACTTCTTGAAGATCTTATATTCAGCTTGATTAAGGGCTTGCAATGGAGAGTTGTCCTTATGAGATACAGAAAATTAATTGAAGAACAATTTTCCAGTCACTGTAATTTGGTTTTTAATCCCCATTATTATATTATATCATTATCTTCTTAACTCAACCCTTGTTCTTTTTCCTTTTTTTCGTTCTCTTTTCTTCTAGGTGCTATATATCATTCAGAAATTAAATTCTCATGTAAAATTTCTTGATTATGTTAAATCTAGGATTTGAGTTGAAATAATTAAACAAATTGCAAGAAGAACCAGCTGGTGGTTTACTCAATTATTAAACCATGCAAAATTAAAATGATAATACACTTTCTTGCTTTTGTGCAAGTATTCCTTCTCTCTTTTACTTCTAGTCTTGTAGCTTTCCTTATGTTAAAGCATTGACACAAGTTTACTTATAAATAAAAATTAATTATTTAATAATTTATTTATTTATTTATTTTTCCTTAAACTTATTGTAGGCATGGACTTTTGATTCTAATGTACAAATGTGCCAAGTAAAATAAGGTCACAAACATTAATGAAATAAGTGACACTTTATAAGCTGTATCATGGAAAGAATATAGATGTAGATAACTGTAAAAATTTGTATATTGGATGCAGAGTCTGTACAATCTATTCATACTAAATGTTTTGTAATAGTCATAGCAGATTCATGCTTTTGTAAACCGCTTTATGTTCTTGTTTTGTTTGTTCATCTTTCTTGTTTGGTTTACAAGATCAATCTTCCTAAAACTTTGGATGCAGGAAGTGTCAATGAGGATGGAACCAAGTTCAAGCAAATCAAGTATGAAGAATCTTAGCAAAGGAACGCAAATTGAGGTATGCAGTGATGAAGCTGGGTTTGAAGGTGCTTGGTTTTCTGCAAAAGTTATCAATGCTATCGGACAGGACAAATACCTTGTTGAGTACAAGAGCCTGAGAACTGAGGATAACAAACAGTTTTTGAGAGAAGAGGTTGATATAAAGCACATGAGGCCTCGTCCTCCTGATGCTGTTGTGGTTGATAGTTTCAATCTGAATGAAGAAGTTGATGCTTATTACAATGATGGGTGGTGGGAGGGTGTGATTTCAAAGATCCTTAAGGGCTCAAAATACAAAATTTACTTCAAGAGAACAAAAGATGATGGGGAGTTTCGTCACTCTGACTTAAGACCACATCAAGATTGGATAGATGGAACTTGGGTCATGGCTTCTCAGGTATGAATACCTTGTTTAAAAATTTACCAATGAATTTTATTTCTTTTACTTTTGTTGTAATGTTATAGTAGTTGTTTGAGGGGGCGTAGATCACTTGGTCTGTCAGTAGTAAGCGTCTTACATTCCCTTTAAGTCACAAGAGGCTGGTTAAAACTTATTTTAGATAATGTGTTTGAATTGAATTGGGAACAGTTGTGAAAAGTCTGTAAAATTCTTCTGAAAATTTTGGTTTCTGAAAAAATTTTAACCAGTTTTTGATTTACTGATATATAAAGGACACAGTAATAGACAATTAATTTAATGGTTATGCATATCTTGTTCAATTCAGACAAGTTTTTTGTTGGTTGATAAAAGAAGTATCTGCCGGGAAGTCATGAAGTTCAAGTGCATGGTCACAACTGTTTAAACTTTAAAGATAAAAGCTTTTGAAAATCATTTATTTCATGGCAATATGAATTTTACAGACTTACCAATATGTTGATCAAAAGTAAATCCATATATGCACGAGGAAACAGAAGATTCTATAACTATATTGAATTGTAAGCAACCGTTTACTTTGGAATTTCTGTTTATGACACTAATAACTATCACAACATCCCCTTTTTGATATTTAAATATTGCATACTTATTATTAAAGATCCTTCTTATGATTTACTAACTGGGAATCTTTTTCAGGCATTAAAGTTCTGATTCATCAAAGAGGGATGCTGACTATGTAATGTTGGTGGGACATCTGGTTCATGCATCTTCAGATTCATTGCTGCTCACATACCATTCTGAGGGGTTGTGTAATGTGATAGTAAATCACCACTGTTTGCTTGAGCAAGTTACCAAAATGTACATGGTTGTTTGGCTAACAATTATAAATGCGATGATTTGCCTTATCCTGGCATTGACTTGTCTGTTAGATATTGGGGACTCTTACCAAAACCTCTAGCTAATCTAGTAATACTTAAACTTAATCCTTCAGATCTGGCATTTACATATATATATTATAATGGTTCCTTTCAGTATATCACAAAATTGCAAACATTGGTTATCGGATTTACAGTTTACTGACTTGTGTGCAACCTGTGGCTCAAAAATGGTTTACTTGGCCATTTGTATTCATTTGTAGAGGCATGCGGTTTGTTATTATTCAGCAGTATGTTTATTATTCAACCATGTTTGTGAATATTTTGTGTTATTATGTCTGTGGTTCAAATCCCACTCGCCCCTCCCCCACTATTTCCCAATCAAAAAGCAGAATTGTTTGTGAATCTTTTGGCATCAAAGAAGTGAGGTACTTGGCTCTTAGAAAAGGTCGCTTCTCCTTGTTGGAGAAAGTTTCAGTTTTGGACAACGTGGTATAGAATCAGCTTGCTAAACCAAAGATTCCCCTCTTGTATTGGATGAGTAGTAGTTACAACTTACAACCCATAAATCTAGTTGAAATTGATTATTCCCGAAAATAAGCAAGACCTGACGAATTGTGTCTGCTAATGGCAAAAGGAATTGTTAAATATTAACATTGACCTTGTTCATTTTGCTTATGCTTGCTTGATAGTTTTTAGACATTAAAATCTCTTAGAATTACACTGACAGAGCCACAGGAATTGGCATCATATAGAATCATTAATAATTTGACAGTATTAGATCAATTAGTTGGAATTAACAAGCACATTCAAAAATAATAATTGGAGTTCGCAAGAGCGATGGATGTGAAGATTTAAGTTATTTTTCTCAAAATTTCTCTGATATGTAGATTTAATTGGAGTTCGCAAGAGCGATGGATGTGAAGATTTCGCAAGAGCGTTGATAAAAAAATCTGTGCTACAAAATTAAATTTCTTTTTCACCCATAAATCAGGGATGCAAACGTGGAATAAGTTTTTGAGCTCATTGTCAAGCTAACTTTATCTGAGGTAACAATCCACATCACATATGCTCAAAAGATAATATTAACCAAATGGCCTTATCCTCTCTCCTTAAAAGATCAGGATATGGAAGCACCCTAAGAACAAGCATATGATTTGGGTTAGATCACAGTCACTGATATGTAGAATACAAGCAAACTTTGGATCAATGGATTGCAGGACATTGGAATTTCAGGATTTCCATTGAGATGTTTAGAGATTTCAATGGCAAGTGATCTCCGGGACAGGGCATGCTACCTAAGTAGCTCACTCAATTCAGCTAATGTGCTCATTCTTTGTATCTAAGAATGCTGAATTGCAGAGAGCAAGACCAGTAACACAAATTCACATATGAACATACCATCAACATTTTGAGACAGGAAAAGGCCACACTAGACAATAAGATAAGATGGGTTAGATGAATACTTGAAAATATTTTAACCTAAAGAAATTTTCAAAGAGACCAAGTTCATAGATCGTAGCGTTTACATCACTGGGAGCAATTTCAACAACTGACTACACTATATTCTCGAGAAAAAAACTCAATTTGGCACACTAAGGACCCAAATAGTCAGCCTCCATAGTTCAGCCCACTTCATACCAAAAAGCTCAAGAAATAGCGAAGTTACAATAATGTAAAAAAAGATCCATAGATTCTGCGAAAAAAAACTATAGGTCCATAGTTCTATATAGGGCAGCAGATAACCAAAATGTATTCATTCTAACAAAGGTACCAAAACCATTACTGAATAAAGGTCAACATATCCATGCAATCCACAAATTCATAAACTCAAAACAAAGCTAAGTTGTAGCCGAGTCCAGAAGATAAATGGCTCAAACCAAAATTGCAAAAGACGGTTCAACATTAAAAAATATTTAGACTTCCTGATGTTATTAAACCAACTACTTCTTTTCATCCTTCTCAGCTTCTGCTGCTTTCTTCTGCCTGGCACCAACATGACGGACATTCATCCGCTCAAGACGGAGTTTGTCATAGGCCTTGAATGATTTCATCTCTTCAGTCACCTTCACAAGCTCCACAGATGGCTTCTCGCGTACAATGGGCAAGTATGGGCCTTGGACCTGGGTGGCAGATGCAAGTTCCTCAGGTGCAGAATCACCAGCCTGCAAGAAATGTGAGAAATCAGGGAACACAAGAAAGCATCCATTTGTACAATAAAAGCACTTCAGACATTAAAACAAACCTTAAATTTGCCGACACGCCTTGGGAAGACGACCAATTTGGCCTTAAATGTCTTCAGCCTCTGAACATTAGCCTGAAGACCCTCCAGGGAACGATTCCTTCTGCGATGATCAACTGCAATCCCAATGGACTGTGCATACTTCTTGGGAATACCTGCAGCCTGTTTATGGAAGAATAATAGCGGATTTAACTTGTTAAACCATAACACAGTAAGGGAGATGATACCAGCATAAACTACAACAAAAAGAAGATAGAACACATCTTTTAGACGGGCAATATTTGCAAGCATGGGATTGCTAAAATATTGCTTATATAATATAAACATTGATACCACCCACTTCAATTTTTTTTTTTTTTAAGTTTTACAAAATGATGTGTCAACTTTTAAATACATACCAGAAATGTAAGAAACTTTTTTATTGTTGTTGTTAATGTGGCACCAATTACACAAGTTTACATGTCAGTTTAGAAGCCTTTTGTATAGGCAGTACTATCAAGTAGGACAGAAGGAAGACAAGGAATCAGTCTTCTGCCCAATTCTGATTGAAAAACCACTTATCCTTCAAGAATATTTTTAAAATAACCATTTTCAAGAAATAATTATCTAAATTCAGAACAAACACAGCATTTACAAGTCATCATACTGGAAGCAAAAGTTTAACAGACGATAATAAAAACACCCCACCTTTAATTCTTCCAGAGAAAAGCCCCTTCCAGATCTCACTTTCATGTTATATTTCAGTGTCTGTCCATGAACAATAGGACGGAGTTTTCCCGTAGTAGGGCGGGGGAAGATTTTGACAGCCTTCTTCTGGCGAGCTGGTAATAATTTAACATATGAGTCAGTCAAATATCACTCAACAATATTATTTTGAACTTAATTGGAGGGTGGGTTATGTTTGCGTAATTGAACAACCAAAGTGTAACAATTCAGGACCAAAATAAGGAAAATCCAGATGCAAGAAAATAATATACCCACCAATTCTTCTTCTCTCCTTGCGAGCTGGTTGATTGAACCATGTCTTCACATAGTTCTGCCAGTGCTTTTTAAAATGCCCATTAGGGATAACATTGTTGTGCTTCACCATTTCTTACCTGTAAGTAAATTCAAAGAATGATATTACAAAAAATGGAGCAAGGAAAATCTTAGACACAATGCAATCCACAAAATGAATGCACCAAAAAGGAATATACATGGATCCAAGGGGCACTACTTTTAAACTCGCACACAAACAAAGATCTCTTTCTATCGCTGCTTAATCTAAACATGCTTTTGACAGTCACTAAACTCTAATAAACCATGTTCTGGTTATTAGCTACCTTTTTCTTTTTCTATACTCCTAAATTACAATAAAAAAGCAGACCCATTTTTCATCAAACAATAAACGATTTACTTCAATAAAAACAGGGTTATTAGCAAACAAAAATAAACAAATGGAAAAAGGCATGCTTTTGAATGAACATATACAACAAAAGCTTCATCTTCAACATAAAGTCCTTCGTTTCTTTCAATTCCCCCACAACCCCATCTTTTTTTTTCTCAGCAACCAAACAGGGTCTAATCGAAAAATACAGAAAAAAATGAATATCAAAGCATACATAACAGAGTAAACAAAACGAGAATGGCTTTGAGAGAGCAATAAACCCCAGAGATCTAAAACAAACAAACAAACAAACGCAAACCCATGTGCAGATGTACCCTAAGATTTGCAGTAAAACAAAAGTACAGTATTCTACTAGTCCTTAAAATTTTCTTACCCAAAGAAATTTTTTTTCTCAGCAACCAAACAGAGATAAGAGAAGGTAATAGAAATGCAATAATGGAACGAACCAAGGAAAGAAAGTGGAAGAGAAAGAAGATATGAATTTACAGACCTGAGCAATGAAGAAGCTAATCTCTCTCTCTCTCTCTCTCTCTCTCTCTGTGTCTCTCTAGCTCGCTATAGCTTGGCCGCAAGGGAGGATTGTGTTAGGGTTTCTTAAGAGTTTTATATAAAGAGGAAATGGTTGTGAAAACCCTAAATAGGGTTTCGGCTGAGCTGGGCCGCTACTTGGGCCATTTTTTGGGTTTTGTTAGACATCTATAATTGGATGGTAATGGATCAGATTCGAACCCAACGGTTCATGGGCCTGACATTGTGAGTAGTATTTTTTTCGAAGAGAGAGAGAGAAAAAAAAGGAATATTATGCTAAAATGCAAATTTCAATCTTATCATTTTATTCTATGAAGTTGAGTTCACATGTTTTTAATCACCATCAATCCATGTTCCTAAAAAAGTGTAGTGAATTATTAAAAACTTATTTTTTTAGATACGAAAAAGTTATTAAATTTTCTTTTAAATATAATTAAAACCTTAAATTTAAAGATAAAAAATCAAACTCAAAAAATAAAACATGGTTTCCCATTTGAAGTTTGTTTTATGAGTGAATGTTTTTATTTCTTTATCTTGGATAGCATTTTTTAAAACTTCACATGAATCATCTTCAGATATGATATTTTATGATAAGATGATCTAAGTGATTTCAATTATATCTAATGGGCACATGCATCTTTCTTTTGCACTAAGTTTTCGTCTTTCTTGTGGTCTATGCATCCTTGACCATCGTGGCTGAGTATTATGAATCATGCTAATTGGTAGCCTACTTTATCAAATTTCTTCCTAGTCACATATCTTCATCATTTTCAATCAATGTTTCTCAAACCACACCCTATTAGAACACGTATTAGATTTATCTCTTATCATGCACCTCTATCATATTTAGACAATATTTTTCAAACTATACGTCTAATTAGTGGGCTTCACATATAGATCTATTCTCGTCATTCATGTATCAATAAAAAAAATAATGAAATTGGCTTTCTATTTCATTATCAAATATGTATGCCTTTTATTACTTTAATTAATATTACTTTTTGATTTGTTAAAATTAATGTGGTTGAAATTGTTAAAGATATTAGTGTATTATGTAATGGCCTAGAGACTCAATTTAGTATAAAGCCCATCTAGGGCTAACTATAGTTTCTGCTTTCTCTATATATATCATGTATAAGGTTCGTTGTAAGCATGAATTGAGCATATAGAAAAGGTGCAGCTGTTAAGGGGTTATCCCATTGACATAGGTTATTAAGCCAAACCACATAACTCTTTGTGTTCTCTCTTTATATTAGGTTCATTGTAAGCATGAATTGAGCATATAGAGAAGGTATAGCTCTTAAGGGGTTATTCCATTGACATAGGTTATCAAGCCAAACCACATAATTCTCTGTGTTCTCTCTTTACAAACTCCACAATATTTTCTCCTTTAATTTCATAGTAGTATCAGAATCACATTCATTTGGCCTTCAATTGCTCACCAAATTTGCTGCCTTTTCCACATGTCCATCATAAAACTTCAACAAGAAGGCAATGCCACTACCGTGATCAACCATCTCAGTCCACTTCAAAGCTTCTCCCAAAACTCACTATGCCAACCAATCTCATTTCACTAAGCACACCAACTTCTCAGGCCAAATAGATCTCCCTCGTTAATCTTTTGTCGCAGTCACTTATCGCCAGCCTCGCCTTTTAAGTACAATAACTACAATTAAAACCTTAATTGTACCTCATGCAAAATTATAGGAATTTTTTTTCTTTATTTTGATTTTTTTTTTTTTTACAAATTATTGATGTAATGAGTAATTTTTGATAAGTAAAAAAATAATGTTAGTAATGGGCTATTTAAGAACTAATAAGAATTTGCCATATTAATAGTTTATAGTTGTAGTATTACTTTTCTTTTAATTATCCATATGTGAGATTCACAACCAGAAAAGAGCGGAGATTCTTAATTAATATCTTGATAGAGAATTTCAAATTAGAGATTCAAATACAAAAATTACATGGATTTGCCACGTAATTCAATATATGAAGAAAAATTAAGAAATATCAAAAAAGAAAATTAATAAATGAAATAGATTATAAATGTTTTAAAATAAATATTACGTGTCTTGGGTCTTAGGTGTAACATAGTTTCACTAATTTCAAATGATCATCTCTCATTAATTTCAAATCCAAATTGGATCAAATCGGTGACTGTCTCAAAATCTTGTCTATTTATCACTGAAATAAGAGATTCAACTATAAAAATTAAATGAATTTAGCTATTAATTTAATATACTGAAGAAAAATTAAGAAATATAAATAAAAAAATTATCACTTGAATAAGTAACTTATTCAACTATAATTTTTTAAATTATAAGTTTCACTCAAAATTTAAGGAAAATTATATTTTACTATCCTAAACTATACCCTAGATTATACTTTGCATCTTAAACTTTTTAGATGCACATTTTGCATCTTAAACTATGACTCTTGTTATACTTTGCATCCTGATGTTAAGTTTGCCATTAACTTGAACAGAAATCTAAAGTTTAGGGTGCAAAGTATAATCAAGAGTATACTTTAGGTTGGTAAAGTGTAATTTCTTTTTTTTTTTTTAAGGGGATTGAGAAGAGGACAATTGGGTCTTTTTACATGATGTCATACTTTTCCATCTAAGTAAACGGCAAACTTAACGTTGTGGTGCAAAGATAAACAAGTGTCATAGTTTAGGGGCGCAAAATGTGCATTTGAAAAAATTAGGGTGCAAAGTATAATATGAGGTATAAATTAGGGTAGTAGAGTGTAATTTTCCCAAAAATTCATTACGGTGCAAAGGCATAAGCAAAATATCATCAACTCACCATCTTTGTGCAAATAATAAAACTATCATCTTTAAGCAGCTTCTAAACCATACTGTTTTTATTTACAAAGTACTATTATGAGAGCTAAATTAATGTTTTGGAAATAATAGGGCCAACAGTTTTGGTTTATATATACATACACAACATTATGTCACTTGGGTTAAATTGAGTTATATATATTTATAGAGGAAATATTAACGGATGTCCTAAGGACATTAGTTTAGAAAAGAATTTGTGGAAATATTTTATGGGAAAAGGGGAAAAAAATAATTAATTGTTTTGCGAACTTTTTATATTCCACATAAAATTAGTATCAAAACTTTTATAAAGTAGTTTATTAACAAATAACCTAAGGGCTCTATAATTATAGCTTCTAGGATCACATGATTGAATTTAATTGTATTTTCAAAATTAAATTCAACCACATGGTTGCATTGATCAATATAGTATAGACCGTGTTATCTTTTCCCAAAGACAACTAAATTCAATTATATGGTTTATTGGCCAATATAACCATATGGATGGATTTTATTAGAGAACCTAAGGTATAACACTTGAACAACTGCGCCTAAGTTTTGCTCTCCTACTATTGTGCTATAACCTCTGCATCTGGAAATTTATGTTGGTATATAGTCTTATAATTTTCAACCTCTATTGATTTTTCCATTTAAAATTTTTTCCCCTTGCTTCAACTTTCCTTTTGTATAATAGCATCCAGTTTATTTGAGAAATGAAGGAAAACGCGGTCCGAACATTGTTGCAAGCAATGCCAAAAAAGAGAGCAGGCATCTTGGGGAGAATGTAAGAACTTCAAATGTTACCATTGAAATTGATAGCAAAAATTATATATTGCTTTCTTTCTAATTACATTGTGTTATGGCCCTAGCAACTGCATGCGATGAAGACAGTAACAAGCGGGATGTGATCCGTTAGAAGTTATTATATGTTATTAGGACTCTTTGAATAATTGTCCTTTGTTTTTGGTACTGTAAGAAAAAGCACTTGTTGCTTAGGATAGGTGTTATCTTATCACAAGTTTTAGCTTATCTTTTTCTCTAATCTCATTGTTCGATTTGAATTCCAAGCATGTAAGGTCCTGTATAAGAACCACAGTTAATAATAGAAGGGATCATTATTACTGTGTAAAGAATGAATATGTATACAATAATAATAATTGGAAAACGCGTTACTGATTTTCATTTCTAAGAAGCACAATTAACATAGGCCACCATTAGCAAGCAAGACAACAAAATAGGTTGAACACAGATTGATTGATTTTTGGGACTTCCCCAGACCATAAACTATAGACATTATGACAGTGTATTTTAGATTAAACCAGGTATAAATCATCTTTCAATGTTTGACAGTATAGCTTTCCGAAAATATTTCCCATTTCTAAGCTTCTTGGTCTTCCCCTTTCTACTAAGTGCGAACTTGCTCTTCATTTTTTCCAGCTTCGCTTTCCCCCCTTCTATGTCAGCTCGAATAGCTTTATCTCTTCTGTCATCAGATAGCAAAGCTAATCTGGCAAACTTCTTGGGCCTCACTAGTCCAAGTCTCTCAGTTATGTCCTTGAATGCAGGAACAAGGCCACGTCTAATGAAGCATCCTTCAATGAGCTGCATGGAGTTTGATTCAGGGAGAGATGTGGCATCTTTCAACTCAAGGTCCAAACAAAATGGGGAGTCTTTTAACCACATCCTAAGGGAGTGTGCCTTAGCTACGAGGAGCCCGCTTCGTGTTTTACAAGGAAGAAAAGGGGACCCCATCTCCCAAAGGCAAGCCATCAATGTGCTATTGAGGGAAACCATGTTATACTCTGCCGTCCCTGTTATCAGAACAACTGATTTTGGAGACTCAGGACAACCCTGCAATGATGCATCCTGCCAAGTATAGAAAACCATATGTTAGGCACAAATATGATTGTCAAAGTCCTCATGAAAGTTCAGTGATACTGGCAGTTCCTATGGCAGACCCAGTAATTAGGATTAAAGTTCGTCCTCTCTCTGTGAATTACATGTTACATTTGCATCCTTCTCAGCTTTTTAAAAGAATGAAAATCACCAAGCACAAATATGAATTCAGATTACTTCATGTTTGTGTTTGTGTGCTCATATGAATGTGCAATTATGCAGGTATGCTTGAATGCATGCAGGTACCTAGATGAAGAGAGACTCGAATAAGGCAAGATTTTTTACATACATACCAACATGAGTTGAAATCTTATTTCCCAGAGGTGCAGAGACAATGTTTTATGCTTTTGGTGATCTAAAAATCGCCTGTCATGTAATTGCTTGTATAAGGCCAGGGTCCTAACTTTATTTTTTTTCTCCTCTTTTTTTTTGGGTGCTTAATGAAGATGCTACTTTAGTAGAACTACGGTTTTTTATTTTAATTTTGTTTTAAATTAAAAAAAAATGCAAGAATGAAGTATCTCCGGTATGGTTCTTTCTATATAAAAATCTTTATTTTTTGGGAAGGGGAACACGAGGGGAGGGGGTAGATGTGCAATTACTGGCTCATTCTTAGTCTTTCCATTTTGATTCCAATAAGCTTCCACATTGATATTCATCCCAAGTTGGTGAAAGAACAAGAGTTTTCTCCTATTTGTTGGCTAGTAAGTCCAGCAAAAGGTTCACATCTCACCATGTCAATATTAACTAGGAAATATAAAATTTGAAAAACAGGATCATCAGAGGATCACATTCAGTTTGATTATATACTTTCAAATCATCTATTATAGATGCTTTTAATATACAATCCATTTTTTTTCCAAATTTCATAGATTTGACAAAAAAATCAAGATGATGTCTGACTTGTGGTAGACTTGATCTACTTTTCCGTCCTGTCTCAAGCTTTAATAGCTAACTTGAAAGGTAGCTTAATTAGATCAAGGGCATTCAATGAAGGAAATCAAATGCATACCCAAGCTACTAAACATGTGAGTTTTATCATTCATACTTGGAAAACAAGTCAATATAACACCCAAAAAACTCCCAATTCACCAAAAAATCAAATAATAACAACAATTGCAGTTACTTGTTAGTAACAAGTTAGTAATAGACTAAATTTATTACTATTCAAGCACCAACGGTGACCAACCAGTCTTGTCTTTGACTCTGTATACTTGCATGATCGTTATAACCAAACCTCTTTTTCCCTAAAATAAACAGTAGATGGACAATATGAACACAAATTGAATAGCTGTCTAGAGTATTATGCATTATTATTATTATTTTTTAAAATTCTTTCTTCTGGAATTCAGCAACTTATTTACATCAACCCATAACTGCTTTCCTAGTATGCCCACATTCACTTTATAACCCTACACCAGACCTTTTCTTTTCTTTTTTGAGAAGTTATAAACCTCATACCAAATCTTAGAATCTACAAACCCCGAGACCACAATCTTTATTGAACTTTTGCTGACTAATTAAGTGCTTGTACACATGAACAACAACAAAAAGGGCAAGAAATATGGGAATAGTCCCAAAAAGATTTCTTTACTGCATAGATGGCTGGTTGATTCCAAATATTGGCTTCTCAGTAAATTTACGTAGGAACCAAGATACAGGATACCTCCACGGACCTTTCCACTCATAATCCAATTTACCACCTTGACTAACATATTTGACAAGAGTATTGAAAATAGTCAACCTTTAACACAAACGTTATGATGTTCTGAGAGAGAGAGAGAGAGAGACTTCAAACTGATGAGTTGCAAGGCTTTGAAGAAAGAAAATTTAGAGATGAGCTCGTAGCTTTATAGTTTGGAGCAACACTCATAGATGATAAAATACAAAATCCATTTTAGGTGTATCATTGTGGTGTGCACAACAACCTTCTGAAGCAATAGTAAGAATGAGTGCAGCAGAAATGGTGGAAGGTTCAATAAACACACAACCACAACCAGAAACATATACAAAAGTAGTGACAGAAGAGCAGAAATGTAAAAAACAAGCCTAATCCTGGCAGGTTCTCAGTTGTGCAAATAAGCCAATCCCCAGGAACCATGGGCGGCACCATGTATAGTTCAGGGGGTTCAAATGAACCCCCTGAGCTAGCAAATTTTTTTTAATATAATATATATATATATATATATATATATTTTATTTGACCCTCCTAAATAAAAATTTGAACACTCAACTCTAAATTTTTTTAAAACCCACTTGAAACAAGTTTAATTATGATCATCTTAACAATATTTTGATCTTTTTAAATACAAAAAAAATGCCTAATAACAATCTAATTTTATCTAAAATTTGGGAGAAATAGTAAGCCCAACAACAAAGTAAGTTTTTTTTCATCTAAAATTGTTTTAAAAAGCTCATTTAGATCTTAATAAATATGCAATAAACTAATGGAAAATTCACAGTTTACATTGTACTATCATTGTAATATTTACATTGTTTCTAAAAAAATGTGTACAATATTGTATAGTTTTTGCAAATGTGTATAGTATAATTATCTATAATATAAATTTTACATTGATAGTACAATTTAAACATATTATCTTCATAAACTAATAAATAAAAGTATTTTAAGAAATAATAATTAAAATTCACTTAACAACAACAATTAACATGTTCATTATATTAAGAGCAAATATGTCAAATGAACCTATAGTTTATTTTTTATTCTATTACTAATACGTACTATAGACAAATTTGTAATAAGAAAGCCATTTAGACCGTAATATTCATATTTTACCTAAGAAGTATCTTCTTACTGACCTCCCTAGAAAAAAATCCTAGAGCTGCCGCTGTCAGGAACCCCATATTAGTTAAATCATAACTACCTTGGCAAAATAATTACGAACTTGACAGCTTCCATAGTGACCAAGCATTTTATCAATTCTTTGACAATTCAGCATCTTCCCATAGCATGAACAATGACTTCAGTGAATCATGAGATGTTCATTGGAATAAAATCATGCTCACTGCTTCAAACACATTTAGGTTTCATGTATAGTACATGAACTAATGGCCCATCTAGGTCAAGAGGCCCGTATGTTCAATTGGGAGTTCTCAGATTTTAAACTATTTGGACGACTCCAAAAAAAAAAAAAAAAATAGCATTCTATTTTAACAAATGAAATACTAATGTTTTGAGATTGACTGATGTGACACCTATATATATATATAATTTTTTTTTCAAAGAAAAATATTCCAACAAGTGCTACAGGTAGCAGACATGTGATGGACTGGCAGAAAAGAATATATGTGGCTGAACTGTTACCTGTTAACAATTCATAAGCTTGTCCCAATTTCATTGGGATTAAGACTTTAATTGACATGAGTTGATTTCAGTGACATGCTAATAGTAATAATGACTAACAGCATCCTTAGTAACAGCCATAGAGATTTATTCTAAACTTCGGACAACGGCAGCCTTAAGAGTGCTATTAATAGAAATGAAAAGGACGAGAACTTGCCTGCATATGGTCAAGCCATAAAGTAAGACCAACAAGAGCTGAACCAGCAGACAACTTTCTAAAATCAGCCTTCCAGTCCTTTTCAGCTACTCTGCATTTAATGGACTGTGAGTTATAAGCAAACTACTCAAGCTTTTCTTGGAAAAAACAGAGTTCTAACCTAGATAAACAAATAACACGAATTGATAGTTCAAAACTGCATTTCCTAGCACCTACCTGAACACGTCATGGTGATAGATGCTCCTCTTGATCGCCAGTTGGAAAACCCATGAAGCTGTAGCCCGGAGTTCAAATGCCCACAATAGGTTCACCAAAGCATTGACAAAATTAAAGGCTGCATTGTCTTCCATGGGTTCTAGTTTCTCTAGACAATGGTCGACCTCTGAAACAAGTGACTCAGATCTTTCTGTCAGAAGCCTACAACACAAGATTCTCTTAGAGACAAATTCACAGGAGAAGTTTAGAAGAAACTAAAAAGTCCATTGGCGGCACCTTATCTTCATTCTAAAATTTGAAAAACTAATAAATACCTGATGGGAAGATCAAACCCAGCATCCCGGAGTGCATTTAAGAGGATAAGCATCTCACTTGTTTGCTTGCACAAGCTTGCAGCCCTAATGAAGCATGTCCATACTCTATGGTCTGGCTCCAAACCCACCTTCCTTCATCTCTATGAGCTTTTGTATACCAGCATTATAATCCCCATTCTTGAGATAAGCATCAATGACTGAACTGTATGGTAGTGTATCAAGATTTAAGCCAGTTCCTTTCAAATTGTTAAGCACTTTTTCAGCTTCCTGAGGCTGTCCAGAGCTGCCATAAGAAACCATAAGCAGATGCATTGTGGCAATGGTGGGTTCTATTCCTGCCTCTTTCATCATGCCCAATAGCTTTTCTGCCTTGGAATGGTTTCCAGTATTTCTAAACATTTTCATCATTATATGATAAAAGGAACGATCCAATTTAGATCCATTTGACCTTAACTCTTCAAAAAGTTCCTCAGCTTGTTCCAACAGCTTCTGCTTACCAAATGCTGCAATCAGGCTTTTGTATGTGTCTAACTTAGGTTCCAGGCTCAGCCTTCTCATGTTTTGCATCAGTGACAAACCTTCTTCTGGTCTATGATCCCTACAGTACATTATAATCAAAGTATTGTAAGTATCCTCATCTGGATTAAGTCCAGCTTCTTGGATTCGCTGGTACACTTGGGCAGTCTTTTTGAAATCCTCAATTCCTGCATATAACTTAAGAATAGAATTCCATATTGAAAGATCAGGTTTAAATCCTGCCTCTTCCATTTCAGATACCATGGCTTCAACATCCCTCACTCGCTTTACCTTGCACAGCAAACCAATCATAATCCTGTAAAGATGCATGGTGGGAAAATAACCAGTAGCTTTCATTCCATGATATATTTTCATCACCTCAAAAACATCTCCAACTTGAGTGAATGCTTCAAGCATCAAAAGAATAGAACTTTTGCTTATCTTAAAACCAATATCTTGCAACTCCTGGATTACCACATAAAGCTCTTTCAATCTCCCATCGACAACTAAAGCTTGCAATAGACCATTTATGGAATCTACAGTTGGGGAAGGGCCATCTCTCATCATTGTATTAAAAATAGCCCTGGCTCGCTCATAGCAACCACTTGCAGCATAAGCTTGAATTAAAGCATTCCAAACCTTCCTATCCACTGTTGTACATTTTTGCCTAAGATTTCCCACCAAGCTTTCTGATTTCTGCCATAGCTTCAATTTCCCATAGGCCTCAATAACATCAATGTACATTGAGACATTTTCAAACAAAATTCCTTTCATTTCAGCCTGATCAATTAAATGGTGGGCAGTCTCAGGGAAGCCCATTTTACAATATATGAGTACCATAATTTGGTAAAGATTTTCAGATGGTTCAACACCAAAGAATCTCATGTCAGAGAAAAGCTGAGAAGCTTCACCATAGAGCTCATTTTCTTCACACCCTTGAATCAGGGTTTCATACAAGATAGAACTTCCACTAAATGAACCAAATCCCCTAGTATTAGTATATTCCTTCAAGGCAGCATCCAATTGGTGAGCCTTGCTAAGTATGACAACCAATGCTTCAGTTAACAGTTGCTTTGAGCCAGGAGCATGTTCTCTCAAGAATTCAAGCAATTCACGTGCTTCTAAGTGCCTTCCGGACGAACTATATGAACTCAAGATAGATACCAAATTCTCACGTTCCAGTTCATAGCCTTTGCTAATGGCCAATCTCAACATTTTAGCAGCATGGTCATAGCATCCCCCCTTAACAAGAATGGAAGAAATAACTTGTGGATTCATACCACACAATTCTTCCATATCCCTCATCACTTTTTCAATACATTCCAAATTGTTTTCCCTCACAAATACTCGGAGCATGAACTCATAAAGGGCATGATCAGGTGTGAAGCCATCACACACCATTTTTCGATACAATACCATTGCCTTTTTTGTATCATTGAACCGCAATAAGATATCCAACATAACTGAGTATGCTAGATGATCAGCCCTAATCCCAGACCTAAGCATGCAATCAAATGTCTCTTCAGCCTCTGCCCGCATCCCAACTTTTGCATACCCACAAATTAAAGCACTATAAGTCCGCAAAGTGGGTTTAACTCCTGCATCCAACATCTCTGACATCACATTTGCAGCCTCCATTATCTTACTCGCTTTCCCAAGTGAATCAATCAAAACAGTGTATGTAATCGCATCAGGATTTCGAACTGACAATTTCATGTCCTTGTAAAGCTGCAATGCTAAATCATGTCGGCCCTGCTTCCCATACATGTGGATTACAGTATTGTATGTCATCTCATCTTTACCAAACCCCATTTTTATCATTTCTTCCCAAACCTCCTTCACCTTCTCCACATTCCCTTCTCTTGCAAAAGCATATAACAAAGAATTATACGTCACCGCATCAGCCAAAAACCCTTTTGACTCCAAATCGTTAAATAGCTGCATAGCTTTGCTAGACAGTCCACATCTCCCATACACTGAAATCATAGCATTATAAGTCCATAAATCAGGCTGGCAACTATGTTCCTCCATATCATTGTAAACCTTCACAGCCTCCTCCAAATTTGATTCACGGGAACAAGCACTAATAAGAGTATTGTAAGTTATTATATCCGGCCTAAGTCCTGACCTCCTTACCTCATTCAAAAGATCAATAGCCAAGTTAGGCACCATAGCACCCGACTTCAAACGGGCATTAATCAAAGTATTGAAACTCACAAGGTCTGGCTCACACCCTCTTTCGCGCATTAAATCAAGCAGTTCTTGAACCTTATTGAACCTCCCATTCCTCGCATACACACCCATCATGGCATTGTACACTTGGACAGTATTACCAACCGCAGACTCTGTCCTGGAAAAAATCTCCACAGCCAAGGCTTCTTGGTTAGCCTTTCCAAGAATCGACAAGATGGTGGCAAGCATCCGTGCATTCGGGGAGAACCAATGTCGCAAATTCAACCACTCGTACACCTCCAATGCACGTTGCCAGTTCGACCGGCCCACCCATTTCACCACAAAGCAAAAATCAGTGGGAGTCATCTGAACCTTCCGGTCATCCAACACATCAGCCACAAACTCCTCAGATTTCAATCCTAAAATCCTATCAGTCAAGAATTGCGCTCTCTCCCTCCAATCTTTAGCTCTCTTAAGGGCCAATTTAGTCATTTTCTTAAACTTAGTCTTGCTAGGCCTCCCCAATACTTGTTGGGTTTCATCATTCATATTCAAAGATTCTGATTCTACACCATCATTCCCATTCTGGGTTTTCTCTTTTGTCTCAGAATCCGAGGTTTTTACAGACAAACCAGCATCCTCGACAACATGGGTCAGAGGAGATGGAAATGTGAATTGGGTCTGAGAAGATTGGTAAGTTTCAGTGAGTTTCAAGTGGGGCCATCTCACTGACGGAGAGGCTCTGCTATAGCTAAATTTCTGAGTGTTACTGTTACCACTACTCCTATTGTCATTATTAACAGTCACTGGGTCAGAACCAGTGCTTGTAGTATCAGCAGCAGCAGTAGTAGTAGTAGAAGTAGCAGAATTTGAAGAACAAGAAATAAAGAAGGTTTTGCATTTGCATACCTTAGTAGATGGGTCTGGTGAGTGTAGTATTAAGGTTGATGAGGTAAAGGCCAGCGTTGGTGAGGAAACCATAGCCTCAGTCAGCTCAGTTGGTTTGGTTCAAGCTTGGGGGAGATATATATTGCTAACAGATATTTCGTTTTGGCTTGGCGCGGAGAGAGAGAGAGAGAGAGAGAGAGAGCAGCTGGTGGATTTCAATCAATCCAAACGGACCGTAAATTGGTGGATTTCAGGTCAAATTTTATAAGTGGGCCGTATTGGGCTCTGAACAGCTGCTCTTTTTTTTTTTAAAATAATTCTTTTATAAATAATTTTTTTTTTAAAGTCAAGAATTCATTTGTATTTAACATGAGCTGTAATTTGCCACATAAAATGACAAAACTTGTGTTACAATTCGCTCACATTGTGAGTGGGGGAGATTCGTCTCTACATTGACCTACTATTACACATTTACCACTCACAATTCGCTATATAGGCAAGTTGTGACATAAATTGTGTCATTTTATGTGACACCAGCATTATTCATGGGTGATCTACCACCCCACGCTTTCGATCTCTCACTATGTGAGACGTTTTTTTTTTTTTTTGATGGTGGGTTTTTTTTTTTGGTTGTTGTTGTGGGTTTTATTGTTGTGGCTATTGCTTGATTTTCATGGGTTGTGGTGGTGGCTTTTTTTGTTGTTGCCGGTAGGTTGTGAGGTTTAGGCTTATCTAGAGGGATTGGAGGTTAGGTTTGTTTGATTTGGGATGGGTTTTGAAGTTTGTGAATGTGGTGGGTTATGCGTTAGTTGTGGCAGTGGTACTGTAATTTGGTGGTTGTGGTGGCTGTCGGTGTTGTTGGTGTGGCCGTGTTTGTTGTTGGTGGCCGTTGTTGCGGCAGTGGTGGCTGTGCCGTTGTTGTTAGTGTTGATGAGAGAAGTTTATATATTATTTTAATGTGTTGTAAATATTATTTTAACGTATAGAATTGAAAAATAAAACATCTGATGAATGAGATATTGTAAAATGATGTGGTAAAATAATAAAGTAGATTTTTGGTATGTCAAAATAACATTTTTTATGAAAAAGTTGATGAGAATGCTCTAAGGCATAATTCTAAGCAATAGAATTGCATTGTAATGCCAAATGAATTTGGCATTTATCATATCTCATGAGGTGTAGTATGTTTGGTGCAGCAAATATGCTAAAAATGTTGCATCACACTTATGCCAATGCTTAAAGAATGTCGTGGATTTGGGTATATATTTGTCCTTTTGTCATTTTCAGTTATAAAACACAATTGTGCGTGTGTTTTTATTTATGAAACACAAGTGTGCTTTGTAAAACAAATGCAACCAAGTTTTCAATATTTGCTTGGTTTTGTCTAATGATGGTAGGGACCAGGGACTATTTTTCTCATCTCTAATAGCAGTTAGCACCTTCTCACACTGTTGCTCTTTCTCCAAACCTGTAAGTTTGTTTTACCTTTCAGGTATTTCATGTTTAAGACTTGCATGTTTCACCAATTGGAGCACTGACCCAATAAACATTCATCAAGCCTTTTAAGTTTTAACCTATATAATCTTTGTTCATATCCTGACTTTCTTCTTTCCAGTACATCATTTAAATTCATGCCCTGTCTTGACTTCCTTATTCATACCAAGTACCCGCTTTTTCATCCCAGTTAACTTCTTTCTAAACTCAGTTTTTTTTGGTTTTCCTTATTGTTTAATCTTTTAAGCTTAAGCCCAAAATTACAATTGTTATGGTATAATACTTATGATAGCTGTTTGAATTGACGACGACCCATTTGCTGAAATTGCTGGATTTTGCAATATTGAGCTGCAATTCAGGGTTTAATTAGTAATTGTTGGAAAAAATTGTGTTTTTTTACACATTAAAGTGAAATTAAGAAAACCCACCTGGTGAATTTTCTCTATGATGATATATAGTATCTATTTGGATACACGTTGCGATTTATAATCCGTGTTTTCTCCTCTTTTTTTTGCACGACAACTTTGACACTTGGCTACTGTTCATGTACTGTTTATGAACAGTAGCCGCAGTTGTTGATTTTTTCCTTGTGAACAGTGCACCCGTGCACTGTTTATGGGACCCACTTCTTCACTTTTCAGCAACTTTTTCATTAACAATGGGTCCTACGGTACTATTTACACATTTAAAAATTATTTTGCTATAGTGTTTTCAGTTTTCAACAATAAGTTCTATCCAAACGGACCCATAGTGTTGCAATTAGGTGTGCATTTATTGTTAGAGTTGAAATCTAGATTTGAAACCTTAAAAAAAAAAAAAAAAAATTTGAAATTTGGGTGCTTTTAAGGTAGACTTTTTTATTTTTATTTTTTTGTGGTATTTTGTTTTCACATAGATTTTGTGTGACATTGTTTTTTTGTTTTTTGTTTTTCCTAATCTTGTGTAACATTGCTGTATTTCTTTTTGCCCCTTTTGGCTTTGAAATTCATGATTTTGCACATTTTCTCATTTTTTTTTAAAAAAAATTTATGGTCTTTGTTTTGACGTGTGAATCAGGGCCAGATAAAATATGGTATTGATATGTACTAATGTGGGTGTCCTGAACTCTTACAGTATTTTACTATTTCTTTGAGTACGTGTAGTCCTCATATCTCTGACACAAGATAATTATAGGTAAGGTAAATTATAAGGAGAATAATGAAAACAACAAGAAATAATAGAATAATAAAGGGATTAGAAACACAAATTGACGTTTTCCTTATACAATATTTGCTCCCACTCAAGTGTTGTTAAAGTGTTTCTGTAAATTTGTCCCCATGATACAGCTAAGTCAAGAATTCTACAAGAAGTAAATATTGAAAATTCTTGTAAATTTAGAAGTGGTGTGTAGTTAGTATAAAATTTGAATACGAAATCACTATTTAATGTCATTCTCCAAAAAAAAAAATCACAATTTAACGTCAATGGCACTTTTTTTTTAATTTTTTTTTATAAGTAATAAAAATAGTATTAATCAATAAGAAAAAGCAAATAAAGCAAAATAAGGTGTTCATGATGGTGAACACAAGAAAAAGCAACAAACAAGAACAAAGATAGAAAAAACAACTTAAGGGACAATTCTAAGAGAAGAAGGAAACTCAATGATGGAAGAACAATTTGATGAACCTCAGCACCTAGACCAATCAAAAAGAGTTCTCTAGCATAGAGCTTGCAACTGAACAAACAATTTCTCTTTAGCCTCAAAAGAGCGCCGATTTCTTTCCATTTTAACAATCCATATCAAATAGCCAAGAACCATATTCCATATGTCCGAATTAAATTTCCCCGATTACTAACTCCTACAAAACACCAAACTTTCCATGAAACTCGGCATGACCCATTCGATCTTGAACACCTAAAGCATATGCACCCACAAAAAATGAGCTACAAGACAATGGAGGAGAAGATGATCCATATATTTTTCATTACAACAGCACATACAACATCGATTGGTGCAAAGTGAGACCCCAAGGCATCAAATTATCCAAGGTACGGATCCGACCATGAACTGTGGTCCACATGAAGAAAGCAACCCTTTTAGGAACCTTAACTTTCCAAATACCCTTCCAAGGGAAATTAGGGATAGAAGCACCCTAGATCTTATTGTAATAGGACTGAATATCAAACTTCCCATTCCCATTAAGACACCCTAGGGAACTATCGCACATAACACCCCAAAGAATCTAAGATTGAATGAAATCAAGGAAGAAGAAGGCAGCGTCTAATTCTCTATTGTGCAAGTTCCTAGAAAATCTCAAATTCCAAATTCTCTCATTTCCACCGTGCTGATAACACAAAACATCAGAAATGCAATCTTGTCATTTGAACATGCATAAAACTAAGGATAGAGCATTTTAAGTGAGATATCCCCAACCAACCTATCATGCCAAAAAATAATAAAAGAAGCATCACCCACCACTAGGGCTAAATGTTTGGAGAATATCTCCCAACCTTCATTAATACCATGCCATAGACCACACCCGTGAGCCCTTTTGCAAACTTTTGCATTCCACCCCCCTTTTGACCATTCAAAAAGCATCTTAGGAGAGTCACGGTGGTACACAATCCAAGTTAGAACCAAAACATAGCCATTAGAGACAAGAAAACCACACCAATTTAAGCATAATTGAAAAATTTAGGACACGAGTTCTTATTGACACTTAGTCATAGGAACACAAATTGGCAATTTGACACATGTGCGCATTCTTCACAAAGACATAGGTGCGATCGGTACCTATGTGTACATTCTTGGCTTTCGTTTTGTTTTTAAAAAATGATTTTCTTCACTTCCTATTCTTTTCTAAGCATCTTTACTCTCCTATATTACCTTCATTTTATATACCTATATATAAACAGATGTTTGTCACTGATGATGCACAAAAATTGTTAACGAGTTGATGGCTCCTAATTGCACTGATGGGTACCTAAAGTATGGGAAAACAAGAACCAAACAGAAGACACCAGTGTGGTACCGATCAAAGACCCTCCAAAGGTTAAGTTAGTGAAAGAGAAATCTCTAAGAACTCTATAGTGAAAGAGCTAGGGATTTCCTGCATACCTGAGAAAGAGGAGGTCTGGTGCTTATATAGTGGCAAGTAGTGAACTAAGATCCCTCAAATGTAAGAATTTTTCCTTGTAGGGAAGATCTGGTATTAGGGTTTCTGAGATGATGTGATGGGATTATTTGAGGACTTGCTAAGGTGACTGTCCACAACTGAGTTTGAATTATTTTTAATCCAAGCATTGTTTATTTGGAATCAGTGGAATATAGTTATACATGGAGGGAAATTAAAGGAATTGGTTAGCTAAATAAAAGATCAAAGGATTATTTGGAAGAATTTCACCAAGCAAAAAAAGACCAGTTGAACATTCTAGATACAAATGTAAGTGTAATTGCATGGCATCCTCCTCCTGGATTGGTCTTCAATTGAACTTTGATGCTGCAATTTTCTAGGACTTGAACAGCTCAGGATTTGGTCCAATGATTCAGAATGTTAAGGGAGAGGTGATGGCGGCTATGTCGGCTAAGGGTCCACCCGTGAGAGATAGTGAAGAGGCTAAAGTTTTGGCATATAGAAAAGCTTTGGAGTTTGCTACTGGCTTGGGTTTTTCAGAATTGGTTGTTGAGGGAGACAATGCCAATGTCATGGGCTCCATCTCTACCACTGGTGTAAGCCAGTCTCAATTAGGCCATATTATTGAGGACATTCAAAGTCTTGCTCTTGGACTTCATTGGATGAATGTTAGCCATGTAAAACGGGGTGAAAATACTGTGGCCATTCTTTGGCTTGGTATGTTAGGAATATTACTGAGGATATGTTCTAGATGGAGGACTCTCCTTCACCAGCTTGGGAAGATTATACTATGATTCCTTATCTTTTCATTGAACGAAAATTGAGTTTGTTTTAAAAAACACAGGTACAAATACAAACACATTTATGATAACAATTATACACTACACGTGGTAGAAAGGTTTAAAAAGATAACGTTAATTATTAATTGTTGCCAGGGCAGAGCCAAAAATTTTGGTTTGAGGGGGCTAAATTCTGATACTAGTATATTAGTTAAGGATTAACTCAAGCCCACACACACATGCGCACACACACACATGTATATATATACAAATTAATTTTCTAAGAGAACTTATCATCTTCTAAATTTTAATGAATATATGAAAGTCATGTACATATATTAAACGTGTATAAAAATATAATGTAGTATCTCCTATCAAAATTATGCTTGATGATGATGTTTCATATAATAAAATTAATCTTTTATCATCTCCATACTGAAATTTGAAGATTTTAATTTTTAATGGAACCAATGAAGTCTTCAAGTTCAAGAATAATGCAAGACTTAACGCATACAAGAGCATAATTAAAACCAAAAAAATGCATCTTGTCTCTATAACTACTTGACCAATTGGTCTTTTTACTTTGGAAATTTTTATTTTAAGTGCATAACAATTTAAACCCTATATCTTTAAAATTAACAAATTTAAACTTTATATATAGTTGAAAAGTAATAAATTAATTTTTTAGGTTTCAAAAAGTAATAAATTAAACCCTCAACTTATATTAAATCTCAAACACAATACGTTGAATTTTAATTTGTTACTTTATGAAAGATCAAGATTAAATTTGTTACTTTTTGAAACATCAAAGTTAAATTTTTTATTTCTCAAACTACATAGTTTAATCTATTAAACCACTTAAATTATATGATTTTAAATATAACCTATCTTTCTTTTACGAGCACCACTAAAATGACTCAAAATTTGGAGGGCCAACTTCAATTTTTGCAAACTACATTTTTAAAAATGTATATAATATACATTCTATAAACACTGATATTGTTGCACACAACTAATTATATATGTGTGTGTGTGTGTGTGTGTGTGTGTGTGTGTGTATAGCCATACATACAAACTGTGAAATTGTGTTTTCAGAGCATAATTTTACCATTTTAATTGAAATTGTGATTCAAAACAAGACTTTAGCCTATGTGTATGTACAAACTGTGTGTAATAATCAATACATAAAGGATTTTTTTATTTTATATTTTATTTTCTAAGATAGAAATAATACTCTATCCTAATCTAAGCATATGTGTATGAAGGTTCCTCCCAGATATATATTCTCAGACTCTGTCCCATGTCTCCCTTACCATACAAGTACATGTTCTTGTAAAGTGATCATCATACTAAGGGTGAGCATTGGTAAGGATAATACACTTTAAATGCTATCTATCAACTCCAAAGGAGGCAAGGAGTGAGTGAGTTAAGCTTAAAAGAAGAAAAGAGTGGCACAGGAAAAGGGTAAAAAAAGATAAGCAAGGAGTACATAATATGAGTTCATTCTTGATTTAATTTAAGGACTACATGATTCTTGAAGAGAAAAAAGAAATTAAGGAGTACATGCATGATATGATGAGCTTATTCTTTATTTTGCACCAGAAAAGGCATCATGCAAATTTGCAAGATTATGGATACTGCTAATTTTGACAGATTCCAGTTATACCATTTAATGTACTTATCACCCGTAGAGCAATTAGATTGAGTTAGAGACTTGCGAGGGCCAGTGTCTTTGATACTCCAAAAAAATTTGTGCAAGTTATGTCTCTTTAGGCTTCAAAAATATTAAACCAATGTAATTTCTTATCACCTTACTAATACATGCTACAGTAGAATAGTGTGGTAGCCCAAAGGTTAGGATGGAAAGAGAATTGGTATGAGTTGGTAGGGACGAGTACTCTTGACCCAAGATCATCATTCTTCGATTTACAATGAAAGTTAAGCCATTGTTTGTACTTAAACAATCAGTGATATGAACTGCTGTTGGAGGATCACATTCACAGAGAGACATTAGCAACATAAGGGTTGTCGGTAGTAATAAAACTCTTCCGAGTGGACTCATGATGTTTGTAATTCCTTTTTGGTACTTTGAGATAATTATTGATTATTTGCTTATTTATAGAGTCAGATAGAGACCAAATATAACGAAATCCCATTTAGAATATCCTCATGTCGCAAAATGAGATTGGTTCAATCTTCTAATATGGGAAAAATGTAACTGCTTAGTGCAAACCTTCCATATATGTAAGATGCTAAAATCAATTTTGTAACTGAAATTGTTTCGATATGATCATAGAAAAGAAAATTTTGATTTTGATTAATAGCGGTTTATCGTTTAAGAGTTCGGCAATATATATATATACACACGTGTGTGTGTGTATTTATTTATAAATATATATTTTGAAATTCACGTATTTTTAAGCGCAAATATTAGTTTTAGTACATTAACTAAATAATACATTTTAGACTTATTTTTTATTGTAAGGTCCAAAAGATTAATATAGCCTGAATTACCCAAAATATCTTTGGCATATTTAGATAATTAATTTGGTACAGTTACGAGTAGTGCTGGTACTAATTGAAAGGTTATTATTGGGTACTTTGTGAGTATACTCTCTCCCACTCACATAAAGGTGGGTCCCACCCACCATGCAGCATACTCTCATATGAGAGGGAAGTAGTATACTCCCGGTATATCTAATAAGTTTCCTTGATTGAAAACCTTGATTTAAAGGTTGGCTTATATAGTAATAATGGTATAGACTATATCGTAATTATTTATATAATTTAATTATAACAACAAATGGGTGGGGGATTCAAACCATGATTCTACATGTAATAATTGAGATTCATGTACAATCCTTTTAAATACAAAGAATTTTACAAAACTTGTTTGATGTATGATAACAATTTGACATAAAAGTTTGATATATAGGTAATTCATGCCATTCCAATAAATGGATTCATCAGAAGCTCTATGTGAGAGCGATAGATGTGAAGAATTTTTATAGATATATTAAAAGGTTACATGAGTTTGAATCTACATTTTAGAAAAAAAAAAAAACATGTGATGAACTCTTTATTTTTGCTAGTTATTTGAAAATATACCTTTTGGAAAAAACCATAATGATTTTTAAGAATTGCATTTAAAAAAGTATTTATTAAAACATATTTAAGCCATTGGTAATCTAAAGTATTATTGCTTGGAAGAAACTCAATGAGAAAATGTGTATATATTTTTTTGCGATATGTAAAAAGTACTCAATAAATTGTGATTTGATAACGTACATTATTCTTGATTCTAAAGATGCATTTCTCCTTGATTTTATAAAATGGGTTTGCCAGATAATTACTAATACTTAACTTATAAACCTATGACATCTGTGGGGGGTAAAAGGACATTGGCGGGTATGTGGGCCTTTGGGCCGTGTAAGAAATGCCGATCTGCTCCTGAGTTAAGCATTTGTAAGTATTATGAGTCAGCCTATACGCCGAGGACCCGAGGACCTGTCTGAGGGTGAGTTCATCCTCGGACGGACACAAAGGAACCATGGACTCTGTTGTAAAGGTTAAGGAACGACACGGTGAGGACCAACGGTTAAAAAGGGGTTACCCCCTGAACAACCTAGAAGCACCGATGTTAGAGATATACGCAAGTTAAAGACTGTCACCTCCACATTAAAGACCCTGCACCTACCACCCTGGCCGCATTAATGGGGAAGTGACACTTAAATAGTGGAAGTGAAACTTCTGGTTACTATTCAAAGGCACTGAGAAAAGAAATATCTAGGCTAAGGGGGAATGGGAGCAACACGTGTACAGAGTATCAAAAAGATGAGTATTTAAGGAAAAACCTAGAACAGGAATAGGGATCCCTCCCTTTTTTGTAACCTAAAGAAAAACAAAGGAAAGAGAAATAATATAAGAACAGCTCTCGGCTTACGTCCGAGGAGGTTGATTTGCAATATTCCTTGTTATTTTCGAGTATTTGTAACTTTAGGCTTGTCATATAATCCTTAAACACTTCTAACCTGGGTTTCAAACCCACACTCTACAAATTCTTATTGTCTAAGGCTCATTGGGCTTGGGCCTATAACTGTTCTTAGGGCCAGGTACAATTGTGCACTTACAACATCTATTTCAAAATTGATATTGTAAACACAAATTTTTCAATTGAAGAAAAATCAAACAAATTAAAAAAAATGAGTTCTACAAATATATTTTTTGTATTAATCAAGTAATGAGTTCAATCTCAGTTTTGACAAATGCTCCTCTGATTCTATCTTCTTTATGGTCTTGACTCAAACGCGAAATTTTTTTCAATTTGGTTGAAAGATGGATCAAATGGTCTTCACAACGAATCTCTGGCTTTAAGCTTGTTAGAGATTTGTTGTCCTTCAAGTTCTTCAAGCCCTTCGAATGTTCTTCAAGTTCTTCAAATGTTCTTCAAGTTCTTCAAAGATTTTTCGAGTTCTTCAAAGATTCTTGAGACAGAATTTCTCCAAAGCTTGGGCCTCTTGAAAACTTCCTCTTTTAAAATGAAAGGGGATGTCCTCTATTTATAGTGATTTTAGAGGATAAGTTCCACTTTGAGTTGATATGCTTGAAAGTATGTAGTAGACTTTTGATTGGCCCAAATTCTTCTTAGAGATATCTCTATTTATCTATATCATATTTTTGATAAAGATAATAATCAACAAAGATAAATCATTATCTCTATTTAGTTTATTTTAATAAAGATAATTATCCATAAATTTTGAATAGAAAGTTTATCTTTATCTTGTGGGCCAAATGACATGTGGCAAATTTTGATATGCCAGTGTGATGTCAATTTGGATGACACATGTCATTATCTAATTTAATTAATTTAATGACATTAATTTGGAATTTGCCACTAAATTTTAATGTGGCATTTTATAATTGGCTTAAAATTTTGCCTCTTATAGATATCTATCATCAAGTTGTGTGTAGGAAGTTTGAACGCAAAATCTTTTATTTGATGACAAGATTTTATCAGTTAAGCTAATTGAAAATGCAATTTTTTTTTGAGGATCACAAATACTTAACTTATTATCAATCTAGTCCGAGGTACAGATACACTCAAATCAATACTAAACAACATGTTGGGGCGTCTACTTATAATTGGATTACAACACTTAAACATCAGATGTTTCAAATGCTAAATTTTTAGCATTCAGCACACGATACACCAAAAACTCAGCCATATCAAATATTTTAGATGTCAAAAAATTTGGGTTGAAACTAAAGTTGGTGGATTTCAGGTCAAGTTTGATAAGTGGGCTATATTGGGCACTCTTCATAGTTGCTCTTTCTCTCTCTCTCTCTCTCTCTCTCTCTCTCTCAATAAATAAGGAATCCATTTTATTCTAAAAACTCACTTAGTGTATAAAACACTTGTGAATGTTTAGACCCTCAAATACAAATTTTCCAATACAAGCCTATATTTAAACAATATATGTGCGGAATATGTAATATAAACAATACCAAAATCAGCAAACTCTTAAAGCCATTAATTAATCACAACTAGTAGAAATTAAAAGCTAAGAGTAAGGGAAAGAGAGATGCAAACACAAGATAATATTGCCATGTGTTATTGAAGAGGAAACCGAAGAACTCTGCAAAAAACCTCTCCGCCGCCCTCCAAGTGGTAAATGACCCACTAGAAAATTAGTTGGCACACACAAATAGCAATAGACCCTCCAAGCCTAATCTACCCAATGCACCTAAGCCCTTCAAGCTTCTTCCTCCAACAAGATTATGCTGAATTGTGTCTTCTCTAACTTACCAGATCCCGTAATTAGCCCATTGCATCAATTGGTTCTCTCTTGAACTACTTCCTAAACACCAAGAACTTTCTCACTATTTTGAATTTGGTGAGGTAAGGATTTGGCTTATGATCCTCTCATGGGTATGACAATGGAGAGGATGAGAGTAGAGGAATTTGGAGAATCAAGTGTATAAGATTGTAGATGAATCAATCTTGTTTTTCTCTAGGGTTTCTCTCTCAAAATTCTCTCTTGAAGCTCTCTACATTTCGTGAGTATAAGGGTATTTATAGTAGGGTATGAGATGGAATGTGAAAAATCACTTTTAAGCAAAATAGGGTGCATTTGCAAGTCACTCGCGACTGGGATGAGTAGCGAGTTCCAGTCGCGAGTTACCAGACTAGGCTAGACTATACTTTTTGTTCTGTAGTGATCTAGCTGTTCGGACTCTTCATCTTCTTGCATGCTTTGAGTGTGCTTCATTTTGGCGAGTCACCACTCGAGAGTTCCAGTCGCGAGTCACCTTCTTGTTGCACACTCTTGATAAAATCTTCACACTCCTCACACACAACCCTAACATTATTCCCACCTAAATACAGGGTTTCTAAGTACAAGTGAATTTTGGCATGGAATAAAGCCAACACATAGTTGAATAAATTCAACTTTACATATTCCATATAAGAGGGTGTTTTACAAATTAAATAGTCAAACATAGGTTCCAGTAACTCGGCCAGTAAAATTTCTTATAATCGAATGGGATATATGGTTTTTGAACCCCGCTTACACCAAAAATCGATTGATGTCTTGGCATGATAATGATAATAATGAGTATTTATCATGGAGCAGATGTCATAAGTTAAAATTTAATTATATCAATCAAAGATTTTAAAAAAAAAACAGAAAAATGTTCAGACCGGTTGTTAATAATATTCTTTTTTTGTATTGATGTGGGTGTCCGGAACTCTTATAGTATTTGACTATTCCTCTGAGTATGCATAGTCCTCACATCTCACACATGAGATAATTATAGGCCGGGTAAATTATAACAAGAACAATGAAAAGAACAAGAAATAATAGAATAATAAAGGGCTTAGAAGCATAAATTGACAATATTTTTACAAAATATTTGGCCCCACTCAAGTGTTGCTAAATGGTTTCTACAAATTTGTTGTCATGATACAACTAAGTCAAGAATTCTACAAGAAGTAAATATGGAGAATTCTTTTCTTGGATATATAAGTAGTGATTATCACACGTGGCATAACATATTTTCTTTTCTTGGATTTTTATCACTTTTTTTTCATAACATGGTTCCCAAATATATGCATACCACGTTCTAACCCAAGAAGATGCATTCAAGGCCAAGAAGATGTGATGGGATTATTTGAGGACTTGCTAAGGCGACTGTCCATAGTTGAATTTGAATTATTTTTAATCCAAGCATGGTTTATTTCGAACTAGAGGAATGCAGTTATACATGGAGGGAAATTATAGGAACCGAGTTGGCTAAATAAAAGATCAAGGTATTATTTTGAAGAATTTCACCAAGCACACACCTAGTTGATCATTCCACATATATGAATATGAGTGTAATTGCAAGACTCCTCCTCCTGCATCGATCTTCAAATTGAACTTTGATGCTGCAATTTTCTCGAACTTGAACAGCTCAGGATTTGGTGCAACAATCCAGAATGTGAAGGGAGAGGTGATGGTGGCTATGTCGGCTATGGGTCCACCCATGGGAGATAACATAGAGGCTGTAATTATACGATTTTAAATATAATTTCTATTTCTTTTAATAGCACCATTGGAATGACTCAAAATTTTTGGGGGCCAACTTCAATTTTTGAAACTATATTTTTTAAAATCGAAATAATATACATAAACTCTGGCCCTTGTTTCCTTCACCTTACAAGTACATGTTCTTGTAGACTGATCTGTCACGCTAAGGGTGAGCATTGGTAAAGATAGCAAACTTAAAATGCTATCAATCAACTCCAAAGGAGGCAAGGAGTGAGTGAGTTAAGCTTAAAAGAAGAGTAGAGTGGCGGGAAAAGGGTAAAAAAAGATAAGCAAGGAGTGCATAATATGAGTTCATTCTTGATTTAAATTAAGGACTACACGATTCTTGAAAAGAAAAAAGAAATTAAGGAGTACATGCATGATATGATGAGCTTATTCTTTGTTTTGCACCAGAAAAGGCATCATGCAAATGTTAAGATTAGTGTCTTTAAATCCTATTGTATGACACTATGTATGATATTATGTATGACATTATGTATGACATGATGTATAACTTAATATTATGATTGATAAAGTTGTTTTATTATTATTATCTAAAATAATGGTAACATGAATGCGAGACATTATCATATAGTCCATGAGATGCATTGTATGTGATTTATGTGAAAAGTCACAGAAGATGTAAATCGCAAGTTTTTTGTGAACTCAGAATTTATAGTTCGTAGTCGGTGATGAAATTGGGTATTTCATCTGTGAAAACTATCAAGTATCAACTAAGATGATTTGTCTTGATCATGGAAATGAAGACTTCTAGTTGATATGTTGATATGTTTTAAGAGTTAAGACATATTGAACAGGATCGCTGTGAGATTTATTATTCTCCTAACGACTGTCAAATGAATAATAAATCTCACGACTTTTATTTGCATAAACTCTTAATCCTGAGAGAATAACGAACTTGATCATGAGGTATGGGTTGCTTTGATATATTAGGAGTGAGATCTAAAGTGACGGTCAAAACCTCAGTATGTTGGGCAGCCACATTTAGTGTTGATGAAACATTTATTCTCAAGATGAAATTCATAGTCTCTTGATGGAGATATAAAATATTCCCTTGAGATAAGTTTAATGGGTTCAGTTATTCAGAGAGTTCAGCCTAACCACTTTAATAAGAAATTACTAAAGTATATATTTATGAAATTGGATTTCATAAATATATAATGAATAATTTTAAAGAATTAAACCGAGTACTTAAGGATAAGATGTAGTAATTTACAAAGTGGTAGTCTACATTTATGATTTTGTGTTATTACGAATATTTTATGAAGGGGTTGCATGTATAATAAAGTCTTGGGATATAATTTATTAATAAGGTTTAGAGTGCAATTATATTTATATAGTGGTATTAAATATAATTAATGGTAACTTTGGACTTGTCAAGAATTGACGGAAAAGCCCAAGGCCCATTGGAGCTAGTATCTTATTGGTCCCTTTTGGTCCCACTCCAAGCCACACACTAAAGTCCAATTGAAAAGACCCAATAGGCCAGTTCAATTAAATAATCAGTTAGTTATAAAGAGAGAAACATACAGAATTTTTATTAGTGAAATAAGAAACGGTGTGTGAGAAAGTGTGAGACACACTTTCATTCTCCTTTGAAAACTAATTGAGAGACCATACATCTTGGGCATAAAGTGGAATTTGAGTGAAGATTAAAAGTATTCCCAAGTGCTTCTAATCTTTGTTTTGAATTTCTCCACACCAAAGTAAACCATCTTGTTCTTAAATTCTAAAATTTACATAGTACACGTTATCAATCATGAATGAAATAGATCCTTATTTGTTACTTTTGCTATGTGTTTTGTATGAGATACAAAACTAGAAATTTTCCTTCAGCAAATTTGCAAGATTATGGATACTGCTCATTTTGACAGATTCCAGTTATATCATTTAACGTACTTATCACCCGCAGAGCAATTAGGTTGAGTTAGAGACTTGCAAGGGCCAGTGTCTTTGATACTCCAAAAACAATCTGTGCAAGTTATGTCTCTTTGGGCTTTGAAAATATTAAACCAATGTAATTTCTTATCACCTTGCTAATACATGCTACAATAGAATAGTGTGGTAGCCCAAAGGTTAGGATGGAAAGAGAATTGGTATGAGTTGGTAGGGACGAGTACTCTTGACCCAAGATCATCATTCTTCAATTTACAATGAAAGTTAAGCCATTGTTTGTTATTCAAACAATCAGTGATACGAACTGTTGTTGGAGGATCACATTCACAGAGAGACATTAGCAACATAAGGGTTGTCGGTAGTAATAAAACTCTTCCAAGTGGACTCATGATGTTTGTAATTCCTTTTTGGTACTTTGAGATAATTATTGATTATTTGCTTATTTATAGGGCTAGATAGAGACCAAATATAACGGAATCCCATTTGGAATATCCCCATGTCGTAAAATGAGATTGGTTCAATCTTCTAATATGGGAAAAATGTAATTTCTTAGTGCAAACCCTCCATATATGTAAGATGCTAAAATCAATTTTGTAACTAAAATAAAATCAAATTTGTAACTGAAATTGTTTCGATATGATCACAGAAAAGAAATATTTTGATTTTGATTAATAGCGGTTTATCATTTCAGAGTTATGGCAATATATATGTGTGTATTTATTTATAAATATATAGTTTGAAATTCACATATTTTTTAAGCACAAATATTAGTTTTAGTACATTAACTAAATAATACATTTTAGAATTATTTTCTATTGTAAGGCCCAAAACATTAATATAGCCCGAATTACCCACAATATCTTTGGCACATTTCGATAATTAATTCTGTATGGTTTAGAGGAGTGTTGGTACTAATTGAAGGCTTATTATTGGGTACTCCGCAAGCATACTCTCTCCCACTCATATAAAGGTGGGCCCCACCCATCATGGAGCATACCTCCATATGAGAGGGAAGTAGTATACTCCCGGTGTATCTAATAAGTTTCCTTGATTGAATACCTTGATTTAAAGGTTAGCTTGTATAGTAATAATGGTATAGACTATATCGTAATTATTTATATAATTATTAGAACAAATGGGCGGGGATTCAAACCATGATTCTACATGTAATAATTGAGATTCATGTACAATCCTTTTAAATACAAAGAATTTTACAAAACTTGTTTGATGTATGATAAAAATTTGACACAAAAGTCTAATATATAGGTAATTCATGTCATTGTAGTAAATGGATTCATCAGAAGCTCTATGTGAGAGAGAGAGATGTGAAGAATTTTTATAGATATATTAAAAGGTTACATGAGTTTGATTATACTTTTTTAGGAAAAAAAATACATGTAACAAACTCTTTATTTTTGCTAGTTATTTGAAAATATACCTTTTGGAAAAAAAAACATAATGAATTTTAAGAATTGCATTTAAAAAAGTATTTATTAAAACATATTTAAGCCATTAGTAATCTAAAGTATTATTGTTTGGAAGAAACTCAATGTGAAAATGTGTGTGTGTATATATATATATATGTATATATATATATATATATTTGCGATATGTAAAAAGTACTCAATAAATTGTGATTTCATAACGTACATTATTCTTGGTTCTAAAGATGCATTTTTGCTTGATTTTATAACATGGGTTTGCCAGATAATTGCTAATACTTAACTTATTAACCTATGACATCTATTTCAAAATTGATATTTATCATCAAGTTGTGTGCAGGGAGTTTGAACCCAAAATCTTTTATTTGACGACAAGACTTTATTAGTTAAGCTAATTGAAAATGCAATTTTTTTTTTGAGGATCACAAATACTTAACTTATTATCAATCTAGTCTGAGGTACAGACACACTCAAATCCATACTAAACAACATGTTGGGGCGTCTACTTATAATTGGATTACAACACTTAAACATCGGAGGTCCTAAATGCTAAATTTTTAGCATTTCACACATGATACACCAAACACTCAGCCATATCAAATATTTAAATGTCAAAAAATTTGGGTTGAAACTAAAGTTGGTGGATTTTAGGTCAAGTTTGATAAGTGGGCAATATTGGGCGCTGTTCATAGTTGCTCTCTCTCTCTCTCTCTCTCTCTCTCTCTCTCAATAAATAAGGAATCCATTTTATTTTGAAAACTCACTTAGTGTATAAAACACCTATAAATGTTTAGACCCTCAAATACAAATTTTCCAATATAAGTTTATATTCAAACAATATATGTGTGGAATATGAAATATAAGCAATACCCAAATTAGCAAACTCTCAAAGCCATTAATTAATCACAACCAGCAGAAATTAAAAGCTAAGAGTAAGGGAAAGAGAGATGCAAATACAAGATAATACCGGCACATGTTATTGAAGAGGAAACTAAAGAACTCGGCGAAAAACCTCTCCGCCACCTTCCAAGCAGTAAATGATCCACTAAAAAATCAGTTGGCATAAACGAATTGCAATAGACCTTCCAAGCCTAATCTACCCAATGCACCTAAGCCCTCCAAGTTTCTTGCTCCAACAAGATTACGCCGAATTGCGTCTTCTCTAGCTTACCGGATCTCACAATTAGCCCATTGCATCAATCAAAATGAATTGGTTCTCTCTTGAACGGCTTCCCAAACACTAAGAACTTTCTCACTATTTTGAATTTGGTGAGGTAATGATTTGGCTTATGATCCTCTCATAGGTATGACAATGGAGAGGATGAAAGTAGAGGAATTTAGATAATCAAGTGTATAAGATTGTGGATGAATCAATCTTGTTTTTCTCTAGGATTTCTCTCTTAAAATTCTCTCTGGAAGCTCCCTACATTTTATGGGTATAAGAGTATTTATAGTAGGGTATGAGATGAAATGTGAAAAGTAACTTTTCAGCAAAATAGGGTGCACTGGCAAGTCACTAGCAATTGGGATGAGTCACGAGTTCCAGTCGCGAGTTACCAGACTAGGCCAGGGTATACTTTTTGTTCTATAGTGGTCTAGTTGTCCTGACTCTTCATCTTCTTGCATGCTTCATACGTGTGCTTCATTTTGGCGAGTCACCACTCACGAGTTAGTCAAGAGTTCCAGTCACGAATCACCTTCTTGTTGCACACTCTTGATCAAATCTTCACACTTTCTCACGCAAAACCCTTACATTATTCCCACCTAAATAAAGGTTTTCTAAATGCTAAATTACATGCAAATTTGGTACAGAATAAAACCAACATATAGTTGAATAAATTCAACTTTACATATTCCATATAAGAGGGTGTTTTACAAATTAAATAGTCAAACATAGGTTCCAGTAACTCGGCCAGTGAAATTTCTTATAATCGAATGGGAGATTTGGTTTTTGAACCCCGCTTACCCCAAAAATCGATTGATATCTTGACATGATAATGATAATAATGAGTATTTATCATGGAACGGATGTCATAAGTTAAAATTTAATTATATCAATCAAAGATTAAAAAAAAAAAACAAAACAAAAAAATGTTCAGATTAGTTGTTAATAATATTCTTTTTTTTGTATTGATGTGGGTGTCCGGAACTCTTATAGTATTTGACTATTCCTCTAAGTATGCATAGTCCTCACATCTCACACATGAGATAATTATAGGTAAGGTAAATTATAACAAGAACAATGAAAAGAACAAGAAATAATAGAATAATAAAGGGCTTAGAAGCACAAATTGACATTTTTTTACAAAATGTTTGTCCCCACTCAAGTGTTGCTAAATGGTTTCTACAAATTTTTTGTCATGATACAACTAAGTCAAGAATTCTACAAGAAGTAAATATGGAGAATTCTTTTTTGGGATATTTAAGTAGTGATTATCACACATGGCATAACATATTTTCTTTTCTTGGATTTTTATCACTTTTTTTTCATAACATGGTTCCCAAATATATGCATACCACGTTCTAACCCAAGAAGATGCATGCAAGGCCAAGAAGATGTGATGGGATTATCTGAGGACTTGCTAAGGTGACTGTCCATAGTTGAGTTTGAATTATTTTTAATCCAAGTATGGTTTATTTCGAACTAGAGGAATGCAGTTATACATGGAAGGAAATTATACAAACCGGGGTTGGCTAAAAAAAAGATCAAGGAATTATTTGGAAGAATTTCACCAAGCACAAACCTAGTGATCATTCTAGATATACGAATATGAGTGTAATTACAGGACATCCTCCTCCTGCATCGATCTTCAAATTGAACTCTGATGCTGCAATTTTCTTAAACTTGAACAGCTCAGGATTTGGTGCAATGATCTAGAATGAGAAGGGAGAGGTGATGACGGCTATGTAAACTACGGGTCCACCTATGGGAAATAGCAAAGAGGCTGTAATTATACGATTTTAAATATAATTTCTCTTTCTTTTAATAGCGCCATTGAAATGACTCAAAATTTTGGGGGGGCCAACTTCAAATTTTGAAACTATATTCTTTAAAATCGAAATAATATACATGTTATAAATAAATTTCTTAAATTTTTGGGGCGGGGGGGGGGGGGGGGGGGGGGATGCTTGTGTCTGGCTCTACCACTAATTGTTTCACACACATTACAAGAAAACTGGCCTATTTCGGTGGGTGCGAAAAATGCCACTATAGGTCGCCTATTGCGGCGCTTTTTTGGCTCACCGCTATGCATGAGATCTATTGCGGCGTACTATTGCGGCAGGCCAGTGACCAGCCGTAATAGACCTACTTTAGTGGCCTTCGGCTTAGATATAGCGGCGAGTCAATGACCTACCGCAATAGACCCTGAAATTGCAGTGGGCATATTGCTGCGGGTGCAAAAATTGCCGCTATATATCACCTATTGCGGCGCATTTTTGGCCCACCGCTATAGATGAGATCTATTGCAGCGTTTTTTGTGACCGCTGCTATAGGTAAGGCTTTTGTATAAAATCAAGTTTTTGTAGTTTACAATAACGCATAAAAGATGAGGTTAAAAATCAAATTGTAAATTACACCCGATTGACATAAAAATTGGCATGCACGTTAAGAACATATAAAACATGTAATCCAACGGTTAGATTTTCAAAATATGAATTTAATAATAAGTTATTAGTTGGTGTAACATTTTTTAGAATTATATTAGATGTAACTTGAACCCAATCCTATATTTCTTAATTCAATGTGAATTTCGATAAATTTACCGTCAGATTACATTATCTTCATGTATTTTTCATGCTTAAAAAATTTCAAGGTGATCAAAGATTAATAGCCATGCCATCAATCAATTATTTAAATTCAAGTTTTTATAATTTAAAATAACGTATAAAAGATAAGTTCAAAAATCAAATGGTAAATTACATCCGATTGGCATGAAAATTGGCATGCATATTAAGAACATATAGAAAATGTGATCCAACAGTTGGATTTTCAAAATATGAATTCAACAATAAGTTATTTCTTGGTGTAACATTTTTTAGAGTTACATCAAGTGTAACTTGAACCCAACCCTATATTTCGTAATTCGATGTGAATTTTGACAAATCTACCGTTAGATTACATTATCTCCATATATTTTTCATGCTTGCAAAATTTCAAGGTGATCAAAGATTAATAGTCATCAATCAATTGTTTAAATTCAAGTTTTTGTAGTTTAAAATAACATATAAAAGATGAGTTCAAAAATCAAATGGTAAATTACATCCAATTGGTATGAAAATTGGCATGCATGTTAAGAACATATAGAAAATGTGATCCAATTGTTGGATTTTCAAAATATGAATTCAATAATAAGTTATTTCTTGGTGTAACATTTTTTAGAGTTACATCAAGCATAACTTGAACCCAGCCCTATATTTCTTAATTCAATGTGAATTTTAACAAATTTACCGTTAGATTACATTATCTTCATATATTTTTCATGCTTAAAAAATTTCAAGATGATCAAAGATTAATAGCCATGTCATCAATCAATTGTTTAAATTCAAGTTTTTGTAGTTTAAAATAACGTATGAAAGATGAGTTCAAAAATCAAATCGTAGAAAATGTGATCCAACGGTTGGATTTCCAAAATATAAATTCAATAATAAGTTATTTCTTGGTGTAATATTTTTTAAAATTACATCAAGTGTAACTTGAACCCAACCCTATATTTCTTAATTCAATGTGAATTTTGACAAATCTACCGTTAGATTACATCATCTTCATATATTTTTCATGCTTAAAAAATTTCAAGATGATCAAAGATTAATAACCATGTCATCAATCAATTGTTTAAATTAAAGTTTTTGTAGTAAAACCTAAAGTGAGTCATTTATTTTTCTTTTTTCTTTTTCTTTGTATTGAAACCTAAAGTGAGTAATTTATATATATATATAAATCTAAAGTAAAATGTTACTTTGTTTTTAAAAAATAGGGTAAAAGATTACTTTGTTTTTATTATCAATTTTATTTTATTTAAAATAATTTTTTTATTTTCATTAATTTACACATGATTCTTAATTAATCAAAAAAATATTAAATATTACTATCTATATTAAATATAAATATAAATATTACTATGTATAAGATATTTATGTATTAAATATTAAATATTACTATTTATAAGATATTCATGTATTAAATATTAAATATTACTATTTATAAGATATTTATGTATTAAATATTAAATATTACTATTTATAAAAGATTTATGTATAAAATATTTATACAGTGGCCATATATGAAAGGCCCTTTTTTAGTGATGGATTGGATGGATCCAAATTATAAAATGGCCGAATGAAAGCCCTTTGGATAATTTTATAGTGAGTTTGCTAGGCACTCAAAATTGAAATGTCATACAATTTAATTGGGACACAATTATTAATATTTCATTCTTGGTTGGCCCCAGCACAAAGAAACTACAAAATCCACCGGATCTTTAGCCAAAGAACATAAAAAAAACAACAAAGAGTAATAAAATAAAATAAAAAGAGAGAAAATAGTTTAGTCCTTAATATAATATTATAGCATGCAACGTGATAAATTAATAGAGCTATTTTGGCCCGGATGATAAATAAGTCCTCCTCAAATAAATAGTCACTTTTATTGTTTTGTTAAAATGGTCACATTGATGAGATTTGCAAACCTATATAATTACTCGGTCAAATTCATAAAACTGCAGTAAGGTTTATTAAACAAAGTGTACGAATAAATAGCTTTAAAGGTTATTGATTAAGTAGAATAATCTTTCACAAAAAAAAGTAGAATAATCTTATCTTAATCTTAAGAGAGTATTTTTGGTTTGGCATCATGCATCATGAACCAAAAGTGACAATGCAATCATTTTCTTATCTTACTTATTATGACCATTCGTTTCATCCAAAAAAATAAAAATAAAATAAACATGTTTTATTTTTTTATTCAAAAAATTAATTAAAAATAGCTAAAATCTTTAGTTTGAGTTCTTTCTGTTTCTCTCTCGTTTTATATTCAACTAACACTCTGTTTGTTTCGATGTAAAATATTTTTAAATATAAAATATTTTACATGTAAATTTTTTAGTTGTAAAATATTTTACTGTAAAACATTTGCAAGCGTTTGGCAGGTGTTGTGACCTAAATATTGCAAATATAAATCGGTCACCACCAGCTACCACATACCCAGCCACCACCAACCATTGTAAAAATATACCCACTGTTATCCCATTCCATCAGCCACCATCATCTACCCAAACACCCAAGAGCCATCAAATTTGCTAGCTAAAACCAGTTTTTGACTTTAAAAGGATTGAGAAAATAATGGAAATGTACTTAAATGAAAAACAAATAAATATAAATTTGCAAGCTAAAATCTGTTTTTGACTTTAAGGATTGAGAAAATAATGGAAGTGTACATACTCCCATGCTTATTTTTCTTTGCTGAACATTCAATCTTAAAACTGTGTTTCTTTAATTAGTGCTAATAGTTTTGATGTTTGATTGTTAAACAGGTACAAAGATGTGCGGAAGATCGGACAATCCTGATAACCACATATGAGGGCAATCACAACCATCCTTTGCCCCCAACTACAATGGCAATGGCATCCACAACTTCATCAGCAGCACGAATGTTGCTCTCGGGGTCTATGTCTAGTGCTGATAAACTTAACTTCATAATAGCTTGATTAATTGACCATAAACAGTTGTTCTTTACTTTTGTTGAGGTATGCTTATAAATTTGTCCATATAGTAATTTGGGTTTAGTCATGAGCAAATATAAAATGGGCCATTTATGACTCATAGAAATTTGACTTTTATACATGTAGATCATTTGTACGTGAGATATATGATGGCAAATTGCTCATAAAGTTAAAAAAGGGTTTGGATTTACCTGTCTTGGATCCTTGGGTGGGCTATCTTCTCTTGAGGTCAATGGTTATTTATTTGCTAGTACTGGAATATTTATTTTGCTTTTGGGAAACTTTGTAGGTACACAGTATTTTGTCCACTTGATTATATATTATATACTATATATTAATCACGTCCATCTGTCAATTTTATTTTATTTTATATTATATAGTTTAAGATGTTAATTTTTTATTTTTTATTGTTCCACTTGATTTTATTTTAGGTCATAATAGTTAATTAGGTTTGTAAGTGTATAATTGCACCTGGACTCAAAGACAATTATGGGCTCAGGCCCAATGAGCCTTAAACAATGAAATTTGTAAAACGTGAGCTTGAAATATAATTTAGAGGTACTGGACACTTGGCAACAGGCTCGGGTGTAAAGATACTTATGAATAATAGATAATAATTGCAAATGGACCTTCTCGGACGTGAGCCGAGGACTACTTCTGTATTAATTCTCTTTCTCTCTTAAAGGTTACAATTCTTAATTTCTTTCTTTTTAACTGACCGATCCCCCATTTCTTGAGCCTTCACCCCCTTTAAATACTTCTTCCTTTAGTGCTTTATCCACGTGTTGCTCCAGTCTCCTCCTCCTAGATATTTCTTCTCTTAATGCTTTGAATAGTAGCCAGAAGTTTCGGTTCTACTGTTCAGAGGTCACTTCCCCATTAATGCGGCCAGGGAGGTAGGTGCAGAGTCATTAATGTGGAGGTGGCAGCCTCTGCTTATGATATTTTTCTTACACCGGTGTACTCAAGAGGTTCAGGGATTCCCCCTTTTAACCAACAGTCTTTCCGGAACTTTACCTTGACCTTCATAGTTGATCTTCGAGTTTTCTTGGGTCTGTCCGAAGAGAAACTTACCCTCGGATATGTTCTCGGACCCTCGGCGTATGGGCCGATTTGCAGTACTAATAAGTTCTTAACTCAAGGACAGATCGACTCTCCTTGCTAGAGCCCAAATGCCCAAATGCCTGCTTAGGTCCTTTTATTCCCCACAAGGTTATTAGTATTTTTTTTATTCAATTTTCTAGAGTCGAGGTTATTTTTTTGATACAATAATTGGGCTTTCTTAAGTCAATTAAATATTGGGTTAAGTCATAGTAGTCAGTATAAGCGCACTGTTGTACTCCAATGGAGATAATATAAGTTTGCTTGATTAATAAAATTTCCATGGAAACTTTCCCAGTGGTTTGGTGTTTATTTTTGTTGATTAAAAATAGGGCTTTCTTGCTTGGTGTTGATTAAAACAAGCATAGGTGCTGATTTGTCAATTATTTCTTATTTCTCTATTATTCAAATTTACCTCATTATCAGATGTTAAATTTTTTGTGTCTCTAAAATTTCTCCTTTTTTTACCCTAATTTAAACACACTAATACTCTTAATTATTCTTTCTCTTTATCTCTTCAATCTATATCGGTTTAGGTGGCCATGCCGCTTGCAGACGGTGGTTTTTAAACTCTGGATAGGCTATTGTATCAACAGAGTTGACAAAAGTGATTTTAAGACAATATAAAATGATGATGAAATTTGAATTTAGTCTATGAAGTTATCTCTAGCAAAATTTTAGTGTAATCAATTGTGCATTAATAAGTGGAAAATCTCTCTATAAATACACTGCACTTGTCAAATATATTTGTTGTTGCCTTTCATTGGAAGCATTTTAGAATCTAACAAAATCTACGTAACATGATATTAGAACCTGATTTAGTTATCAAGTTGAGGTAGTAAATTAAACTATAATTACATGTTTGATAATGTTGCATTAAAGTTAATAATTTAACTTGAGATGGAAAATATTATTCTTTTAATATTGTTTAGTTTAATATTCTAATTATTTCTTCTTCTTTTTTTTAGGGGGACATAGTGTTTTAATATTATAATTATTCTTATTATATGTGTGGCTTTTCCTCTTTCATTCATGGTCAATGTTGAACTTGAGTTTCATATTTCAATTACTTTGACTTTAATTTATAAAAACTTAACATTGTTTCGTGCAAGAAAAAAGAAAAAGAAGAAGATATATATAATGTATAGAATTAAGAAGAAATCACTACTAAGTTATGTTTGGTTTACTTCTTGTTGGTGTTACGAAAATAATGTAATCAATATAGCATTCTCCCATCTGGATACCCTTTTGATGCCACTAGTTAACCTGATTAGGAATTACTGATATGCATACTTGCAGCCACAGTAGGGAAGACATATGAATGGATTACATTATGTGCCTCTAATACAAAGTTGTCTATAAGAAACTGTGGTTCATTGTTGCTGTAGTTAGTCTATGTGATACATAGTCTTACAAAGAAAATATCTTCTTTGAATATGCTAATCTAATGGTAATTAGTATTAGGGACTCTTCATTACCATCTATTTGGGGGAAAAAAAAAAAAAGAAGAACTATAGCCACGTTATAAAAACGAGGCTATAGCCAAATTCCAAAAAAACAAAAGGCTTATATTGGCGGGCCTATCCCGCCACTAGAAGGCCACTTGACCCGAATGACAATCTCATATGGTGGCGGTTTTATGCCCGTCGCAATAGACCAAAACCGCCGCTAAATGGTGTATCTATAGCGGCGGGTTTTTGTACTGCCGCAATAGAGATACTGCGTCGCGACAAGGCTAGCAGGTAGAACCGCCGCAATATCCCCCACTGCAATAGGTGAAATGTACCTATAGCGGCGATTTTTGGGCCTTTAGCGGCGGTTTTGGCCTGCCGCAGTAGGCCTTTTTTTTGTAGCGACAACTAATTAATATAGCCGTACATATAGACTATGAAATCAAATTTTCAAAACATGACTTTACCATTTTAATTGAAATAGTGATTCAAAACATGATTAAAAGATACTATTCTTAAAAAAAAAAATTAAGATAGAAATAATACTCTAATCTAATCTAAGCATGTGTGTGAAACTTTCTCTTAGATATTTAAAGTCTGATCCTTGTTTTCCTCACCTTAAAAGTACATGTTCTTGTAGACTGATCTGTCACGCTAAGGGTGAGCATTGGTAAGGATGATACACGTAAAATGCTATCAATCAACTCCAAGGGACACAAGGAGTGAGTGAGTGAGTTAAGCTTAAAAGAAGAGTAGAGGCATGGGAAAAGGGTAAAAAAAGATAAGTAAGGAATACATAACATGAGTTCATTCTTGATTTAAATTAAGGACTACAGGATTCTTGAAAAGAAAAAAGACATTAAGGAGTACATGCATGATATGATGAGCTTATTCTTTATTTTACACCAGAAAAGGCATCATGCAAATTTGCAAGACTATGGATGCTGCTCATTTTGACGGATTCCAGTTATAGCATTTAACGTACTTATCACCCGCAGAGCAATTAGGTTGAGTTAGAGACTTGCAAGGGCCAGTGTCTTTGATACTCCAAAAACAATTGGTACAAGTTATGTCTCTTTGGGCTTCGAAAATATTAAACCAATGTAATTTCTTATCACCTTGCCAATACATGCTGCAGTAGAATAGTGTAGTAGCCCAAAGGTTAGGATGGAAAGAGAATTGGTATGAGTTGGTAGGGGCGAGTACTCTTGACCCAAGATCATCATTCTTCGATTTACAATGAAAGTTAAGCCATTGTTTGTTACTCAAACAATCAGTGATATGAACTGTTGTTGGAGGATCACATTCACACAGAGACATTAGCAACATAAGGGTTGTTAGCAGTAATACAACTCTTCCTAGTGGACTCATGATGTTTGTAATTCCTTTTTGGTACTTTGAGATAATTATTGATTATTTGCTTATTTATAGGGTTAGATAGAGACCAAATATAATGGAATCCCATTTGGAATATCCTCATGTCATAAAATGAGATTGGTTCAATCTTCTAATATGGGAAAAATGTAATTGCCTAGTGCAAACCTTCCATATACGTAAGATGCTAAAATAATTAAGAGAGCTCTTTAAAGCAAGTGAGTCAATTTTGTAATGGAAATTGTTTCGATATGACCACAAAAACGAAATATATTGATTTTGGTTAATATGGTGTATCATTTTAGTGTTACAACAATATATATGTGTGTATTTATTTATATTTTTATAAATATTATTAACAATTTACATATTTTTTATGTCCAAATATTAGTTTAAGCACATTAACTTAAATAATATGTTTTATAATATATTTTCGAATTAATTTTTATTTTAATGTCCAAAACATATAATATAGGCCGGACAACTCATAAAATCTTTGGCAGATTTTGATATTTAATTTGGTATGGTTTAGAGGAGTATTGATACTGATTTAATGGCCGATACAAATATGTTGGCAATAGTTTTTTTTTTTTTTTTTTTAAGAATACTAAGTATTTTAACACACACACGGAGAGAGGGGTGAATGTTTTAAAGAAATCAACAGTAATGTATATTCAAAAGGACATAACTTCTCTATTTAATGTAGTATGGCGTTGACAATTTTTTTTTTCTTTCCCTTTTTGAGAACATTTTGATTACCTTGGTGTAAATGTTGGCTTTTATAGTAATAATGGTATAGACTATATATTAATTATTTTTATAATTTTATTATTACAGCAAATGGGAGGAGGATTCAAAACATGATTCTACACATAAATGAGTGAGATGATAGTGCTGGTTTTGGTTTTGTGGGTCATCCATGGTTGTGGCCACGGGTTTTATCGTTCGTTAGATTTAAGGTGGGTTGACGTTCCTATTGTTGGTATTGGGTCAATTTTGATTGGTTGAGATGATATTCATCTTCTTTTTTTTTGGGGTGTTTTTTAATAGTATCGTTGGTGGGTCTGTGGTGGTAGTGGTTGGTGAGTTATACTTGTGGTGGTGGTGGAGACTTAATAGAATTGGTGGTGGGTCATGCGTTGAAAATTAAAATAAATAAAGTAATTTTTTGGTGTGAGAAAATAACATCTTTTAGTATAGCTAATGTAAAAGTGAAGAGATAATTACAGTATACCCATCTGTGATATGACTCGTTTTCGTTTTGCTTACCCGTGGCTTAATAATTTACACTTTGCCCACCTGAGAATAGTCCCATTAGCCTTCCGTAACCCATCTCTTTATTTGCCGTTAGAAAAAAACATTTTTAGGCAAAAACAAATATAACAAGAATAAAAAAGCTAGGGTTTGAATTATATTTTAGAGAAACAAGATGGGTATCAAAACTGTGCAAAGCAAGAAGGGCCAATTCCCTATTACTACTATTATCCATCGTAAGAGCATCCACATCAGTCCAGTTAAAATCATCTAAAACACAAAAAACTACCAATTTTACACATTTTGAGCTAAGAAATGCACACATCAGTGGGTGTAAAAACTTGCAAAATTGTGCAAATCTATCCACGAGCTACAGTAACCATGTATATTAACACGGTTACTATAGCTCGTTTATCCCTTTTTTATTAATTTCCATTGGCTCCTTTTTTTCTCTCTCCTATCCGTGCTCAACAACCCAGTTAACTGCTCATCTTCGTTTTCCTCAGATGCACACAAACACACCCACACACAAACACACAGACATCATCACATCGATACACTTCTAAAAAAAAAGAGAGAGATACACACAGAGATAGTGGATCGGAGCTCGGATCGGAGCTCGGATCGGAGCTCGTGGTTGGTGGATCGTGGATTGGACCTTGTGGATCGAAGCTTCGAGTTGGTGGATCGTGGATTGAAACTTGAAGCTTAGATCGGAGTTGGTGGATCGGAGAGGATTGGAGCTTGAAGCTCGGATCAGAGTCGGTGGATCGACACGGATCGGAGCTGATGGATCGGACAGATCGGAGCGAATCCGAGCTTGGAGTTGGCGAATCATGGATCAGAGCTCGGATCCAAGCGGATCGAAGAGTTAATCGAGAGAGAGAAAGAGAGTTTATCTGAAATGGGATGATTTGAAACGGGTAGAGAGAGAGAGAGAGAGAGAGAAATAAATCTGAAATGAGAAAGGAGAGAGCGAGAGAGAAAAAAATCTGAAATGAGAAAGGAGAGAGAGAGTGTGTGCATTTTGTAAAAGTTGTTAAGAGAAATAATAAAAAATTGTGAGAGTATTGATTATTTAATTAAAAGATGGGTAGAATAGAGGAACTGATGTGGGTATTTTGTAAAAGTGAATGAGTAAAATATAAAAAGTAGGTTTTTAGTATAAAAATGGATGTGTAAAATAGAGGGACTGATGTGGATGCTCTAACAGAGAAACCCTTAGCACAAGATGTGCCAATATCGACACTTGGACCCTCAGGACCCAGAGAACAACCAGTGCCTAAAGTGACAATAGCTTGAATTGCCTTAATAGTAGGGAAAATAGCAGCAACGAAATCAAAGCCTTGCCTTTAGGAATGAGATTTGGATTTGGTGGAGGAATTAGAGTGTTTGATTTGGTCCAAAATCTCAAGCAAACCATGCATCATCCCAATGATAACACTGCCGGTGACAGGAATTAAGAGAATCTGATGCTAGGTGTCGGCGAGACGCTGCAATCGAAGCCAAGCGACACCTTCGCTGGGAATGCCAGCCCAGGCCCATTCGTGGATGACGTGGACACCTTTGTTGAAAGCGGCGACGAAGAGACCTGTGGCAAGGCCGAGGAGGCAACCCAAGAGGAGTAAAACCCATTCGAGAGGTGCACCAGCATCGGTTAGAACCGCATCGTCGCTAGGATCCGCAACAACAGCAACAGGATCTCTGTCTCTGTCTCTGTCTCTAAAATAAGAAGAAGTAGAATTAATGGTTCTATCAAGGAGGCACTTGAAACTGTGGCGACGAGGTTTGGAAGAAGAAGAGGAGGAGGGAGATGAGTATGGTTGCTGTCGTGGACGACTATGATGCCTTCATCGTGGTCATTGGTTGATCTGAGAAAATGAGTATCATCATTGTACTCTTCTTCTCCTACAACTCCAGACATTTTCTTTCTTTCTTTCTAAGTCATTGGGAGGGAGGAATCATATCATATATATACTCTTCTTGACTGAAGGGGATAAAAATAGGAGACGGGTATTCCCATAAAACTTGAATGAAAAGACGGAGATAATGACGACGGATCGACACTGTGGGCGACATGACTATGACGGTTAAATTTTGTTGAGTATCCGTCATGTCTGAGTTAATTGCAGATTCCGAGTTGCATGTCATTTGGTATGTTCCGAATGGGCTTTTTCTTTATCCCCACGTATACATGCATACTTGGACTTCTTGCGACACACGTTTGGTAAGACTCCTATATGGAAAGGAACTTGAGAAGGAAGTTGTATCCTAAAAGAAAGATAATTCCACTCAATATAAATACCCCAGAAATCCTAGATACGAAGGTACGCATCATATTCTTTACTCTGGCACTCTAGGGTAAAAAGGCACAAGATTATAACTTGACATTCGGAGGGTTTTTGGCTGGCACCACACCGGTGCTCTCTTTAGGTCAATTGTTTTCTTTTCGCAGGTATAGCTTTGGGTGGAGGGTGCTTGCAACTCACTGGTGATATTTTCGGCATCATCATTGACAAAACCCATCTTGGGTCGTTCTTTATTTTTTGAGATTGATTATTTTTTCAAAGGAATTTCAGCAGAGAACCAATAGTTTACATAGAGACACAAAACCCCCTATAATCCAAGCTCTTTCAAAAAAATTCAAACCCTAACTTTTTGATTCTTGTTATATTTGTTTTTGTTTAAAAGTATGTTTTTCTAATGGCAAATGAAGATGTGAGTTATGGAAGGCTAATAAGACTATCCTCAGTGGATAAAGTGTAAAGGATTGAACCACAGGTTGACAAAGTAAAAACGAACCATATCACATGTGAGTTTTCTGTAATTATCTCAAAAGTGAATTTAAAGTACCCAAAAAATAAGTGGAGACTTAAAATAATGTTGTGGATTTGGGTATATATTTTTGGATAAAATTTAAGTACGATACAATTAACTTAATTTTCATTTTAAAATTTAATTACGTGATTATTTAATTAAAAATATATGCCTTAAAATTGCAAGACAAAAAAAAAAAAAAAAAAAAAAAAAATTGTCTTGTCCTTTTTCGTGTCCTCGTTTTCCCTTATCCATCACAACTTCACGTTTTCATTATAAAACACAAATGTCTTTTGCTTTTGTTTTGTTTTTTATATGAAACACAGGTGTGTTTTGTAAAACAAACGACTCCAAGTTTTTATTTGCTTGGTTTTGTCTAATGACGGGAGGGACAAGGAACTGTTTTTCCTCATCTATAATAGCAGGTTAGCATTTTCTGACGCTGTTGCTCTTTCTCCGAACCTGTAAGTTTGTTTTACCTTTTCAGGTATTTCATGTTTAAGACTTGCATGTTTCACCAATTGGAGCACTGACCCAATAAACATTCAATAAGCCTTCTAAGTTTTAACCTATATAATCTTTGTTCATATCCTGATTTTCTTCTTTCCAGTACATCATTTAAATTCATGCCCCGTCTTTACTTCCTTATTCATACCAAGTACACGCTTTTTCATCCCAGTTAGCTTCTTTCTGAACTCAGTTTTTTTGGTTTTCCTTATTCTTTAATCTTTAAAGCTTAAGCCCAAATTACAACTATTATGGTATAATACTTATGATAGCTGTTTGAATTGACGACGACCCATTTGCTGAAATTGCTGGATTTTGCAATATTGAGTTGCAATTCAGGGTTTAATTAGTAATTGTTGGAAAATTCTTTTGTGTTTTTCACATTATAGTGAAATTGAGAAAACCCACCTGGTAAATTTTCTCTATGATGATATATAGTGTTGCAATTAGCTGTGCATTTATTGTTAGAGTTGAAATCTAGATTTGAAACCTTTAAAAAAAAGTTGAAATTTGGGTGCTTGTAAGGTAAGACTTTTTTATTGTTTTGTGGCATTTTGTTTTCACATAGATTTTGTGTGACATTGTTGCTACAGTGCTCTGATGGATTTAATAGTCAAATGGGTATAATAGCTTAGGTTCTCCGCATTTATTTGTTTTTTAAAAAATATTTTTGGTCCTTGTGGAGTAATCATGTATGAGTGTTATTTGAGCTGACTTTATCGTTGGCACTTGGACCTACTGTTTGGCCCTTGCTGTTTTGATTGATACAAAGGAATATCTAATCTTTTTTAAATTTTGCTTTGTATAGATGATCTTTAAGAGAGATAAAAAAAAAAGAAAAAGAAAAACGCTGCTTCTAGATTTAGAAAATTATGCACTTGTCATATATATGCTTTTCACTCCTACTAATATAAATCTCCTGGTTCATATCTCTTGTTCGAATTCTTATCTCGAGTTATTTGTCCCCCCGTGTTGCAGAAATAGAAGATATATGATATGTTCATGGTGATGGTGTTGTTTTCACTATCATCCACCCGTGGTGTCACTTCTTTCTTCTTGTGTAGTTCCTCTAATCTTTCCATACTGAACAAGGGTGTCAAAGAAGTAAGTTTAAGGGCATTTGACAAAAAGAACTTGGTTACAAAGTCCCCAGAAAGCCTTCTAAAAGGAAAGGAACTTTCTTGGGAGATATATAACCACACAATATGTGATTGTTGCAAAGTGGGAGATATTGACAGGGCTATGACTCTTCTCGCTAGGATGGAAGCTTCGGGGCTTCATCCCAACTTGATATCCTACACCCATTTGATTGAAGCTCTTGGAAGTATAGGAAGGACTTTGGAAGCTGAAGCAGTTTTCCAAGAAATGATATGTTGTGGGTTTAAGCCTAGAGTGACTTGTACAATGTTTTGCTTAGAGTTTTCTTAAAGAAAGGGCTCCTAGGAGGTGCAGTTAAGGTATTAGATGTAATGGACGATTTGGGTATTTGTAGGAATCAAGAAACATATGAGGTTCTTCTGGATTACTATGTGAATGCTGGGCGTTTGGAAGATACTTGGGGAATAATCAATGAAATGAGGCGCAAGAGGTTTCAACTGAGCTCATTTGTGTATAGTAAGATTATTGGTCTTTACAGGGATAATGGGATGTGGAAGAAAGCAATGGGCATTGTGGAAGAGATTAGGGAGATGGGGATGTCACTAGACAAGCAGATTTATAATAGCATTATAGATACGTTTGGGAAATATGGTGACTTGGATGAAGCCTTGGAATGTTTGAGAAAAATGCGACAAGAAGGTTTAAGGCCTGATATAACAACATGGAATTCTTTGATCAGGTGGCATTGTAAGGTTGGAGATTTATCTAAGGCCCTTGAGTTGTTCACCCCAATGCTAGAACAGGGTTATATCCTGATCCAAAGATCTTCATTACCATTATTAGCTGTTTGGGAGAGCAGGGAAAGTGGGATGTGATAAAGAAGAATTTTGAGACTATGAAATATAGAGGATATAAAAAAAGTGGCGCCATTTATGCAGTTTTGGTTGATATTTATGGGCAATATGGGAAATTTGCTGATGCTGAGGAGTGCATATCTGCTCTAAAGGCAGAAGGTGTTCAACTTTCAGCTAGCATTTTTGTGTCTTAGCAAATGCTTATGCTCAGCAGGTCTGCTGTTCCACACCCCTGTTGTTTCCTGCTTCCTTTCTCCTTATTATCTCCTTGTATAATTGTTATTTATTTGTTGACTTTTTTTTTTTTGGGGGGGGGGGGGGTTGTGTTTTACATTTCATGTCCAACTTTCTAATGGTTTCAGAAGATACTTCATTCTTTTTATAATATCTGGGCTCACCAGATGTCACAACATAAATCATGATAGTATGGCATCAAGCCTAGCAGCTTCTGCAATCTGTGGAGTCATTATTATATATGTCATCATATGTAGCAATTCTTGAAACCTTTCTCCTTTATTATATCAATATATGTTAGAGCTTTGAAGCCTCCCCCAGATGACCATTGTCAGAACATTTCAATCTTCCACTTTAACTGCTAAACTTTTGCTTTTGTGGCTACTTTAATTTGCTACAATCAACTCGCTGTCCTCAGGCGTTTGTACTGCTGCACAAGTGGTGCTGACCTCCTAATGATACATACTCTGTAAATTGCTCCATCTGAAATATTTAAGGCCTTTGCTTCTAAATTCCTAGGTTGAAATTTTTAAGCATACCGGTATAATGTCTAGTAAATACTTTGTAATCTATCAAACTGAGAAGATGATGAAAACCAAAAGGTAGTTTTGGCTCTTGCAAAGCATTGTTTTGGAGAGGGGAAATGACTTACCTGCAGCAACTTTTGCTACCAGTTACAGTGGAAGATCCTTAATGTTTGTCTCCATTTACACAATTGCCCTTGTTATTTCTCAAAGCATGTCATTTTTTTGGAGCACTTACTCATATACTAGGAGAATAGTATTGGTATAACCTCCATGTTATTGCTTGTTTTAATTGTCATGAGTGTCCTACATTTAAGTTCTAGGAGTGATGGATTTCCTGTGAAAAGCCAAGTCAATTATAGCCAGTGTTTTATGCCAGGAGGGGGAAAAATAGAAGAGACAACAATACGCATGTACTTCTAATTCATATAATCATATTTATTTAAAGATGACAAAGTAAACAATAACAACTCAAGATTGATATTTAAATACAAATAAGTTTTGCTACTTTTTCAAGATCATTTGGTGATATCCTTCGTTTTTTCTTTTTAAAAAAAATTCATGGATAAACACATGATATTTAGAAGTGAAAACTTTGTTTGCTGTGTTATAGATTTTGTTTTTGGCAGGATTATGTGAACAGACACTTAAGGTACTTCAGCTCATGGAAGCAGAGGGGATTGAGCCAAATATTATAATGCTGAATGTGTTGATCAATGCATTTGGTATTACTGGGAGACATATGGAGGCATTATCAATTTATGATCAGATGAAAGAAAGTGTAAGCCATCATTCTTTGCATTACATGTATATGGTTAGGCACGAGACTCTTTTACTTCGTAGATTCTTGCATTTTCCTTGTCCACTTCATTCTTCAAGATATTATTTGTTTTTATGCTGTCTAATGATAAATATTTATTTAATATTTTCTGAAGGGTATTAGTCCTGATGTGGTTACCTATAGTACGCTTATGAAGGCATATATTAGGGCAAGGAAATTTGATAAGGTAGGTACTCTAGTTCTTCTCATCCATATAAGCACATGTTACAATGTTACGTGTGTTCTTTTATATCTCCTGGCCTAATTCATGTAATGGTTGTTGGCCAGGTCCCTGAAATATACAAGCAAATGGAATATGCTGGATGTACTCCAGATAGGAAGGCTAGAGAGATGTTACAAGCTGCATTAATGGTCCTTGAACAGAGACCATATATGTACTAGATTGGCCTGCAGTCTTGTGTGGTCAGTGTGCTCGTGTTTGGTAGGTGTGGAAATTATCGTATTCAGATGACACGTGATATGCCTTTAAACCACTGTCCTTTCGCAACATGGAATGAATTTTTGGCTTGAGCTGAGGTGAGCTCCTCTTTTCCTCTTATTGTAGGATGTCACAGATATGCTTTTGGCTCATGATTATTCAATGTTTCCTATACGCGTTTAACTTCCTGTTATAATGACTTTATACCCAAATGGCTTTGGTTTTGCATTTGAACCTTGCTGACTGTTATCCTTACATGGCTATTATATAATTTACAGACTGAGAGGGGGAATTTGACACTTGGTGTGATAACTTAAAATATTTGCTCTGAGTCTTCAAAAAACTTGTTCACAAATGGACTTGAGAACATTCGAATGTTGCTTGAAGGATGCTCCAGGCATCAGGAATTATTTAGACAGAGGAGCTTCTGACAAATTGTTCCCATCTCTGGTGTATCATATTTTATTTGACAGACAACATACTAAGGTTTCCTTGACTGGCTCTCAGCCATCCATATATTGCCTATACATTTTTTAGCCGGAAACTTGGGGGCTTAAGTCAATCCTTTCCTTTTCTTGGCCTGGAGAATTAATACTAGCAAGGCCTTACTGTCAGAAGCAATGGTCACCCATGTTCGTCTTCTATGCATTGGTTACTACAACTGAATTTTTCAGCTCTGAATAAATCTAAAAAAAAAACATAAAGTGGGAGAAGGAAATGGGGATTGTCCAAGAGCTGAGCATTGAAGATTCTTAGATTGTTGCAGATTGATGGATGTGGTGGCAAAAGTCTTTCTCTTACATTTGGAGTGGCAACCAAAGGGAGGGAAGATGTATATATTGGATTGGGCTTGACATTTATAATGGGTGATGTTGGGTTGGGGTCTGTTGAGCCAACCAGGTCACTTATCTTTTTGAGAAATGAAGAGTACAAGTTATTACCAAAAAAACAAAGAGTATGAGTTACTATGTTATCTTGAGAGTAATCACTCTCTACTTTGATGACTCTGAATTTTTGTTGGCTTGCCTTGCTTTAGAGGTAGAAGCAGTAGATGAAGCATTTCTTTTTTATGGAGTAGGAAATTTTTTAGTGGGTAAAGATCAGATTAAGGAGGTGAGGATTATACTAGCATGTGCTTAGGTAAATCTGCACTACCTAGATTTGGTATGTGAACATTAAAGGCTTTTGGAAGACTGCATGAACTTCTGATGACGTGTTCGCCCAAGGCATGTCATTGGTGGTTGAAGATGGAAAAACAACTGATTTGGTAGAGTAAAGATTATTCTTAGAGAGATCCTGCAGATTAGGTTTAAACAAATTAACAGTCCATTTAGAGCATGTGCTGGATAATGCTATGTGCTGTCAACCGTCGGTCTTTCTATGAAGCAGCAGAATGACAAAAACAGCATGGCCTCAGGAGCTTTCAGAGAAATCAATTCACTACTTTGACTGCCCTACAGCGAATGGAGCAAAGTTAGCAGCATTTGAATGTGGTTCCTTTCAATCTCCTAGACCAATTGCCATGCCATATATTTAACATTATTGTTAATTTAGGCTGTATTTTGAGGAACCCAACTAAATCATTTGAATGTCAAGAGTTGTGGCATATCATCCCTTGTTATGCTGTCCTATCAGTCAAGTTCGAGTATGCTTTTGTTTTGGGTGAGTTCACTTTAAATGATTTGATACTTAAAGGTTACTGACCCATTTACTTCCAAATACATGTAAATGTGTCTGAATTCTCTTACTCATATAAACTCTTCATCTAATTGTGATATGAAATTCTGTTATGGGAATTCTCTTGTTTCATGCAGCAGTTTTGTTCTGTTTGAAAAGTGGAAAGAGTGAGTAAATTTAGGAAAAGCAGAAGAAAGAGAGGTGGAAATAAAGGAATATAAAATTTTAATGTTGAATTTAGGTGGTGTTTGGATTTGGTGTTTTCCATCACTCATCACTCAAACTTGTGGTTCTTACGTATGCTACACTTGTTCGTATGAGTTTTCATTTTCTGTTTCCAACACATCAAATCTCACCAATAAGTTATGAGTTAGTGAGAATGAAAACAAGAAAGCAGTGTTTTGAGTAATAAAAACAAAGTTCTGGTGGCAAATTGGTAAATTTCCTCACATAATGGCTCCATGGTCAGAGCGTTGCCACATCACGCTTTAGACTTTACTCCCCTACCACGGTCATAATTATTTTCAGACCAACCCCATTTCTCCTATACATCATACTTCACTTTCTTTTCTTCAGCTCCAAGCAGGCAAGCACCAGCTTCTCCATTCCATAAACCATTGATCTGCTCCCTCCCATTCTGGTCTAAGACTCCAGCTGATCAGGAAGTTTGGTGCTGGTCAGGTTCTCCATCTGACCTTCTCTACTCTTTTGCTTAAAGCTCAATAATCACTTAATTCCTTCGTCATATTCTCACCCTTTTTATTTCCTCAACAACCCACACGGTAAGTTCCAATCTCTACCCAATAGTCCCTTCCCACATAAAAACCCAACCACATCCTTAAAATTTGAAGCCAATACCACATCTTAAAAAAAACCCATGTATACTATTATCCATTCCTCATTTCTCTAATCAACATAGACACATAAACAACAACAAAAAAGAAATAAACTTTATTGAATACCATGACATACCCAGAAAAAAAAAAGTACCTTTTCTTTTCTAAAATTTCAAAAAGATGTGGGAAAAATTCATACACTGGTCTTGGTAATTTTCCTCCGAAACAAAAACCCCCGCAAACGGAGGGTCAGAGTGATGTGATTGGGACTCTAATATGGAACAAAGCTTTGTTACAAAGCACAGCAAGTGCTAAAGCTCCACCAGTCGATGCAGCGAGCTATGCCATCCAATTCCTCTCATTGTCAACCACACCAATTTGATCACGGAGCAGAACACCAAAAGGGATTTTTCTAGGTTTGGTTTCAAGCTGAGGATGGAGAAAGGAGGTCTAGAACTACTTTGTGGGTTTCAGAGATGAGGATAGAGGTAGACTATGTAGAAAGAATTGATGGCTTCGGAGTAGTTGGGTTTTGGGGGCTGAAGGAAATAAGAGTAATACAAATATGTGGGTTGAAGGGTTTCGCAGGTAGCCGTTCTGTGGGCACACCATAATGCTTGGTCCGTGAGGTCCCACAAAAAGGTGAGTTTTTTGAGTTTTGGAATGAAAACTCAACCGGATGTAGGTGCCAAACATAGCTGGGGTATAATTTGGGGATTTTTAAGTTATAAAAAGTAAGTTATAGGGTGATGAATGATGATATTTAGTTGGTAAATTATTCATTAGTTGATGAATTATGAATAATTCACCATCCAAATGTATAGAAAATGTACGTTTATAGTAAGCTAATATCCATGAATGAAGTACAATTTTGTGCAGCTTCACTTCTATACAGCAGCTTTGGGGCTAAATTTTGTACATACCATGCAGATATTGTACAAAGAAGTGAGGGCTAATATATATCTATATAGTGAAGATGACAAGCAATTAAACATAACCAAGCCTTTTATAGCAACAAAGTACTGGGAAATCATAACCCACAGCAATAAGTACATATCAAGGTCCATAAACAGGATAGGTAAATCTCAAATATAATATATGGTTTCACTCCCAGCTCTCTAGCACTTGCTATATTATGAACATAACCAGTGTTTTCTTGTACCAAGTTCTGTATAGGCCTACTTAGGCTGATGCCCTATACTTTTATTTATGTATAGTAGTTAACCGTCAATAATATTAAGGAGACGGATCTTAGCTGAGTACTTAATTTCTACGAGCGCTCAGAGAGAGTGAGGCTTCTCCAAGTCCTCCAGACCAGAGGGACGGAACCAGGCCTTCTGCTCAAGCACAGAGTCCTCACCACCATTTGCAGTACGGTCGCCGCCTGCGGTTGAGGCTTGCCTGGCAGGCGGTCCAAAGACCCCAGTTTGAGGGTGCGGTTCCCAGTACTTGTCGGAGTGAGGGGTATTACATTGTCTGGGACTACGTTCAGGGGGGTGTGGTCCTCCGGGTTCTTGTCATACGCCGATGTGTGGAGCCCTCCTGAACTCAATTAGTAGTTGCACAATAATCAGTACTTTATAAGATGTTGTATACATTATGAAATTTATTGATACCAACAAAGAAGCTGAGATTAATCAGTGTAGAGAAGATATCTAGTGTTTGGAATACATGGAGTATTATGCTCACATGTGGGAGTGTGAAGCTACATACAACTGAAATGTCCGATACATTTTTTTTAGTAAGGAGCATAATCATAATATAATCTCTAAGATCTAATGTGACTGATGACATATGCTAAGCTCACACGATAACTTCCAAAAAAGAGAAGAAAAAAAATCCCAAAAAAATTTTAAAAATAAAATAAAAATTAATAGAATCCATAATATGCAAGAAGGAAGATGGAGGTCAAAGGAGCGTAGAGAAGGTATATCACGCATCAAGTGTCTGCATCTAGTCTCTCATAGCATGCATGTCTTCACATATAGAACTCACATGTAGAACCCACGGACCATATGTATTCGATAAATGAATCTACTTTCTCACATGGAGGCCAATCTCACACTCGTGAGACTCATTGCTAGGTAAATGTGTATGAGGGTAGATCCATTTATCATATATGAATTTTACTAACGCGTATCTCAAGGACATTCAATAGTATATTATTTTTTGAAAAATGTTTTATCAAGAATTAAAATATTTTTTTTAATTTTTTATAAAATATTTTCTAAAAATAAATGGCTTAATATGTGCTCTTACATAGTATATGTATTTTTGCCCACAGCAGGAGATAAGGCTTGTTGACATGACATCATATCCCTCAGTACGTGGCACCATGTACTAGAGGGGTATATATGGCTTTTAACAAAAAAAAAAATAAAGGTCTACTCCAAAGAATAGACATAATTCCCATAATGCCCTTGTCCTTATCATTTGTAGGTGTAAAAGATAAAAAGATAAACCTGTCCCACTCTCCACGAGGTATTATGCTTCCTTCTGAGTTTCTACTTCTATATTTGCTCCACTTGGCACTTTGACACAATGTTTATCTAAATATAGATATAATATCATCAATTATCTAACTCGAAAGTGACGAGAATGGTTAGGTGTGTGACCCATTACCATGTGGGCATTTGGCTGTGTTAGGTAACTTGGGTGTAAATTAATTAAGGATTACCCTTTACCTTTCATCAAACATATTCAAAGCTACGTTGTCAAAACAGAAGAAGATATTCAAAGTGCAGAATGAGAATGGAAGTCACGTGATCAGCATATGACCCGTTAATCAATGAGATAACGACTTGGCAACCAAGCCGCCCCAACTACTTTATTTTTTATTCCTTATTTATTAACTTTTTGTTTTACGCGTTTTCTACGCTTGTTTGATTAGACAAAGTAAAGTGTGATGTGAAGACAGGCAAAGTGAGCGATTGAGAGATTTTCTTGCCACTCTGCTGTGACCATATTTTGGTGTCACAAAAACGACAAGGTATCGATAAGGTATCTCCAGTATTTGTCTCGTGCGATGCATTTAAGAACGCATATATCTCATGCTACGTATTTGAGAATGCGTATAAAAAAAAAAAACTAAGAACTGTATACTTTTTCATAGTGAAATTGAGTTCACTATGACCACTTTTCCTGCCCTTAGAAGGGTATTTGTTAATAAAAGTTATCAACAATAATAAATTGCATCAGCATTTCATAAAAAGATATGGTATCCCTTAAATTTATAGATTTACTGATTTGTTGTTGTTGATCATAAAGAATATTAGACCAATTGATGATAATATTGTCAAAATCAACTAGTTTTTGTTTTGATTCTTTTCCCATTTTGATTTTGTGTTTTTTTATTGGTCTTCATTATTGTATTACATTCCAAGGTCCAAGGTAGAAGTTCTTATAATACACGGTATGGGGAGACCCAGTTAGTATCCAAATACTATTATAAAGTTAGAAAGAAACTCAAGGAACACGCAAAAGAAAAATAATGGTTTCAATTGTTAAGCCATCTCATCACAAGATTAGATTGTTGTAATATATAATAGATACTGCCTCAAATGAAACTAAAAAAAATATATGATGTCAACTGTGAGGTCACATGATCACAAGCAAGACCTTGCCCATAAAAATAATTCACAAGCAAGAGGTCGACAATTAAATAAAAATGAGGATAAATGAATGTGATGTGGTGAAGGCATTAAAGATGCTATCTTTAGAAGTGAATATATAATGCATTGCCATGTCAATTTCTATCATGCCATCTTAAGAAGTGAATATATAATAGCATAAACAAATATTTCCATTGAATTCCTATCATGATACTATAGTTCGCTCATCTAATCTAAAAGCCTAAATTATAATTTAAAAAATATTCCTAAACTTTGGCAAAAAAGAAAAGAAAAAGAAAGAAAAAAAGGCATAGAGAAACACTTATCATTATGAGATAAAAATTTAGGGGAAATTAAAGGACAAGAAGATTACACGAAAGATGATAAATGGCTGTTTATTTTGGGGAATGGCCTCCACAATTACATGTGGTACCTTTATCACCAACAAGGAACATGGATATAGGGTGTGACATGGATACACATACACTTGATGTAAAGCCTGCCTCAAGGACCAACCTCTCCATAATCAATTTTGGAGACAAAATTGCCATGTAGGGTATAGAGTATAGATAAAGAGTCATTTAACTATAATAACTGTGAGTGAGTGCAGACAATGCAATGAGGTGACCACATCACCACGCTACTTGGTATTGAAATTTAGTCACTAAACGTGATAAATATGCTCAGTTTGGATCGATTCGAGCTTCCAAATTAAATTTTCAGACTGAAAAATTTCTATTATAATGGAAAAGGCCATAAGAAGAGTCATGAGTTACATAACAATTTCATTGATTTTGATAGAAGTTCACCTAAACTCTTAATAAAATTTTTTTAAAAACAATCTCAGCCAAATAAGATATATAGTTCTAACAATTTGACTATATTATATTGTTCATCCTTTTTCTTTTTTTGTTTTGCAAGGTTTTATCTCAATAATCGATATAAAATATTGTAAACTCATTATTATTATTATTATGTGTCATAAATTATCATTAATTCGTTTAGACATGCAGAAGCACAAGTCAACCTAACAAAATGTCAACCTAACCTATCTATGATGGGCACCATCCATCAATGTTGACAAAATCTCAACAATTTTTGTATGTATTCGAAAGATTATTTATAAACCAAAATCATTCAAATAAATCTTTGAACATAATAGTGATGCCAAATGACATCTTCTTTTACAAGAATTTGAATATTGGATAACATTATATATATACCAATCAAATTAGAACACTTAGAATTTGAATATTGGATAACATTATATATATGCCAATCAAATTAGAACACTTACTTTTGTGAACAAAATATCTTCTGAAATATTTTGGTATCTCTTTTGAAAAAATTCTTAACCCATTAAATAGATACTAAATTAAATCTTATTCTTGGGGTTGGAGAACTCTGAAACCAACAACCAAGACAACAAAGAAGGGTGATATTCAATGAACCAAATGCAAAGAGTAATTGATTGAATAAAAACAAGTCAAATATCTAGAACTTAACGCTAGATCTAGTACTGACTTATTCTTTATTTTTAGATAAAGGAAAATTTTGCAGAGTCATTGATAAAGTCTACCCCAGATCAAAGATGCCCATTGTCCACCCATCACCCATGGCCACGATGGGTATTAGTTATAAAATATAGAATGAACTGCCTTAGCAACTATAAGACTTTTGACTTGAATTTTTTTAAACTTCTTTTTTGAGTCATTGAAATTTTTTTTTTTTTTTTAACTTGCAAAGTATGTGGTTTTATCAATTTAAAGAAACGTTAACTTAGTGACATAGTCGTACATCTAATTTATGTTGTCGAAAAAAAAAAGAGAAGAAATATTTATCAAATGATAAAAATAGCCATGCTGATAAGCTGATAAGTTAAGACACACTCAGAACGGCATCATTTTGCTAATTTAATAAATAAAATTATTATTTCGAAATTAAAAAAACATTAATATAAAAAAACCCCCAAACCCCCCCTAAACTCTGCAATAATGTCGAAGTGCCTAATTTTGACCTTCCCAAGCTAGTTGAAGGCCAAAAACGACTAGTCCAGTCAAAAACCATGGGCAAATCCCAAGGTTTTCTGTTTTATTGAAGAATATAGAGGAGAAAATACACCATCTATGAAACAAGTAAACAATCACCGCATGCATGTTATACTACCTCCATGTAAGAGGGGAGCTATATGCACCGAATGCATGATATACCACCTTAGTTTGAAGCTAGAGCACATGGTTATTGATGCTTAAGACTTGGTCTCTCTCCTCTAGCAACATGCACACAAACTCACTAATTGTTTCTCAGGTAATTAAGCTTGTTTCCCTAGTAAGCCTAGTTCACAAATTCTGGGTTTTTTTTTTATAACCTTTTTTTATTTAAGGTTTTGAAATAATAATTCAATTTATTAAATATTATGAAATTATCAAAACAACGTTGTTTTGGGCGTGTCTAACGTATCAGTTTAACAACTAATAGGAGATCTTGATTGAACAATTTTAAAATTTAGAAGCCTTATTGAACAAAAGCAAAGTTAGAGACTCAAAATAAGAGGATGAATGTTGTATTTATACCATTTTTTAAAATATTTTTTTAAAAGTAAAATGGTAAGTCATGCAATGAGAACAGAAAAGACGGAACAAAATTTCAGACAAAACAAAAAACATTGTAGAGTGAAGTCCTAAGCTGATTTCCACACCAAAAAAATTGTGGAAATAAATTGGAGAATTACTCAAAAGACCTTTCCATGTACCGTACGGATCAGTGGCTTTTTGTTCGTTTTTAACTATTACTATTAGAATCAAAACATAAAAAAGGGTACCGACAACGTTGGGGTGGTTGTCCTTATCTACCGGATGGACCGCCCAAGGCGCATCCTACCATTAAAATCAAACATAATAAACTATTTCCGTTTTCATCGTTTCCCATAACACAATTAAAATATATATATATATATATATATCATATAAAAAATATATGTGTATATATTTTTATATAACAGTGAGATAAAAAGTCTGTCTTCTGGATTTGGAAAAAAATTAATAAAAAAATTGAAGTTCCCTATCAAAGATCAAATGGCAGATGGCAGAAGAGGATGGTGGAAAAGTATGATATTTAGAGAAAACAATCAAGCTGAACAAAAAAAAAAAAAAAAAAACTCACCCACCAGTCAGAAATCAGAATATTAGGAAACAAACAAATATAATCCCAAACCTGATAATAATAAGTGAAATAATTCCTTAATTTCTTGAAATATAAAACAACACCTGAGATAAAAAATTCCCAAAAATTATTGACTACCCAGATATCTCATGCACAAAAATTTCTTTTTTTATTTATTTATTTTTTCCTTATAATTATTATTAGTATTATTGTTTTTAACTACGAAACAATTGTAGCAAGAAAGTAATTAGGAAATGGCAGCATCATAATATTAGAAGATTTAACTCTATGACAGTTAACAATATGCCACCTCTTATGAATTATGATAAAAAACAGTTGAGAAGTGAAAGTTTCTAACTTTCCAGACACTGATACACAGAGATAGATATATACCAAAACAAATCAAATCAAAGCAAATAAGTGAGTGGAAAAACTGACCTGAGAGTAGTAAGAGGTGGATCGCGAGTGGTAGAGTTGGAAGTGCGGATCCGATTGACGACACGCTTGCCCAAGCTTAAAGCGACCCCTCGGCTATTCGAATTGGCTGCCATACAATGATGCACTGACAAAAGGCAAAAGCTGTACTGAAACTCTGTGAGGGAGAGAGAAAGAGAGAGAGAGAGAGAGAGAGAGAGAGAGGAAGGTGGGTGTGTGTGTGTGTCGTGTTTGGGAATGGAAAGGCCAAAGCTGTTTTTATAGGCAGAAATGTATTATTATGTATAATGTTAATTGGTGGCTATGTTGTGTTGGGTTGAGAACATGGAATTTGGGTGCGTTGTTAACTGCTTCCCAACAGTCACTCTTTTTTTTTTTCCTTGGTGAGCACCTACCCCGTACGTTAAGTTGTACCAAACGGTACTCGGCCTTTTTCTTTCTTTTTCTTTATCGTTACTTTACGGAATATTTGTTCTTTATTTCCAATATTCCGTTTCCGTTACTCCCATAATATCCATTTTACCCTTTCAATAATTGAAAAAAATATTTATATATTCAAGTGCAAAGAACAAAACTCAAATTTTTTTTTTATTCCCTGGTGCATATAAAAAGTTGTAAAAGTAATCCGTACAAAAAAATTGAAATATTCTTGAGTTCTAGAAGTAAGAACAAATTAAATATATATTTTTTATTATTTGATTTAATATTTTAAGCTTTTTTAAATTAAAAAATAAACATTCTTTGTTTTCCTTTGATTCAATGTTTCAAGATTCTTTGTATTTTAATTTACAATTTTCATCTTTTGCACTTTTATTCATTTATATGCACCTACCAATACCCAGTTGCAGCTCTAGGAATGTTTTTCAGGTTGTTCTTAAGTGGACTTGCTTTATTACAATTTTTTCTTCTTCAAATTCTTTGTTGCAATTTTTTCTTTTTAAGATTTTAGTTCAATTTTTTTAGTTTTTTCTTTTTTCTTGAAAGAAATATTATGAATACCATTTTGGACCCTGTTTCTATTTGTTTAGGAGAATGAAATATTTCAATATCGATTTATTTCGACATACCATTTTAGGATGTTTCGGGGTTTTTTTAAAAAAATAAAAATAATATATATATATATATATTTATATTTTCCTATACAACATAAAATAATTGGTCCAAATAAGTAAACCTCAAATATAACAAATCATTTAGTTTTTCTTTTTTGACACTCAAATCATTTAGTTATTACATGGCAATTACTGTTTTAGAATATTAAAACATGAATATGTAATTAAATCATGAAAAACAACAACCAAAAAATAGTACAATAAGAGTGTATATATGCATATCATATTGGGAAGAGGCAAGACTCAATAAATAAGTTTGAAATCAAACTTTTTTGTCACCTTTTTGAGTTTTGTTATTTCCAAAGCTTTGTTACGTGAGTGGGGTCAGCAAGCTAAAAGTCTCAAAAGGCAAACTAAAAAAAAACTAGAGTAAAAAAAGAAAGAAGAGGTAGACTAGCAGAGCATCTGAGACGAAGCAAAGAAGAAGAAGAAGAAGAAGGGGCGACCTTTGCGACGGCTGAATTTATTTTTTTACACGTTTAACGTAACATGAAGTGTTGACGAGTTTGTTAGTTTAGGGATTTTTTTTACTTCTAAAAATTGGTACCGGCCAAAATGTAACAAATAATCTACCAAAATTTAATTTTATTGGCATAAATTTTTTTTTGAGGGTGTTCCTAATTTTTTTGAGGGTGTTCTTAATTTTTTTTAAAGGTAAATAAATAAATAAATTTAATTATTATATATAATTTTTTTTTTACGCCAGGGTGGTCCTAGGACCACCCTGACCTGTATGTGGCGCCGCCACTACCAATATCATAGTCCTCTATATACATTAATTAAAGACAGTTTCATTTACTATTAATCTTTTGATGACACCTACTTAACTTCAATATTGCGGTCTCATCTAGTCTTAACACATCTGAGTTGGATACGACTTGGAAAGGAGGCTAGTATTTTATACTAAGTGACAATGACAAATAACACTGTGGACTTGTGAGTTTTGTATAGGCTGTGGTTGACTGTGGGTATTTGAGATGTTGCTATAGGAAAGTCATAAGTGTATTTTATTTTATAATTAAAGAGAAAGAGAAAGATATTTTATATCAACTTTTATTCTACAATATTCCTCTAAAGATTTGTTTTTTCTCCCTATTTACTTGAACTGAATAATTATAATAGATATATTTGTGCAATTTATAATTATTATTTCTTACGAAAAACTCATCACTAACAAAATTTTATGAAAATTATGTTATAATATATAATAATATTTTTTAAAACTATTTTATATAAAATATTATAACATTATGCATGGTACAAACGACTTACTAGTTTTTAAAAATGTTTCTTAAACCACTGCCGTTAGAACGTTCTTCTGCTTCTTCCTTTTTATGGTCAAACTGCAAAAGCACCTTTTCAATTATTATTATTATTATTATTATTATTTTGTGGTCAAAATGCAAAAGCACCCTTTTGAGAATTGGATTAGTTGCAAATACACATTTTGGGGGATTTAATTCTTCTTTACATCTTTATGAGATTTCTATCAAATTGCCTAATTTCAGTTAGCTCTTATGGGCCGAAAAAATCATGTTGCCATCTTGTGACCGCATTAAGAACATTTATCAACAGATTTGTGGCATTGGTAACATGATGGGCAATATGATTTTTTTTGTCTATAAAAGTTAACGGGAGTTAATTTCTGGAGTTACTTTGGAGGATACGAAAATGTAAGGAAGTTATAAGGAATAATTGAAAGTATTAATATATTCTTCGCGGGTGCGTGTCCAATATTGTTTCGTTTATAAAATGATGGAGAGATTCTACTGTTACTGTAACCTCAGTGCATCACTACCCTCATGGCTAGTTATAGAAGGAAGGATCTTCTCAATCAACACCATACAATGATTAAAAGATTTACAACACTATTGAAAACAAAACACTATCAAACTTCAAAACAACATATCTAATATTAACAAAAAAATTAATAATATGACCTACTCATGACAACTTCTGTTAGATTTTTTAGTGTTGGTATATTCATGACGAATTTCCATGTATTTTGAGGTTGTACTAAATTTTAATTAATGAAGGCTACATGTTAAAGTTGGAAAAGAAGTTTTGATCAAGCCAATTCAATCAAACAGAGCTAGAACTCAAATAAGCCAAATTCAAGAACTTGATCAAGTGAGCCCCGTTTTCAGTTGAGCGAAAGTCAGGCAGAAACTCTCGTCATACTATTGCTAGATGCTATTTCGAACAAAATCCAGTTAACAAGAATCTTTTTTTTCTTCCAAAGTCAATTTTGTGCTAATCTTCAGTCCAAATCTTATTTGTATTTAAACCCTATACCTTAACCTTAATCTTCAGAGAAGGAATAAGATGGCCATCAGAACCAACATAAAGATCGTTTTATCCTATTGTATCTTTCAGTTTCAACCCTCTTCACACTGTTAGATCCATTTAAATGAGATTCAAACCACCTAAAACACAATATTATTGTTAGAAATACTGAATTCAATAGTATTATATTTCACCCAAAAAATAATATACATGAGTGCCTTTATATAGGAGGCATATGAGTGTTATACAAGTAAATATGAGTACAGTACAAGTAGTACAATGTGTGCTCTACAAGTAAAGTGATCTAGATGGGCCAAGCCCACATATGAGTTTACGTTAACAGCCCCTCTCAAACTCAAGGTGGATGTGAGACCAATTTGAGATTGTCAACCAAATCACGAAGGCGTCCCTTAGGATGGGACTTGATGAAGATGTCTGCAAGTTGATCTTTGGAGGAGACGGAGAAGAGCTTGAGAGCACCATGAACAAGATGATAACGGATAAAATGACAATCAATCTCAATATGTTTAGTCCGTTCATGGAAGACATCATTGTGAGCAATGTGAATGGCACTCTGATTATCACAATAAAGAGGTGTAGCAGAGGATGTAGACACACCTAAGTCTGTAAAAAGCCATCGTAACCAAAGAAACTCAGATCTGGTATCAGCAAGAGCACGATATTCTGCTTCAGTACTGGAGCGGGCCATAAAGGTTTGTTTCTTACTTCGCCAAGAAATCAAGGAAGAGCCAAGTAGAAAACAATAGCCAGTGGTGGACCTACGATCAGTGGGATCTCCTGCCCAATTAGCATCAGAGAATGCACGGAGTACAAGAGGAGATTGAGCTGAGTAGAAAAGGCCATGGAAGAGAGTGTCCTTCAAGTATCGAAGAATGCGCAGAACAGCAACATAGTGAGTCGACCGTGGAGCAGACCAATACTGGTTGACCTGATGAACAACATAAGAAATGTTTGGACGAGTAACTGTGAGATAAACTAGGCTGCCAACTAATTGTCTGTAAAGAGAAGGATTAGACAATGGTTTCCCCTCCGAGGGAGTCAGATGCGCATTAAGCTCAACTGGGGTGTCAACAGTCTTGCTGTCAGTGAGTCCAGCACGAGACAAAAGATCAGAAGCATACTTGGATTGAGTAATATAAAGATCATCTGAGGAACGAGTGATTTCAAGACCCAAGAAATAACTAAGATGTCCAAGATCTTTCATCGCAAACTGCTGACTAAGAAAATCCTTGAGTTCTTGTATGCCATTAAGATCATCACCAGTTATGATCATATCACCCATATAGAGGAGAAGTAGAATGGTGCCTTTATCAGTACGATGAAGAAATAAGGCAGCATCATAAGGACTAGCAGTGTAACCCAAGCGAAAAATAGTAGAGCTAAATTTTGCAAACCAGGCTCGAGGGGCTTGTTTAAGACCATACAATGCTCGGCGAAGGCGGCAAACCTTGTTGGAGTCAATGGAGAGACTTGGAGGAGGTTGCATGTAAATTTCTTCACTCAAGTCCCCATTAAGGAATGCATTTTTAACATCCATCTGAAAAAGATCCCATTTGCTAGCAGCAGCAACAGCCAGGAGGGCACGAACAGATGAGATGCGGGCAACTGGAGTAAAGGTCTCTTCATAATCAATCTCATACTCCTGTGTAAAACCTTTTGCAACAAGGCGACAAAGACTGGAGTGATCAAAGACTGGAACCACATAAACTACTGCAAATCTTCAAGTAGACTTGAAGTAACTAAGAGATCTATTTGTTGGTCAACGTCCCAAATTTTTGGCGGCAATTCACTTTGAAAACAAAAGCTTGAGAAAATGGTTGCAGTAAGAAGCTGGGAGCCTAGATACAACTTAGTTTCCATGTACCGGAGGTGTTGTAAGTCTTGAATTATATGATTATATCTAAACCTATTCATAGTGGGTTTGATGATAGGCTAAGTCACGAAGTAAATTTTTTTTTTTGGAAACTAGTCACAAAGTAATTTTAAAATAATTAATTTTTTTTTTTGAAGCTTTAGGTAATTAATTTTGTTTTTTTTTTTGAGAAAGGGTAATTAATTTTATTCAAGGTAACATTTTGAATTTCTTAAAATTAACTATTATAACAGTTAATAAGTCTCTTGATATTTTAATAATATTTCATTTAAAGTAATTAATATTGGAAAAAAAATAGTTTTAGCAAGTGTTTGGTTCGTTATTTTTTAGCCAAAATTAAAGTGGGACTCACATATCCCTTGAGACAGGTTCAAATTGGCGTGTTCTCCACCGTGAGGACACTAATATCATAGTTCATTTGCCAAAAACCATTTAAGAAGTGAATGAAAAATTGACTCCTAAATCGTTAAATTAAAAATTGTTCAAATTGATAGAATCCGTGAGTCCTATATAGGATGAAATTGAACTTTTATAAATATATATATTGGCCTGGGCCCACGTGGGCTATCCAATATTAAATAATTAATTTATTATTATTATTTTTAGAAAAATATTATTATTTATTTATTTCACAGATCTATTTGTAATTTTCTGTAGAGATTCTATTATTGTTATTATTATTCATAATATATATTTGTGTTTTTGTTTGCATAATCACAAAAATAAAATAATTTCATGCAATATAACCAATAATTAAATAATATTGACAATTAATATATGTTATAGGAAAAAAAAACCTATTATATGACGTGTAAACATATTGAAATAACCGCGGTTGATGGTGAACCTGATGCATGAAAAACTATTTTAACAGTGTGAGGCATACCCCCCTCACCCAAAAAAAAAAAAAACAAAAAGGGTGATGCATAATTTGTCAAGATTCATGGGGTAAGAGATTTCTCCCAAAAAAAAAAAAAAAATCATGGGTAATATTTCAGTTTTGATTTAGAGTTCGTCATGAACCCAATAAACATATTATGAAAATTATAATTTAAATGATGTGCCCTACATCATGGTGAAGTTGTCACCCAGCTGGGTGCTAGTTGCATTATCATTTTAATAAATAAAAAAGTTCTTAGGAATATTCATTTATAAATAAAACTGATGATAACTAATCAATTACCGGAAAAAAAAAAGAAAGATCACGTAACTCAAATTTGTTTTTTACTTGAAATTTAAATCAGTTAATAAAGTTGTTCTTATCAGTAAAGTATATATATAGTTATATGTATAAAAGTAAAGTTGTTCTTAAGTGGACAATTCTAATTTTATCTATACTATCTAAAAAAAAATTATCTCAGCTTGGGTTTCATCATTTTACATATTAAAACACAAATTTTTTAATTTTCTAAAATACCCCTATCTTTTAGTTGAATAATTTTTAATTTAAAAAAGTAATTTACTATTTTTGAAAGAGTTCCTAAGTTTTAGGCTCTCAAACTTTTACCAAAATTCTAAAACTTAGAACACTATCTTTATCTCACTTTTAAATTTTATTTCACTAAACTCAAAAAAAAAAAAAAAAAATAGAGCCTTTTTGCACACACATAGTGCATATGATGAGTTTAGTATAGTAATCATATCTTTATGATTTTTTAAAATTAAGGTATCTTAATCACATCAAGATCCTCTGAAATTCTTTAGATACTTTATATTAGTATATTATAATTTTTTTAAATCCTCACATTTTATTTAAATTAAATGGCTAATTTTATGTCAACTTAGCAACCCACAAACAAAAACATAAAACAAATTCATTCCCTCAAAAAAAAAAAAAAAAAAAAAAAAACTCAAACTCATTGACAGGCTCTTAAACTTCTCTCTTCATCGTGCACAGCACAAACCTGGAACAAATCCATTACCGGCAGCCAAGCCCATCAAACCTAGATTGTTGGCAACTTTCTCATATTGAACAATACATTACTTCACAAAGCTTTAACCCTTTTTAAAATTTATTTATTTAGTTTACATATGTTGAACTATGATAGCTATAATAATTCAACATATGTAAAATAAATGGCATGATGTCTCATGTAGGGGATTCGAATTCCACCTCTTTCTAAATTCTACCCCACTATTTACCTATTTAAAAATAAAAAATATAAAAAATTCGAATTCCCCTAAAATTACAAAGCTTACATCAATAAAAATTTATTGATAATAGGTAAATAGTGGACTTTAAAATTGTACCTGAATTGAGACAAGAAAGCACAACCTCGGAAACATCCAAACCAATACCAGAAAGCACAGGCTCGATAGCTACTCGATAGCATCTCGATACCTCTATTTGTCGAGGTTTAAGAAAACAGATTCTAAGTTCTGTTTTGATTCCAATCCGTAGATGTGTTTTTGGGCCTTCTTTTCTCCTAACTCTAGACATATAAAAATATTATTTTAAGGGCCGTCAAAGAGATGCAAGTTGCACAAGTATTGAGAAATCCTTGTTCATCCAAATTGTGACTTGAGACGAAATTCTTGCCCTAGTTCATCTCTCTCGTGAAGAAGTTGCTGTGTCTTTGCACCGTAGGGTTTTGTAGCCAAATATCTTCTTGATCTTCATCGTGTGGATGAATTAAAGAACTTTGTAGCCAACAATCTTCTCTAGTTGGTGTTTGAAGCTGCGTATTGGAATCCGCGCAATTGGTTAGTCATGTACTTGGGAGCCGTGCATTGAAAGGAGAAATTGTCATTACAGAACAAGTCCAATTGGGTATTGGGGTAAGGGTTCAACTGTAGGTTGGTAAAGTACTAGGGATTCCTTTACTTGTAACTGGTTGTTGTGATAATAGTGGAGTTTTGGGAGTGGTGACTTTAAAATCACCCGGTGAGATTTTTGTCGTGTAGGTTTTTTCCATTCGTAAACAAATCACCGTGTCATTTATTTTCCGCTGTATACTTAGTTTAATTGGTGATTTGTTTGTGCTACCACGTTTTGCTTGTTAAATCGGTTAATTAATTGAACTTGACTAATTAATTAATTAATCCATTACAAGGAGTCAATACGTTTTTGGCCTATCAGAAATGAGTGTGGAAGCAACAATCATTGGTGCAAAAATAAAGATTCTCATTCAAAGTTCATCAATTATTTGGTATCAATTTTATTGAAAACTCCAAAGTTACTTGGAAGAACATTGATGATGTATTATAGGAGAATATATTAGACCTTTGCAAAACCTAGAATATGGTACAACTTTGTAAGTATTAGCTAACTGAGATTTGCGATGCTCATTTGATTAGGAAGCACATTATATTCACTTGCTTATAGAAAATTACGTAGGTGAAGAATCTGATGTTGGAGTTGAATGCCTTTTGGTTCTAATAATGACAAATAATATAAAAGTTAAATTTTCTTTTGGTTTAGAGCCTTTAATGAACCATTTTAGAAAAATTTTAATACTATTTTTATGAAAAATATAAAAATAAATAAAAATAAAAATCAGTTTTTATTTATTTATTAATTTCTCACAAAAAGTTTGTAAAAGTATTTTATAAATGAATACCATTTTGGTACATTTGGATGACATGATTTGGGTATTTGAATTTGAATTTAGGTGATTAAATTTTTTGATACAAGATAGAAATTCCACTCTAGTCTAATCTAAGTGTATATATGTGTGAAGCTCTCTTTTGAAGACTTGAATCCCAGTCATTGCCTTCTACACTTAACAGACATTTATACTTGTAGAATGACCATTAAAATTCAAATATCTTGTTTTGAATTTTATATAGTTCAAAAAATGTCAAGAATTTGGATTTGGCAAATCTACTAAGTATTCTTTGTGGCTTTGTCAAATCTAAATCCTTAACATTTTTAAACTATCTAAAAGTTCAATTAGCGTAGAAAATACTAATGAATGTTTAGACCCCTAATTTCAAATTAAACTAATATAACCTTATACCTAAACAATATATGTGTGGAATGATAGGTACAAATAGAAACTCCACACTATAATTAATCACAACATAGCAGCAATTAAAAGGTAAAACTAAGCGTTAGAGACTAAAAGTGGTAAAATTAAAATGTAGGGACTAAAAGTATTAAAATTAAAATGTAGAGACTAAAATGAAAAAAAGCCAAAATATAAGGACTAAAAATGCATTTACGCCTAATAAAAATGAAGTCTTAGAAATCGTAGTTACACCAAGTAGTTACACCGTCTTTGTGGGGGGTCCGAGGAGTAGAAAGGATTGGACTATGAAGAAGCTTGTATAAACTAGCCCTAGGAGATGAGTAATATCCGAGGAGTTCACCTACCCAAGGATGGAATTAGAAACATGGTAGTTGGTACCTTATAAAGGTCTAGGAAGAGAAGAAGGGACCATGGAAGCAGTAAGGGACATGGCAGGAAGTTTCCTAAAAGATATACCTCTCACCTCCGCATTGAATGCTCCATACTAACCATATTAGCTGTGCTAATGTGGAAATGACACCTGAATAATGACTTCACAACTAGTAACTCCTTCTACCACCTTCAGCAGAGTTGTGACATGACAAGTATCCTGAGGAATGTTTTGAGGCGTACAGGTGGAAGGTTATGATGCAAGAAGGAAGGACAAAAAGGGAGGGAACCTCCAAGAAGAGGGAGGCTCTTTTCTCTGTAAGATAGAAAAATAGAAAAGTGAATAGTGTATTATCTGGTAAAAAGTTGAACTAATCATTTATAAGAAACATCTCCTCGGACCAACCCGGGGAGAGCATTATTCATAATTTTCACTCAAGTTACGTTTGTCAGTTATTTGGGAATCTTTGGCCATAGACTAAAGCTTAGTTTAGTATTGTGTTTGAAGTTTGTTTTCTCACTCTCTGAAGAAATTCTATTGTTTGAGCTTGATTTAAAAGACAAGATACCACTATTCTTAGTGGGCTTGGGCTTTTAACTTTTTGAGTACTTACAGTCTTAATTTGTGCAGAATAGTTAAAATTCATTAAAACAATGTTGATAACTCATGTAATTTTCTTATAATTTGCAATGGTTTCAAATTTTAAAAAGTATAGTGTATGTAAAACGGAAGACATTCAATTTTGATTAATTTTATAATATTTTGTCACATTAGTTTTTGAGGTCTCAAAATTTTACACGTTATTATTCTATTATATATATATATATGTGTGTGTGTGTATAAATATATATAATAGATATATAATAAAATTTTAACCTATGATGTCCACTGTAAGTGCACAATTGCACCTGGACCCTAAGACAGCTACGGGCTCAGGCTCGATGAGCCTTAAACAATAAAATTTGTAGAGTGTGAACTTTCAAATCTAGGTTAGAGGTACTGAGAACTTGATAACAGGCTAAGAGTTACAAATACTTGTAAATAACAAATGATAATTGCAAATAGACCTCCTCGGACGTAAGTCGAGGACTATCTTTGTATTATTTCTCTTTCTTTACCAAAGATTACAAAAAATCCCCCCCTTCTTTGTTCTACGTTCCCCCTTAAATACTCCCTTTTCTGATACTTTGTCCACGTGTTTCTCCCACCCCCTTCCCCTAGATATTTCTTTTCTTAATGCCTTTGAATAGTGACCAGAAGTTTCAGTTCCATTGTTCAGGGGTCACTTCCCCATTAATGCGGCCAAGGAGGTAGGTGCAGAGTCTTTAATGTGGAGGTGACAGCCTTTGCATATGATATTTTCCTAACACTGGTGTGTCTACAACATTCAAGGACTCCCACCTTTAACCATTAGTCTTTCCAGAGTTGTGCTTTGACCTTTATAATGAAGTTCTGAGTTATCTTGGATCTGTTCGAGGAGAAACTCGCCCTCGGCGTATGGGCCAATTCGCAGAGCTAACAAATTCTTAGTTCAAGAGCAGGTCGGCTCTCCATGCTACAGTCCAAAGGCCCATATGCCCACCTGGGCCCTTTTACTCCCCACATCCACTTTATAACGAGTGTCTTTTATCATTAAGCTAAGACATAAATTGATTTTTTGTGGTCTCCTAATGGTTTTGTCCTAACACTTTATAATAATTGCTTGTTATCACCGTATCAAGATCACAATTTACTTTAAGATAGTTGATTTTCTTTTTTTGTCAACAAGATCTAGGATTTGTCTTTCTGGAGACTTTATTAATCCTGCAAAAAAGAAAAAGAAAAAAAGAACTGATCGCTCCTCTTTTAATTTGTTGTTCAAAAAATATAAAGTAAGCTTTACATGTTCTTTTCTTATTCCTTAATTGTTTTGGATTGGACCTAGGGAACTCTTATATTTATTTATTTTCCCTCTCCCTATGGAAGACTTATTGGATGATCATCAAAGAAAGCCGTCAATGAAGTTTTAGAAAAAGTTTAATTCAAATAATGTTTTGTCTCTTCTCAATGAAAAGAAAAAAGAAAAAAGAAAAATCATGTTTTGTGAATGACTTTAGGTTACTTGGCAATCGCGCTCTTTATGGTGGTTTAGGTACATTTGTTTTCGCCTAAAAAAGAAAATTCATGTTTTTTATTGTTTAGTATAATTAGGGAGAATAAAACACACATAGAGAGAGAGAGAGAGAGAGAGAGAGAGAGAGAGAGAGAGAGATTCATGTTTAGTTATCAAAGAAGGCGAGACTCGTTCCTTGAATCTACACATTGTTATCAAAGAACACCTGGAATCTACGAAGAGTCCCTTGAATCTACACATGCTGATGTGTTTTATTTTGAGAAATCAACCTTGGAACTTATAGTTTTTTGTGGTGAGTTTTTGTTTTTAGATTTTAGGATTTTGGTTGAAACAATGCCATTTAGGGGAAGGTTTTTGTTTTAAGTTTAGCTTTGAAATTATGTAGTTTTGATGCATGCTATCTCTTTGCTTGGTCATCACTAAAATGACGTAGTTTTGAGGTTGATTTGTCAAAAATAAAACACATTGGTATAATGATGTGTCACTTAACAACATAAATTAACCGTGGGGTGAATTGCTAATAGAATCAAACTTCACGGTGTGAAATCAAGTTTTCAAAACTTTGGGGTGTAAAATCTAGTCAACCCCAAACTTTAAGGGTGTAATTTGCAATTTACCAAAAAAGAAAAAGAAAAAGAAAAAGAAGAAGACACCTAGCAAATGGGTCTATAACAAAAAAGATAGTATAGCCTCATCACTTAGCAAATAAAAGAGTTTTTTTTTTTTAATTATTTTTTAGAAAAGATTTAAAAGAGAAAGATTAAAAAAAAGAAAAAAAAAATTCACTTTTATAGAATTCATATATACATATATTACCCCAAAAAAACCCCACTCATTACTCATATTCACCTAGTACATGGTCACACAAGTGATTACTAATTGCGTCATTTATTTAAATAAATAAATAAAAAGAGACCTAGTCTATGGGTCCAAATTCATAAGACAAGAAAATATTTCACTTAAAAAAAAACAGAATGTTAAAGTTAGTCTTAATTAAAAAGAGAATAATAGAAAGAGAGGCTTTGCCTCTGCTTAAATGTGTGTGTACACACACACACACATATAGACACACACCACGTTGCTTTGCTTAGATTTGATGGTTGGTGCCTAAAGTGGTGTCGTATTGCCTGCCTCTATTATGTCTCATACCTCACTTCCTTAGTCGGTCTGCCCTCCTCAAAAGCAGCAAGTGCCTTTGCTAAATTTCTTATTTATGTTTTTTTTTTTAAATTTATAATTATTTATTTTGATGGAATGTTTTTGGGAATTTGCTGTGTAAGATCAGACTGATTTTGGTTAAAATTTTAAAAGGGCCAGTCCAATTGGTTGAATGATTGGGCTAAATTTTCTTTAGTTTTTCTCTTGGTGAATTTGTGGTTGGGCTAATCTCTCTTGGACTTGTTATTTTTTTTTATTTTTTTATTTTTGTTGAGATTTTCTTATTAGTAATTTTTTATAGGCATTTTACATTTGTTTAAAATGGTCAATGATGTTGTTAGTGGGCAAGTGAAATTTTATTGGGTAAAATTGCCAAAATTATTTTGTCATTTTTTTGGAGAGTTGGGGGGGGGGGGGGGTGAGGTGGGAGGGGCTCCAGCAGCCACAGGAGTTGAGAAGAGAGGGTACAATATTTCTTACTCTAATATAATGAGATTAAGAAATCAACTTTTTAGATTTAAGTGAATTTTTTATAAAGATTATTTGAGAAACACACACACACACATACACACATATATATAAGGGAAGACAGATGAGATAAGAGAATACACTTACACGCCAACACCAAAACTACATCAGCAGTTAGTGTCGTAGAACAAGTGATAAACTCTTTCTCAATATCATATCTTACCGATGTGGGACTACTCGACAACACTGAGTATATTTTTTTATTTGAGAAACACACACACACACACACACACACACACATAAGGGAAGGGGGATAATATAAGGAAATACACTCACACGCCAAATATGACTCATTAATTCTTATATATACTTTTTCTTTTCGTTTATTCTTGTTTAGCACCAGAGAACTCTTTAAGTATTTTTCCTCTCTTTGGTAGAGTAATTGGATGAACAAAAGCTTTAAAAGTTTAAATTCAAATCCTATTTTGGAAATGCCTTTTGGTTAAGTGGCATCCTACTATTTATAAAATCTTGTCTTTGTCTTAAAAAGAAAAGCAGTTCCTTATAAATTGCAAAGCCAAACAAAATTTTATGTCTATTTTCATAAAATAAAAAAGGCGGATTTTTCATGCTGAACTGAGGGTCCTAGGTAAAGAAATTTATTCTTAAATAAGGTTTTTTAGTTTGGAAGAATTAAATAAGGATTGAGAACCTATTTTTCCAAGAAACAAGAGATATGTTATGATATTATTGCACTTTTTTTGTTATTTTTTTAAAATTTTGTTAAGAAGAAGCAAATTTGGGTGGATATGAAATTTTCCAGTAACTGATAAAGCTAAAAAAAGGGTAATTGTTATAGGTTTGGTTTAATTGTATGGGTAAATAAAAGCCTTTGGTGGCCATTATTGTGTCATTCTGTGACTCTCTCCCAAAGCTTGAAATTCAATGGCAAGCAGTGTCAGATTTCATCCATGCTTCCTTGTTGCCTCTATTCTCTCATATTATGTTATAGGCCTTTTGGCTACAACTCATAATGTTCCCCAAGCACAATTAATACCAGACATAAATCAAAATCTCATGAAGGTCTCAATTGGCACTCCACCAGTTGACTTCTATGGCTCTATTGATACAGGCAGTGACCTTGTGTGGACACAATGCCTACCTTGTGATGCCTGCTTCAAACAGAATCATCCCATGTTCGATTCTAGAAGGTCCTCCACATATCGCGAAATTTCTTGTCAATCAGAAGAATGTCGTATACTATTGGATGAAACCACATGTTCTCCTCAAAATATTTGCAATTACAAGTACGGATATGCTTCTGGTTTGACCAAAGGTGTTTTGGCCAAAGAAAAAGTTGCCATTAATTCTACCTCAGGGCAAGCGGTTTCCTTTGACATTGCTTTTGGATGTGCACACAACACAAGCAGCTTCCATTACAAAGGCCATGGGACGGGAATCATTGGGTTAGGAGCAGGGCCTTTGTCCTTCGTTTCACAAATTGGTAGCAAGAGGTTTTCTTATTGCATGTTGCCATATGGTACTGATCCTAGTATTACAAGCAAGATAAGTTTTGGTAATGGCAGTGAAGTTGTGGGTGATGGTGTGGTTTCAACACCATTTGTAGGTGGAGATCAATATTATGTGACACTAGAAGGAATTAGCGTTGGAGACACATATGTACCCTTTAACTCTTCAGGTAAGGTTTCTAAGGGCAACATTTGTATTGATTCAGGATCACCACCATTGACTTTGCCACCAGATTTTTATGATCGCTTAGTGGTGGAAGTGAAGAAGCAGATTTCAATTGATCCCATTAAAAATGACACTCTTTTGGGAACACGACTTTGCTATAGAACTGAAATTACTAATGAAAATGGACCAATATTGACTGTCCATTTTGAAGGTGCAGATGTGGAGTTAAAGCCTATATATACTTTCAATCGACCAGTTAAAGAATATGAATATTATTGCTTTGCAATTACAAATATTGCAAATACTGAGTTGGATTTTAAGGATGGCACAGGAGTGTATGGCAGCAATGTTCAAGCAAATTTTTTGATTGGGTATGACTTGGAAACAAGGATGGTCTCCTTCAAGCCAACTGATTGCACCAAACTGTAGATTTTGCCACTTTCATGGAATCTATACGATCAATGGAATTAAGATATATACCTACTTATACTTCATAAATATAGCTTTATTATCCTTTTTTTATTAATTTTAAAAAAAGGCTTTATTTTCGTTGCGATCCAATCACATTTCCAGCAATTTAAAGAAACTAGTAAGTTTCCCATGCGATGCATGGATACTGTTGTAATGTTTTATGTAAATTTATTTTTGTAAAATATTAGACATATATTATAGCATATTTATTATAAAACTTTATTAGTAATGCGTTCATCATAAAAAGTAACAATTATAAATTGCACACACATATATATCTATTATAATTATTTTGTTCAAGTAATGAGCAATAATTAAAATAACTTGGAGTAATATTGTATAATAAAAGTTGATAAAAGTATATTAATTCATTCTATATTATTGATTTTTATTATATGATGTAATAAAAAGCTTCATTATGAAATCTTTTTTTTTTGTGTCTTCAATCTTTGTCATTAAGATATGGTGATGCTTGTTATCATCACCAGTTTCTCTATTTGCAACAATTGAAGTTTAGTCCGTCCATGTTTGTTCAATTTTTTAACTTTCATCATTTTTTTTTCTTTTGTTGCATCATTTGTGTTAATCACTAATGAATTGGCATCGAAAAATTCTTAATTGGATCTTACAAAGTTTGGACTTTGTCGTCAAGATTTTTCATAGTATTTTCATTTATATTAAATTTCAATGATGTTACAGTTTTTTGTAAATATTTTTATTTTTTATTTTTGTTAATTTTGGAATAGTGCAGCAAAAAGAATTAATATAGCATATTGAATTGTGTATTTTTTTTTTCTTTGATACCTTTTTATCATTTGAAGGTGCATCAAAAATCTTAGCAACTATGAAATTTTCAAAACCATCCTTTAGATTATATTCATTCAAATGAACTAGAGAAATCTATTTTTTTTTTCCTAATTTTTATTTTTCAAATCACGTGGAATTCGTTCTCCATCATCAATATTTTTACAATAATTTAAATAAGCTGTACCTCAGTTTATTTTTCAACAAAATATTTTGTAGATTCAATTATGATTTTCTCGGCATCTCAATCAAATATCACAAAATTTGTTTTGATAGTTACATCAAAAACTTTAATTTGAATCATGTATTTGAAGTAGTTTGCAATTGTATATATATAGTAGTTATAGTGAGATAAATATATTATAAATATTTGGAGAGTATGTAGTTAATGTGAGTGCCTTTAACTTTGGGATAGAAAGATTTATTTTTGTTTCACATTTTGCATACCAAAATGATTTTGCTTATGGTTTGACATTCCTTTCACAAAGTACGCATAAAATGTAATAGCAACCTATTGTTGCATCAATATTACTTATTATTACAATACTCTAGCAGTTCACATCTTGCAATGAACTTTGAAATTAATATTTATTATTTTTTAATGTATATAATATGATGTATGATTATTTTTTTACGTAAAGGATGAGTATAAATTGAGATGATTAACAAACCTGTTTTGTAGGATCTCATTCAATACATTTTATCTTTACTATTGTCTTCATAATATTTAAAGATAAATCCTCCTATGAAAAAAAATTTGTATGTATTTTTGGTATTTCTTGTATAGGATCAGGTTTTTTACCATTCCTATCATTGAATTTTTTCAAAGAAAATATTAAGTTAATGGTATTTTGTGAGATAGTATATGATATTTATTAGACTTTTTTCTTATTATAAATTTTAGAAATATGCACTTGTCAATTATTTCAGCAACCTCAAGGATCTTAAGATTTATATATATATTTTTGTTGCATTGGTCAATGACAGAAAATTTATTTGCATAAATTGCATAGAACATTATTAATAGACAAAAGCATATTGAATTGAAATTGGGGAAAATGAAGATATGATTTCATGAGAATGAGATTTTCTAGAAGTATCACCTATACGTGGGGAGGAAGAAGAGAGTTTGTAAGAGGGTAAGAGTTTTTGCTTTGATTTACACGTGGAAAATGTCAAACTTGGGTCATAATATATAAGGTAAGAATTAGCTTAAGTTTTTCATAAGGTTTGGTTTACTTTTAAAAAGTAGTTTATTTTGTAATGAATTAATTTTGGTCTAATGGGTCTAATTATCAAGAACGACCCATATTTTATATAATAGTAAAAAGAAGTTACTATGATCTATTGGGTAACGGTTAAAAAAACTTAATGAAAAATGATAAAAAAGGTTAAATGCAATATTAAAGTGCCACGTGGCAGGACAACAAAAAGAAGTTACTATGATCTATTGGTTAAAAGTAAAAAAAAAACTTAATAAAAAGAGGTAAAAAATGCTAAATTTATATAATAGTAAAAATAAGTTACTATGATCTATTGGGTAATGGTTAAAAATGCTTAATGAAAAAAGGTAAAAAATATTAAATGCAATATTAGAGTGTCACGTGGCAGGACCTCATGCACTCTCACATGAGGTCTCTGCTTTTATATATATATTGATTGATGTTTTTACTGATCGCTCCACTTTTGTTGTTAAAAAAATATGAAGTAAGCTTTACATGTTCTTTTCTTATTCATTAATTGTTTTGGATTGGACCTAGGGAACTCTAATACTTATTTTCCCTCTCTCTATGGAAGACTTATTTGATTATCATCAAAGAAAGCCGTCATCGAAGTTTTAGAAAAAGTTTAATTCAAATAATGTTTTGTCTCTTCTAAAAAAAAAAAAAAAAAAAATCATGTTTTGTGAATGACTTTATGTTACGTGGCATTAATCCTTCTCTTTATGGTGGTTTAGGTACCTTTGTCTTCGCCTAAAAATGAAATTCAAGTTTTTTTTTTAAATGAGAGAGAGAGAGAGATTCATGTCTAGTTATCAAAGAAGGCGAGGCTAGTTTGATTTCTTACGTGATTTGTATATCTTGAATTCTTTAATTTTGCACATATACATCATTGACCTTGGACTAGGGAGTTTTGGATCACTATATGGTTTGTTCTCTTCTACAATGTACCTAACTTCAGCTCCTTAATTAGGTTGTATCTATAATTAGGTTTGCATACATATATTCTCTCTCATACTCATAGCATGTTTGTCCCTTTAATTATATACGGTTTATAATATATATATATATTGTGAAAAGGTGATACATATATGTGAACGATAAGATAATATTATTTTGATAAGTATAAACTATGAGAATGATAATTTATATTTATTATATGGACACTTCCTTTAATTTTTTCTTACTTAACTGAAATTTGTGTGTGCATATATATATACACACACGTTAGAATTTGGAAATCTACTAATTTTATCCCCTTAGGAATGAAGGAACTGGGCCACTCAGAGGAGTATAGATCGGAAATGATATATATATTTCTTTTCGTTTAACAAATTGTTACTGGTTAGCTTATGTAAATGGCTTTGGACTTTGGGGGCTGCCTAGAGTAGCATGGCTGACAGCTTCCATGGGATGAGATGTCTCTAAGTTTAAGATCCTATTCCTACCCACAGAGTAAATAAAAAAGATGTTAACAGAAAAAAGAACAAAAGCAGCTCAAGTATGAGGAATATCATGACCAAATTTTTTTTAGAACTAAGTCTTGGATTAGGCAACATTACAAGCCGAAGGGCACATGATGAATGTACGGCATACGGCAAGGGGCCCATTTTCCCTGGGGCCTAAACTCGAATAGGTCTATGAACAGTGCCGGGCCATGGGCCCACCATTTCTCATGGTTAACCATTAAGCGGTCCAAGGGTGTTAGCCCATCATTTGGGCGTTCGGTGCACGGCAGGATGGTCTCCGTAGTCAGCACGTGCACCGATGATGCTTAGTTATACCTTGGTAGACTAGGAGTGCCTTGGGAAACTCCACTACTGAGGTACTTTCGACGGCTAGCCCCAGTCCCAATGTCTCAACTCCTATTCCTAACAAAAACATATTTTTGTTAGGAATAATCAAATTGGACCCCAGTCATACGAGCAGTATCAGAAGGTAATCATGACTCAATCCACTACCTTGAAGCTATAAATATGTGATGAAAAGAGGGAAAAATGGTTAGACATTTGAGAGGTAAGAAAGAGAGAGAGTAGCCGAGCATATGAAAAAGAGAGTTTTCAAAGAGAGAGAGAGAGAGAGAAAAACTAGCTACTACACTAGACACTTGAACAAGCCTGCTCCATAACTGCCCCTTGTAGGATACTCAAAACCCACTAAACAAGTAAATTGTGAGCCCAAATACAAGGTCCAACCTTCTATGAAAAACTGGGCATGCATAATGAACAAAAGGAAGGGAAATGATTTTGTTATGGAGCGACTAGATGGAGCATTAGGCAACATACAATGGGTCCATTCTCTCCCACATTGTGTACTTTAGAAGGCCTTTCTTATCAAAAAGCAAAAAAAGAAAAAAAAGAAAAAAGAAAAAGGTCCACTCACCTAGAATGCAAAGAAGTGATCAATGAAGCTTGGAAAGTTAACAGGCTCATGGGTTGGGTTGGGTCCGATGAAATTGGGTATATATGGGTAAATAAATAATTAATTAGATTAAAGTTCTATTACACATACCCTAATTTTTTGTTTTAGTTCGAATGGGTTAACATGTTTAGGTTCAAATTTACAAGATCTAATCATAGGAATCTAACTATTTTCTTTTCTCATTTTTTATCACTTTCGTTGAATAGGGTGTTGTATTTGGTGATCTTCCATTCTTGTTCTAATTTCTCATTTTACCAATGAAAATGATATACATTCAATAGCTTTGATGACTACCTTTTTAAGATAGGATTTTTTTATTTTTTTATTTTTTATACAAGAAAGAATTTCTACTCTAGCCTAATCTAAGAGTATATATGTGTGAAGCTCCCTTCTAGAGACTTGAACCCTAGCCCTTACCCCCTACCCCTCAAGCATTTATTCTTGGTGCGGTGGTAAGATAGGATTTGACTTACCTCTGGTTTTTTTTTTTAACTGGACATGTCATTTTGTTTTAAACATATAATAGCAAGTTGTAGTGGGTTTTAATCTTCGCATTATATTAGCTAATGGATGATGTGGCAGTCTTTCATTAAAACAAACAGAGATTCATTTTTAAAAAGAACTGTAGGTAAGTCAAACCCAAGATAATAGTTGAGATTTATTTAATTCAATCTAAGATTTTAAGAAAGTAATTATAAATCAATATTTTGTGTGTTCTAATAAGTATTACTGTTTACTCAAAAAGAAAAAAAGAAAAAAAAAGAGGGTGTTTATCCCACATTAGTTGTGTGTGTCTAGCGTTTACTTGTTTATAACCTTAGTTTACAAGTAAGTCACGCTATGTGTAAATGTGCTTTTCATTATTGAACTTTGTTATTTTTTTAATTTTCTCTTCTCTTTTTTAATCTATGGGTTGGGTATTGGAATTGTGTTCTCATTACATGAAAATAACGTAGATTTTTTTTTTTGATAGATCGATACGATTTAAATCTATTGTATTTTCTATTTTCCTTTTTTTTTGGTGTGTGTATGCAAAGTTAAATCCTCAATTCATTGTTTTCATTGATTGAATTAACTGGAACCCACAAATAACAAGGATTTGAGATAAACTAAGATACCCCATATCATATCCAATTGGAACAACCACAACAGTATGTTCCTATACAACAGTATGTTCCCATATGAATGTATAGAAAGATAACTTTGCTTGATTAAATCTATATATAGTTTAGATTTGGATTATGTAGAAGAGGAGAGGAGACCAACCTACCTAGCATGTTTAACGTACTTCGATTTGTCTCAAATTGCTTAACATTAGTGTAACAACAAAAATTATCAGTGAGAACGAAAGATATTGCTCGTTCAATGGATGAATTAATCTTTACTATCACAATCTATCTTTTTCTTTGCGTGCATTTGCTTCATTTCAACACTTTTTGAATTTTGGTTTCCCTGTCATTGTCATGCGAGGACTACACGTTTGAATATGTAAGTAGGCAAATCTGTTCACTAATGCGAATTAGTATGAGGTTTGTGGAGTTTTTCTGAAAATGGTGTATAATCCCATAGCAAGATAACGTTTTATTAAGGTATAGTCTTTCTTCATACATGAAGTCCTTTGAGTTGTCCTTAGTTACACGGTGATTCCTATTACTATTAGCAATGAGCAGCATTCGATTTTGCTTTCTTACAAAGATTTGCAAAATCAGACAAATTCATCATTCATTGGATCCCATGAACACTTGTTGCCAATAGCTGAAGGGTACAGGTACACTGAACATAGATCGTATTATTATAGAAAATTGACAAAATCAGTCAAAGTTAGATGGTATTTTTCAAACAACAATTTTGTTCTCCATACAGTGGATGGAAGGCGAGATTTTGAAATTTGAATCACAAGCTTTGCAAAACGTGTAAAACACAGTTTAGCAAATGCAGCTTATGACCAATTCTACTTTATTACACAATTAAGCCCAATTGTTAAAATAAGGATAAAACTTAGATACAGTAGGTAGATACTGTTTCTTAGATTTTTCTTCTAAATTTTTGACATACGTCTATTTTAAGTTTTAATAGCTCAGCAAATTAAATGGGAAATAACGCTTCTTGCGTTCTCAGGTGAAGGTTTCCTTAAAGGATCATAATCAATTTTGATATTGAGGGTATTGTGTACAAGGTGGGTGGGGAGGAATCCTCAATGTTCTTCTTGCATTTTGTGTTGTTTTATTGAAATCTCTCTGTATTTCATTCATTCACTCTGGTTCTGTCTCACTTCTCTGTTATTTATGTTTGTGTTGTTTGGGTGTGTGGGTTCATTTTCAGTAGGATTCCATGAGTTCTTTCATCTTTGGGTGTTTTCCTAGCTGGGTTTTATGGCTGTGAATATTAGAGGGTTTTTAGTGCGTCTTTGGGTATGTGATTTTTCTGTTGTGAAAATTCTATAACCATGCCATTCAATTGTTTTGTTTTGGTGGATTAATTTTGAAACTATCTTAAAAGGACTGAATTGAATATCTTGATAAAAATCTATCCCATTTATCAGTTACTAAGAACCTACCCTTCTATTCCAGGGTGTTTAACCAAAAGACAAATCCTTTATGAATGGGTTTATTGAATAATTAAAATTCATTTATTGTTTCGTTTATAAAAAGATGGAGAGATTCTACTGTTAACTGTAACCTCAGTGCATCACTACCCTCATGGCTAGTTATAGAAGGAAGGATCTTCTCAAGCCACACCATACAACGATTAAAAGATTTACAACACTATTGAAAACAAAACACTATCAAACTTCAAAACAACGTACCTAATATTAACAAAAAATTTAATAATATGACCTACTCATGACAACTTCTGTTAGATTTTTTAGTGTTGGTATATTCATGACGAATTTCAATGTATTTTGAGGTTGTGCTAAATTTTGGTTAATGAAGGCTACAGTTGAAGTTGGAAAAGAAGTTTTGACCAAAGCTAATTCAGTCAAACAAAGCTAGAACTCAATTAAGCCAAATTCAAGAACTTGATCAAGTGAGCCCCATTTTCAGTTGAGCGAAAGTCAGGCAGAAACTCTCGTTATACTATTGCTAGATGTTATTTCGAACAAAATCCAGTTAACAAGAATCTTTTTTTTTCTTCCAAAGTCAATTTTGTGCTAATCTTCAGTCCAAATCTTATTTGTATTTAAACCCTACCTTAACCTTAATCTTCATAGAAGGAATAAGATGGCCATCAGAACCAACAAAAAGATCGTTTTATCCTATTGAATCTTTCAGTTTCAACCCTCTTCACACTGTAAAATCCATTAAAATGAGATTCAAACCACCTGAAACACAATATTATCATTTGTGCTGTTGGAGTGATCAAAGACTGGAACCACATAAACTAGCTACTGCAAATCTTCAAGTAGACTTGAAGTAACTAAGAGATCTATTTGTTGGTCGATGTCCCAAATTATGGCGGCAATTCACTTTGAAACTAGTCACAAAGTAATTTTAAAATAATTAAATTTAATTAAATTTTTTTTGAAGCTTTAGGTAATTAATTTTATTTAAGGTAACATTTTGAATTTCTTAAAATTAACTATTATAACAGTTAATAAGTCACTTGATATTTTAATAACATTTCATTTAAAATAATTAATATTGGAAAAAAATTGTTTTAGCAAGTGTTTGGTTCGTTATTTTTTAGCCAAAATTAAAGTGGGACTCACATATCCCTTGAGACAGGTTCAAATTGGCGTGTTCTCCACCTTGAGGACACTAATATCATAATTTACTTGCCAAAAACCATTTAAGAAGTGTACGAGAAATTGACTCCCAAACGTTAAATTAAAAATGGTTTAAATTGATAGAATCTGTGAGTCCTATATGGGATGAAATTGAACTTTTATAAATATATATACTGGCCTGGGTCCACGTGGGCTATCCAATATTAAATAATTAATTTATTATTATTATTTTTAGAAAAAATATTATTATTTATTTATTTCACAGATCTATTTGTAATTTTTTGTAGAGATTCTATTATTGTTATTATTATTCATAATATATGTTTGTGTTCTTGTTTACATAATCACAAAAATAAAATAATTTCATGAAATATAACCAATAATTAAATTATATTGAAAATTAATATATGTTATAGGAAAAAAAAACCTATTGATGTATGAAAATCTATTTTAACAGTGTGATGCATACCCCCCCCCCCCCCCCCAAAAAAAAAAAAAAAAACAGCGTGATTCATAAGTTGTCAAGATTCATGGGGTAAGAGATTTCTCCAAAAAAAAAAAAAAAAAAAAAATCATCGGTAATATTTCAGTTTTGATTTAGAGTTCGTCATGAACCCACTAAACATATTATGAAAATTATAATTTAAACGATGTGCCCTACATCATGGTGAAGTTGTCACCCAGCTGGGTGCTAGTTGCATTATCATTTTAATAAATAAAAAAGTAATTAGGAATATTCGTTTATAATAAAACTGATGATAACTAATCAATTACAGAAAAAAAAAAGGATCACGTAACTCAAATTTGTTTTTTAGTTGAATAATTTTTAATTTAAAAGAGTAATTTAAAATTATTCGTTTATAAATAAAACTGATGATAACTAATCAATTACAGGAAAAAAAGGATCACGTAACTCAAATTTGTTTTTTAGTTGAATAATTTTTAATTTAAAAGAGTAATTTAATATTTTTAAAAGAGTTACCAAGTTTTAGGCTCTCAAACTTTTACCAAGATTCTAAAACTTAGAACACTATCTTTATTTCACTTTTAAATTTTATTTTACTAAACTCAAAATAAAAAAAAATAAAATACAGCCTTATTGCATTGCACGCACAAAGTGCGTCTGATGAGTTTAGTATAGTAATCATATCTTTTTGATTTTTTAAAGTTAAGATATCTTAATCATCACATTAAGATCCTCTGAAATTCTTTAGGTACTTTATATTAGTATATTATAATTTTTTTTTTAAATCCTCACGATTTGTTTAAATTAAATGGCTAATTTTATGTCATCTTAGCAATCTACTAACAAAAACATAAAACAATTCATTCCCTCAAAAAAAAAAAAAAAAAAAAAAAAATCAAACTCGTTGACAGGCTCTTAAACTTCTCTCTTCATCCTACACAGCACAAACCTGGAACAAATCCATTACCGGCAACCAAGCCCATCAAACCTAGATTGTTGGCAACTTTCTCATATTGAACAATACATTACTTCACAAAGCTCTAACCCTTTTTAAAATTTATTTATTTAGTTTACATATGTTGAACTATGATAGCTATAATAATTCAACATATGTAAAATAAATGGCATGATGTCTCATGTCGGGGATTCGAATTCCACCTCTTTCTAAATTCTATCCCACTATTTACTTATTTAAAAATAAAAAATATAAAAAATTTGAATTCTCCTAAAATTACAAAGCTTACATCAATAAAAATTTATTGATAATAGCATGTTAGAACTAGTTCATTTTCATAACGAACTAAATTTTAATAAATTACAACAAACATAAATTACTTTTGAAAAATAAAATCATGTGCATATAAATATGCCAATAAATTATCTTTTATTATTATTATTTTTATTAAGGTAGAGCATGACATAGTGATTAAATTTACATAATCTATGCCATGAACTTTATAATTCAATTGGCACTTGTTGTTTATATTAGAGATGTTTAAAGTTTTAATTTTTCCTCACTCAACTATCAAAGAATATATATATATATATATATATATATATATATATATATATATATATATATATATATATATATATTGGAGTTAAAATAGGCATGGCAGAAAACTTTATGAAGTTTAAAAATCACCGTATTTTGCTTTTTACATACCAGTTTAAACTCACAAATGCATACCAAACAAACTAAATTAAACAAACCGTCCAGCAACGAAACAGAGTTCTTATTTTCTTTGGAGGTTGTAATTTTAATCCTTGTCAGTTTCGATTTTGGTTTGGAATCTTTGGATAAGCGGTAGAGATATTGTGTGTATCTCTTTTTAACCAACAAGTCTGTGGATGGGTGGGACCAAAAATTAGATAAAGTAAAGATTATTAATCTTTTTTTTTTTGGAGAAGATTATTATTATTATTGATGAAAATACTAGAAACTTCATTAAGCACTGGAAAAAGAAATTATATCATGAAAAAGAGCTTGTTCAACAAAATAAAAACCATAGTTGTCAGTATCGTATGATACGCAATATGTTTCGTATTGTATGTGTAAAAAGTTTCGTATTGTATGGTAAAATCATACTTATCGTACGATACATAGAAAAAAACTTTAAAATGAGATTTTTTTTTTTTTGTGTGTTAAAATTTGTACTTTTATTTGAATCTAACAAGTTGTTAGACTTGTTTTTAATACAAAATTATTAAGTTACTTAATTTAGCCTAATAAAATAACATATTCATAAGTAATTTTTTCCCTCTCTTTCTCTTACAAAATTTGAATTACACAGTATACTCTTACACTTCACTTTAGTGTTTACAAATTTAATTTCTATACTATGATTTAGATATTAATTGACAATATAATTATTATTATTTTTATTTTTTTCATTATTGTTATAAGTCCAAGAAACAAGAATGCCAAGAAGAAATTTATATATATATATATATATATATATATATTTATTAAAATAAAAAGAATAAGAAGAGATAGTAAATGTTAATGACAATGAAGAAAATTGTAATGAAGAAATAAGTTTGAAAAGTGATAAACATGATAATAGTATAGACTTAGATGGGGTTAATTAGGCAATATGATGAATATGATGAAAATAAATTATTATTTTTGGGTAATTTGTAATATATTTTCACTTTTGAATTTAAGCGATTTGAATGTGTATATTATAAACACATGATAGTTTGATTTATTTAGTTAGCTTGTTAAATATTATTACATAAGATGAATAAATTAGTCATTAGTTGAATATATTCAAAATTTATAATGAACATACGCTTTATATATGTATATCTATAATTTTTTATAATTTTTTTTTTTTTTTTTTTGTGTTTGTGTATCATAAATAATCGATTCACAATACGATTCACGTTTTGACAACTATGATAATGACTCTCTTCCATCCAAATTGAGAGGAAGATTATTAATCCTTAGTAATTGGCAAAAATGGGCTTTTGCCCTTTTCACAAAAAAAAAAAAAAAAACAGCATGTTGCCCCTTTCCCAAACTAATTAGGGAAATGTCCCTCTTTTGAAACTCGATTCAAAATCAAGTTAAGCCCTATAGCGACGTTTTAAGGACCTATAGCGGCGTTTTGTAACTCGAGCTCCATGAAATAGAGTTATAGGTAATTTTTTTTTACCTATAACTCGATTTCATGTAGCTCGAGTTACAAAATGCCGCTATAGGTCCTTCAAATGTCGCTATAGGCTCCTTAAAACGTCGCTATAGGGCTCTAAATTTTTTTTATTTTTATAAACTTGAGTTTAAAAAGAAGGGCATTTTCCTAATTAGTTTGGAAAATGGGGCAACATGTTGATTTTTTTTTTTGTGAAAAGGGCAAAAACTCATTTTCCCCTTAATAATTAGAAAACAAATACTTATGCATTTTCACATACACCAAATGACTTGAATTTCACCATAATAGGACTGGAATGTAGGAAAATAATTAGTGATAGACTATAACCATCACTGACAGTATAAGACTCTTTTAACTGTATAAATTGAACAAATACTTACACATACACGAAATCCTGATGGCTGATAGGACTCGAATTCCCAAATCATGATATATAGACTCAAATTAAAAAAAAAAGTAGTAGTATGATAGGACTCTTTTAAACTAAGTTAGTATAAATTGATTAGTGTGTTCCATGATTCTATCAAAATAATCAGTAGAATTTGGCTTTAGAGTTTACACTCTTTTCTATTGAAAGAAGAAAGAAGCTCTACAGTCTACACTAATACACTCTGCAATGACGATACCAAGATTATGGCTTCTCCAATTTTTGGTTATTTTGATGGTTAACAACTCAACACACACACACACATACCTTTTATTGAAAATATAATGAAAACGTTGATGGTTAATACATATATATTTCAAGAACCAAGAGTAATATTCTTTTTAGGATTTGAAGCATTTGCTCCAACTGGTAAGGTTTTGTTAATGTCACTTTGTCTTGAATTTACAAGGTGGCTGTGTGTAGAAATGTAAGCATGTAATTTTTTTGTTTGTCTGATGGTCTTGTGTGCGTGTGTGTGTGTGTGTATATATATATATAATTTTTATTTTATTTTTGTGCAGACCGGTTGATAAAGCAAGACTTGGAGGAGTGAATCATCTTCTTTGGTAAGACAAAGTGATACTTCTTTTGAATTGTAGATGCATTAAAAGTCATGTTTATATATGGTCGAATATTCAAGATACGAATTTTATAGTTCATGATAAATTTGAATTTCAAATTGAATAATTAGATTTCAATTTAGAGTTATTGCATGTGTTGCAAATCTGTATCTAGAGTGAAAAAATTTGACATAGAAAGATTTATTTATTTTTATATAAACTAAAATGATGAGCGTGGATGAATTTGCTTTCAATGGAATTTTTAATATCATGTTTGCATGTTGGTGGAGGAAAATTGTTCTATTAAAGGCTACCAACTTTTACGGACTACTTTAACAAAGGCTTTGTTAACCGGCAATGTTGGCCTGTTATAGACTTATAGCCATAGGTTCTTATTTACCTAAATTATTTTGTTATTAATTAAAATTAATATGGGATTCTTTTATAAGAGACACAAGATATATATATATATATATATATATATATATATATATATATATATATATATATATATGTATGTATGTATGTATGTATGTATATATATCTATATATATGTATATATATACATACATATGTTGATGGTTAAATACAAGTACATTTCAGGTACAAGGACAGTGGAAAGCCATGTTCATGAGTAAACATTCAAGGTACGAATTATATGATTCATGGGCAATTTAAATTTCAATTTGATGATGGATTTTCAATTTTAGAATTATTGCATGTGTTACGAATCTATATTTAAAGTAAGAAGATTTGAAATAGAAAGATTTTTTAGAATGACAATTAATTTTTTGTGATTAAAATGAATCTTTGTATATAGAAGTCTGATAAATTCTTTGTTTTAATGGCTATTGAAAATGAAAAATCATCAACCATTGCTACAAAGTACAAACATATAAGAAAAAAAAAAGTTTTAGATCTAAAATTATTTGCTAACCAACAATGATGAGAATCAATAAGCATTCAAGGATCCATTGCATGTTCCAGTTGGGTCTATTGCAAGAGCAAGATCCAAGAAGATCAAAGAAGTACTTAATGGGCTGATTC